>OX463781.1:19603889-19971429 GCA_949825025.1 Siphlonurus alternatus
AGATTGAGACGCGCTTAATCAAATTTATATTAAAGATCTAAATCCTGCCTTATGACTCTTGAATATCCAAATCAAAAGTCATGTTTATATTTTCATTGCATAATATGTAAAGAAACCAAACCATAAAGATGTTATAATTGTATAAAGTAATAATGATAAGTTGTAGTTAATTAAAGGCAATGCTTGAAACATTCTGTAAATATTTTTTTTATTTCATTTCTTAACAATATATTCATATCAAAATATAATTGAAAGTCTTATAATTTCTATATTGAATACCTTTAATTAATAAGCACTAAAATATAGAGGATTAGAGCGTTAAGTAGATTAGTTTATTAATTAAATGCAGATTTAAAGAATTTAATAAGAAAATAGTTAAGTTTGAGAATATGGGAATAATTAGTATTTATAGAAATCCAAACACTACCCAGTTCTTCCAGAAACGTTTGATTGCTGCAAGCTAACCAGCTGGGTATACTTTTTTTCCCCATCAATTTTATGTTCGAAGTAAACCACAAAAGTACTAACATTAACTTGTGTATTAAACTAAGTACTTTTCAAGGAATATTTCTTATCAGTAATATCCTGTAACCAGAAAATAATATATATCAACATATTATTTAGCAGTAAAGTCAAGTGACAATTTTAGTATCATTTCAAGGTCAACTTGGCATAAAAATCTAATAAATGGACTCGTTAAATGCATGCAGTTAATACAGTATTATAATATTTATAGAGTTATAAAAAGTTTTACAAAGCTGCATTTTCTCACGTGTTAGTAATTTATGCTGTCTCTCTTCAGTGGAATTAAAAATTCTCAGAAAATTAAATTAAAAAAATTATTCATAACTTCTAATCCAAAATTTTTAGTGTATTATACTGTACAATCTTTATATAAATTACTTTTAACATTATTTTTTTCTTTATACAACGACAGCTCAAACACTCTTCAAAAATAAATTGATTGCATTAATTTAAAAATCACTTTTTTTTATGTAGGATATTTCTTATTATTTTTATATTTAAATTCATTCTATCATTAATTTTTAAATATCTTCCAAATATATATGTTATTTTCAGATTTTTTTTTCTATTTTTAACAAATAAGAAAATATTTGACATTTATTGCTGTATGCTATTTTATGAACATGTTTGATTAAATTAACATATAATACATTTCATTGATATAATCATTTGTTTTATATCTATTTCAATTTTATTAAAGCCACAATAAAAGTAGTTGGTACCAAGGTAAACTTGCAGAGATTGAAGTTACAAAGTGCTAACACAGCTTCTTCTTCTTGTTGACCGTGAGATCACCACACGAGATTGCGCGATATTTAGAGCACTAAATATCCCCTACAGGTAGCTAATGTGCCGAAACTAATATGACCCTAATAAATTGATAAGACTCTGGTGCTTTTATATAGATGCTATGAAATTTTATTGGGGTTGAAGGGTTGAAATAGACTAAATATTATACAGATGCTATATAGTATTTTTTTTTCTTATAGCATGTTTAAATATAATCATCTCAATATCTCACGTGATCATTCATTTTAGTATTTTTTTTTTTATCTTGAATTAATTTTATAAATTAAAATGAAATGGAATGTAAATTTTAAAAAGGTTATAATAATATTTGTTTATTGGAAAGTTTAAAATTTTGTTTTATTATGTCGAAAAATATGAAACAAGTACTCTTTTATTACTGAATTTGTATGGTAAATGTGTTTTTTTTCCTACTTCGATTGGAAAAGGACTGTTTTGAACTATGTACTAGATGACTATTGATTAAATATTAAAATAATATTAAAATGACACCTATGACATAATTGCAGTCATCAACAAATTATGACGTGTTATGCCCCTAGGGCGAACGATCACTCGAAGCCTGCATGCTAACGAGGCTCGCGGGCACCTGTACGGGCACGCGACTTTAATATTCCCTTTCCCCTCATTTTACCTCAGGGTCAGGTGGCAAGCGGCGCAGTACCCCCTCCTTCTCACCTGGTGGCAAAGATTTACCCCCCACCCCAACTATTTGCAACGTCAAGTACACGATCTTGTACGCTGTAATTACGTCCTGTAAGTACCACGCATGCTTACTCGGCTTGCTTGCTCCGAGCACGTGGGATAAGTGTGCAAATTAGTACGGGTGTACCTGTAAAGAATTTTATGAAACTTCACTTGTGTACTATAAGTGCTTGCCATATATAAATTACTTACAAGCACTTCATTATCTAATAAAGATTATGAACAAAAGGTTCATTAAAAAAAAGGTGAAGTTTTAGTCTAAGCTTTTTTATGTTCATTTCCGAAATAGATAAATAACCTCTGAAATTTTCAGAATTTTATCGAAAAGTTGCCATATTTTCAAAATAGTTGCATATTACCTCTTTGCATTAAAAAAGTGCTGTTAATTAATTTGTGTAGTTTTAATTTAATGGTCGTCTATAATCACTCTAAAATTATAAAATCAATTAACAGCAGTATACTAAAAATGCACTTGAAGTTTCCTAACTTTGTATGTTCACGTTTTTTTTTTATAAAATATATTTTGAAGATCAATTAAGCGAACGTAAATGAAGTGGCTAATTTTTTAAGCTAAAAATCTCTGTATAAAATATCAACAGATGACAATGCGTAAGCTAGTAGAAAAGAAATATTTTTTATCTTTAAAAATATGGTGGTCCATGGAAGAAAGACCACCCTGGATCTCAAGGCATTGAATGTCACTCTGCCAACTGTCACGTCATCCCCCCCCCCCCCTCCCCACTCAGCACTTTTCGCTACCTGAGATCACTAATTTCACACCAATCTGCTATTCATAACACCTGAATAGTTTTATACAACTTTTATATAATAATTAAATTGTAACACAATAAAAAATTAATATATTTTTTTTTTATAAAATACAAATGTTGATAACTTTATTTTAAAAAAATGATAATAAATAATGTGATCTAATTTAATAGATTTTGCGTTTTAACAATGTGGCAAATTAAGGGACGAAATTTTTATGACCAACTTTAGTTGCAATAAAGTGCAGTGAAGGGATGCTTGTGTGCAGGTGAGAGGGTGGGGGAGGAGGGGGGAGGGACTATTCGAGGCCACAACAGATGCTAAATGTGTAAGGCGTATTAAAGTTTTTATTATTTATTTTTTTTTGTTGTCTTGGACGCACGTGCTTCTTATAAAACCCTCCCTCTCTCTTATTACATTTCAGCATGAAATATATTACAATATAATATTGTCATTATTTAATGAAAATGATGACAGTAGAAATGAACTTTCAGACAGTTGGAAAGGATATAACGATTTTCTTATTTAATTTCTTCATTACAAGTAACTATTATATGAACCGTTTTCTTGGCTAAAACTTTTATTATTGCATTTGTTATTTATGATATAATTAGACATAATAAAACTTAAAAATATCTGAATTTGTCTACAACTTTACCATCGTTACATAATAATACTATTTCACACTTGAATTCAAACAAAAGACTCATTAAAAATAAAATAAAAAAATTATAAGAATAATATTTTAAAAGGAGGGTGATTATATTAAAGTATTTAATGCAATTATTTGATTGGTTCCAGTATGCAGCTTGTGTGATTGGCGGTAAGCACGAGACTGGCACGCGAGTATAGCAGCAGTGGCAGCAAACATGTGCCATGTGTTGTTGCAAGCTGGTGTCAGAGTTTATGGAGGGGTTAGCGAGGAGGCGACGAACAGTTGAGCCAGTGACCCCACATGAGTATGATCTTTCACCGGGTGACCACGCCGGGGTACCCCAGCAGGTCATGTGACCCCGCGACCTCGAGTACCGTTCTCCAAACCTCACCCCCAACGTACTTATACCCTGAGGACCAAGGACTAAGGTACACGGTACTGGAGAACAAGACAAAGTACCAGGATAATCATGGATACAGTCAGGATGATGAAGAAGATGTGACGTTGGAGCATTCATGTGACGTCACTTCTACAAGTCCAGCGTCAGGTGAGTGGACCCTCTCGAGGTGATGAACACTTTAGAGGTTTGCTTTAATTTGAGGTTTTAATTATGTGACATCTTTGAGCGTTATCACGTAAAATTGAGTGAATTTCCCAAAACATATTAATATAAAACAAAAACACAATTTTTGTAACATGAATACTTCTAGTAACGTACGTCTCATTACTTTAATTTTTGCCGGAATTAAAAAAAAAAAAAAAAATGTTATAAATTCTGAAACCTTGAAGATTATTAGATTTCCTTGTATATTTCATATCCAAGTGGACTAGTCCTTGATTATAAACAATTAGCTTGAAATACATAACCATCATTTACAATAATATATAATATTGTATATAATTATATATATTATAATTTTATAACATTTTATTCTAACGTTATATTATGGAAAAAAATATTGTTAGTTTATAAATGCTCTTTTTTTACGAAAGTAATTAGATACTCACTTAAAATTTATTTGTTGGTTATAATCGCTAGTACGTCGATTAAATGCTTGTCAGTTTTGCACTATTTATTTCACACATCAGATTTTATTTATATAAAAGCTCAGCTGTTTAGTGAAGCGTCTATATTAATTTGCATGTCACCAGGCGCGGATCCAAGGGGGGGGCGATGGGGGCGATCGCCCCCCCCCCAAAAGGCCCCAAAATACATTGAAGGTATTACCACCCCCCACCCATCGCCCCCCTCCCACCCCAAAATTTAACATTGCGGGATAGGGCACCGCCCCCCACCCCCCCCCCCCAAAGCCGCGGGCTGGATCCGCCCCTGCATGTCACCTGAGACTGACCCCTGTGTGTGTCCCCACAGTGTCGCCCTCGCAGCTGAGCAGCCCCCTGGCCACGTCCCTGAACACCCCTGAGTCCCCTCGGTCGACCAAGCACACCAAGCCTGCCCCTCGGAGGGCCCCCCAGGGCAACCCTGGCGTGGTGCGACGGAGACGGCTGGCGGCGAACGCACGTGAGCGGAGACGCATGTTGAGTCTAAACAAGGCGTTCGACCGGCTGCGCACCGTGTTGCCCGGTCTGGGCAGCGAACGACAGCTCTCCAAGTACGAGACCCTGCAGATGGCGCAGAGCTACATCGCGGCCCTCGACGAACTGCTCCACTAGACACGTGTCAGACGGGTGTCACCACCGTGTCACGGCCGTACCGTACGTAGAATTATAAACATGATTGTTTTAAAACTTACGTTAGAAAGAGGGTACAAGTGCATAGACTGTGTGTATGTAATCGCTAATAGATTTAGGTATGGAATGATCAAGGTAAAATCTCATGGCTAGTTTTTGTTAAAAAAAGTGTTCCAGGTTAATTATACAGATATTCTCTTTTGATGAATACTGAAGTGTCATTTATGTAATTATTAGCTTTTATTTAATTCATCTTGGGGATATTGTACTAGTATTAAGAACTTTTTTCCAAGTCAATAGTTTGTTGTAATTTTTGTACAATGATTATTTTTGTCCAATTTTAATGATTATGTCAAAAATGAAACAGCTAAGTGTAAAATGTACGATAAAAATAATTGTACAGTCGTCGCCTCGGAAAATTTCTCTTTGTGGTCTTGTTAAGGGCATTAGGTGTAACACCGGTAGTTGGCAACACTGACATATCTTCACCATGTTAATTTTTTATCATTGCTCCTCGGAGTAATTTTTATGCTAGAGCTAAGCTGATTGCTGTAGTATCAAGATAATGAGTAGCCCAAGTGCACAATTTGGCTAAATAAAGCCTGATTTAAAGAAAAGTATTTTTTAATAATTTTTTAAATTTACTTGCATTTTTCTAAAATATAAAAAAAATACTTTTCTTTAAATCAGGCTTTATTTAGCCAAATTGTGCACTTGGGCTAATAATTATCTTGATACTAAAGCAATCAGCTTAGCTCTAGCAAAAAAATTACTCCGAGGAGCAATGATCAAAAATTAACATGGTGAAGATATGTCAGTGTTGCCAACTACCGGTGCTACACCCAATGCCCTTAATCACCGTGCTCCGTAAAAATAACACAGGGTATGAGCAAGGCTGCAAACGGGAATTTTTCAAGGCGACGAGTGTACATAAAATAATATAGATCTAGTTAAAAACGTTCAAAGCCAATAGGTTGTGAGTTACCATTAAATATTAAAACTATTATAATTTTTATTAAGAATAAAAATTTACTAGTTAAAATTAATTTAAATACTTAGATATTATCAAATCATTGTAATTAGCGTATTTTTATTGCCAAGTGCACAGCTTGTTTATTTTTAACCGCGGATACATTCCCACCGATTAATTTTTTACAAGCACAGTTGCTTTGTTCTTTAATTTAGCGATTCTGCTTTAAGTTATAATGTGTACACATATTTTTTTTTTTCCTTTTTCTAAAAAGGTTTGTGATTTTCTCATTAAGTTTGAAGTAATAACTATAGTATCAAAATCAAACATTGTACAATATATTCGGCTCTTCTGATAAGTTAAAACAATGTAGTTCGAAAGAGCCCCGATGATGGCGTTGGCTGCACTCGATTCATTACAACAAAATTAACATATGAGCCGAAAATCTTGAACGGTCTTTACGTAACGACTTCATAGAAAGTTTAATTTTAGTCAGTTCTCTTCTTGGGTGTTCCACTTTGGGCGTGATTGTACGATCCTGAAAGTGAATTAAGCCATAAGCTTCATGTCCTGCAACCCACGCCATGCAGCGGAATTGCTCAAATTATCATGCAAATTGCAAGGAGTTGAGTGCTTTGTGTATTAGCATTAGTCGGAAGCTCTCTTTAAGTAATTTTATTGAATAATATTAACTAAATTATGTAAATTTGATGAAATAAATAAAAATTAAAATACAACACTTCATTTTATTCTTTTCATGCTATAATATGACATAATTATAGAAGGTACAGTTTATAGTTATATATAATAATTTGAGGTAATATTTCTCCACCATGGAATTGGATCAGTATAAGAATATTGCATGGATAAACTCTAATTCGACATAAAAACAATGAAATTATTGAAGGGGAGATTTTTAAACAAAGTTTTTCCTTCTAACATGCATATACGAACAACCAAAAAAGGATATATTTTTTAAAACTTAAAACAACATAAAAAAAACTAATTAAGTACTACTTCTTAGAAATTAATTGATGATAAGACCAAAAATTACACCCCTAAAATTATAAACATTAAAAATTTCAAGCTGAAATTTTTTTAAGCAGCAAGAAAACATACAAAAAAGGTGTTATCAAGTGTTACAGCATTTATTTTGTGACAAGGGTTCATGTAAATTGGTAAGGTGTTGAAGCGTATCTAAACAGCCACAATTATTTTTTATGTTAATTAGCGCACGGGCGGTCCAAGGTTGTTCATGCTCGAGAGCGCGTGAAGCTATCCCTGCACGTGACACTGATTGTGGTCTGAATGCACACACCCCCGCCCCTGCACCAACCCGCCCGCTATCACGCAATCGCATTCCTGGACAAGCGCTCCCACGCACCGTGAACCGTGCATGACCTTGTATATTATATAGATGGAGAACGTAGCGCTTTAAATGTCTATATTTTGTTTGAGGATACTCAAAACTAAAGCTTTGTCTTACAAGTTAAAATGAAAATATCTTTTAAATGTTATAAACTTACATTTTATTAAACTCCCAACACAGTATAATATTTTTAGAAAAATCATACAGTAATGTCTCTCTTGACTCTCTTAAATATATATTTTTGTTTTGTAAAGCATTTAATTAATTAATATTTTAAGCTCCTGTGTCTCCCCTGCGATGGTATATTCTTATGTGTCACTGGAATATTTAAGTAGGTGTCAAAGCTTTTACTTCAGAATCGTATTTGAAGTCAAATGACGGTCTCCTGTAAATATGCAACCTGCCGAACCGTCATTTTGTCATACAAAAGTCAAGTATCAATATCTGTTTAGAATCTGATATCAATTTGCAAATGAGGTTCAAATGAAATTGAACTACTACAGAGAAATGGTGTAATTAATCAAAACATAACGAAATGCCTTTCCTCTTAGCTTCCAATTTCACTGCAAATATTCCCTGGAATAATAATAATTATCTATAGTTTGTTACCCCAGATGCTAATTTCAATTGCTGCAAAAATTTAGAAAAAATCTTCAATCTTATCATGCAGATAAGATTGAGAGGCATATAAAAATCAAACTCCTTAAATTATTACATTTTCAAGTCTTGTACAACTTGAATTCTAAGGCAATGAATTTTAATTTCCACAAATTATTTTATATTGAAAGTCCTTGTCCTTTAACTGACAGAAATTTATTTACGATTATTGAAATAATGAGATCTGATTACGATAATATATTTAATAACATTCATTGAATAGCACAATTAATTTTTATTAGTAAATTACTAAGCTGTGAATATAAAAGATTATTTTTCATTGAATCATAGATGACTATGCATAATTATATTAATATTCATAAAATTTTGGGATGAGTGTACAATTATTAGCTTTTATAAATTATAATTTCACTCACTTTACAATGAGACAAAAGTTAAACAATAGGTATGACATTGTTGTTATTCAGTAGCAACAACAATAACAGGAGCTTGCACCTGCCCCACCCTACAACAATATGCAATCTGCAATGGCGTGCGCTGCTGTTGTGGCTAGGTTATTGTTGGGCGCGTGCGGTGGCGAAGTAGGAGGCGGTTGTGCCCGCTTGACATCTGGTGTTCTGTGCTGAAGAGAGGGCAGCACAGGCGCGAAACCCTTGGCCACTACTTTGCTGGATGGTTCGCTCCGACGGTGGCCCTGAGGCAGTGTTGAGCACCACCTCGGGCACCTCCAGATGGCGCTTCTAGACCCCCATCTCTCTCCTAGCTCAGTCTCTCGTAAGATCTAGAAAAATTAAGGGGGAAGAGGCCCATGAAGCCAATGTTAATAAAATATAGTGGGAGATGGATGCTGTCCAGGAGGGGGGGGGATTTCACCCCCAATATTCGCGCCTAGACTCTCTTTTTCTTTGTCTCTCTCCCCCCTCCCCACCTGTCTCGCTCTCTCTTTTCTCCTTCCATCTCATCTCCTGTGTGCAGACCACCGTCTTTATCTCGTGATCCTTATAGACACACATCAACAATGTGTCTGGTGGAACGATTGTTGTATCTCATACCAGGGTCAACTAATTTAATATAAAACCTTGATATGCGAGGGAGGGGATGAAAAGAAGGTTAAAACTATTGCAATAGTTGATCATAACCTTTTGAAGATCGAATCTTCTCAAATGCATGATGAGAGTAAATAATTTATGGATTTGCTCCAGATTGGATAGTGAATTATACTTTTAATAAAATAAATTAATATTTTTGAATTTTATAAAAAAAAAAAAATAAAAAAAATACTCAAGGAAAAAACGAAATTTTATTGGCTCATGCAGGTGTTATTTCGGACATTTAAAACCAAATGTCAGCTGAATTTTACATTTCAAAAGTGAAGAATAGAAGAATTTTTATTATTTTTATATAATAGAAAAGGAGGAATGAATTGCATTAACAGTATAGCAACATAATTATATAGAAATAGCATATAATATAGAAAGATATGGATAGTCAAATGCAAAAATATATAAATAAAAATGGAAGTCAGAATTATATACAATTGCATATCATTGATATATAGCTCTGTTGTAAATGATCGTTCATATTATATCTCAAAGATACGAATGTTCTCTTAAAATGTAATACATGAATAAATTAGTAATATTTTTATTTAACATTATAACAAAAACTCTTTTCAACCAACAAATTTAATTCTTCCTAAAACCACCATTCACGGCTCATACACTGTTTACAGCTTTAAATTAAATTCAAGTGCATAATTTTGCATTTAAAACTATTCATGCTTAACTAATTCTCCACAGCAATGACTTAATTACGAAAGGACAGTCTACTTCCGCTTACAACGTCCATGTAGGATCGACTTTAAGTGACTTCATCTCAAGAGGAAGCGAGGTGTATCCGGTCACCTTTGGCTCGGCCAGTACTGAATAGAGTATAGTCGGTGGCTCGCATTTCCAAGGGTTCATCTTATATCCCCGCCGTGCTAATAGCACTGTGGTTCCGTCGATTAACTTGGCCAGGACTACCACAACGGATATGACGTCATTATTAAGCTGTACAAGCGTGCGCACTTTTATCTAGAATCTTAATAATTATAGTTTTGTCTAATATTTAATGAGCTTTGTTCTAGTATGACTCAAAAGTCCAACGTATTGTTTTTCTACCTCGTGCATGCTTCTATTAGTCTATTCGTCAGATATTTAAGATTGTTTAGATTTAAAGGTGTTATTTTTTAAGTGATTCATCATCTAAATAATAAAATATTAAATTTAAAAGACTTCTAAAAAATAAAAACCAACAAAATTTACATTTATACTTAAAAATTCTATTGCCCCTGCAGACTCAAATGTATGCAACTCTTCTTGCACCCATGATCGTCAGTTAAACATACAATACATAACTCCAGGCGCTGAATTTGACGTGTATAGTGTATAATACAATAATATACTGTACTATTGTTATGTACTTAAAGTCCAGTTGATATAATGAAACTATAGAGGTAGAGAAACCACGTTTAGTGAGAAACCTAGAAAACTTTTTCATGAAACGCCCCCACTATAATATTTATTATTACCTAGAGTGAACAGTTAAAATTTGGTATTAAAAATGAAATAATTAGCCAATATCTTTGGTCGCTACTCTGCAACTTCAGGAGCGTCGTGTTGTGAGGGTGGTTGTACTGGAAGCAGCGTCGGTGAGGCTTCTTCCTTCCGC
Organism: Siphlonurus alternatus; assembly: GCA_949825025.1. Taxonomy (NCBI): domain Eukaryota; kingdom Metazoa; phylum Arthropoda; class Insecta; order Ephemeroptera; family Siphlonuridae; genus Siphlonurus; species Siphlonurus alternatus. The sequence goes on from OX463781.1 coordinate 19,614,711, forward strand.
AGGGCCGGTAACCTGACTCAGTACCGCCGGCCACCCCTGCAGATGACCTCCTGCACGGGGGTGAGGCTCGTGCCGCGCAGGAAGCGACGAAGCCCTGCAGAAGTCAGCAGGAAGATGTTCTTTCCTGGGCAACAGCTACGTCGTCGAACACCGTGGTATAGTTAGGACGAGTCATAAAGACACTTGTCAAATTGTGCGTGGTCTACTTCAAGGGATTAAACAGAAGGTTTTTCAAAACTATTTTCCGCTATTACTCCAATAAATGCTAATAATATAATATATTGTAACATAAAAATACCTATATAATATTGATAATTATATAAATAAATAATTTTAAAGGGAGAAACAGGAGAGAAATCGATCGTTTGATGGTAATAATGCAAACCCTTTCTTATTACAAATCATTTGATACAATTTCCAAACCACAAATATTGAATTTGCTAGCAATGAAGTTTTGTAAAACGTATATGTAATTATATCTGGGAATACCATATATATATATATATATATATATATAAGAAAAGGAAACTTGTCAGAAAATTTAAAAGTCTTCCGAGGTGGGACTCGAATCCACATCTCTCTGTGCAATCTTTTCTATGATTATATTATAAAAACTGCTGCATTTTTAGAAAAATTACAAAACGTATGTAATTAATTAACAAAAGCACGTATCCATTAGTTCAAAAAGACCTCATTTTGCTATTGATACGTCACTCGATTGATTGACCACATCAAGACGGCACCACGTCTCGCGATCGACAGGTGGGTGCCTTGTTCTCATTGGTGCTTGCTCTGCTGCGGGGCCCTCAGATTGGCTAAGAGTGGTGGGAGGCGCGCCAATGAAGGCGGTCTCGTCAGGTGTGTGCGCGGCCGCGGGACGGGCGCGTGCCGGCTGTCACGCTCGGCCGAGCCGCCGCCACGCAGCCGCGGGCGAGGAGGCCACTGCGAGCACGTGCATGCTGCAGTGAGCACCAATGGTGCATGATCTCTGAGTTGCATCCTTGTATAGATTATCTTAGTATGATCTTCAGATCTAATATAATAACATTATATTTGAATTAATGATCAAAGTTCTAATCAAAAATACTGGTTAAACCAAATGAAAGGAAAAGTATAATGAACATGAACAGCAGTAATAAGATGTTTATTCAAAATTATAAAGAAATATATTTATTTCACGAAACACAATTTTCATCATTAAAATAGAAATTCCTGATTACACAATCTTCCAAAATCTCTTTAAAATTATCAGTTATTAATTAAGCAAGCTAAAAAGCTTACATAAAAGAGAGTATATATATATAATATATATATATATATATATATATATATATATATATATATATATATATATATATATATATATATATATATATATATATATATATTATATGTATTGATTTTTATACCCATGCATCAGTGTACGAAATAACAGTTTGGTTTTCTATTTTTGAAAAATAATTAACAGCTTTAAGTATTCTTATATTGTGAAATATTTTTAAAAGTTGTAAGTTTTGTGATTGGATTATTTAAAACTTTATAAGCATTATAAGCCATATTTAGCAATCATGGTTGTTAATATATACAAATTTAATGACCCCCATGACTTTCACACAGTTGACACAGTTCATTAGACTAGTTAAGTGTAATAACATAAAAAATTAAAAAAAAAAGTGGGGGGGGGTGAGGGAGGGGGGAAGCCGAAAATATCTGATCACAATTTTATGCCTATTTGAAGCAAACAATTTTTCAACTTTTCCTTCCATGCAATGCTATATACTCAAATTCAAATTTGAATACTTGGATATATAATTTTTCTTACTACAGCTGCGGCAAGATGCAAATTGTGTTTCTGCACTGACACATGGAAACACATGACGGTCGTGTGAAGATTATGCCCCCAGCATCACATGGTCCTTCAGAAGCTGCAGCCATAAGTGAGGAGGCGGTCCTGGGGTAGTGCTGGAGGCGGCAAGGTGAGTCCCCGGCGGCTGTTCTGACGGGTGGGGGTGGCTGGCGCTAGCAAGGTAACAGCAGTGGCGGCTCAGGCAGTTCCGGCCCACTAGACCCGCTGGCCAACTGTCTCGTGGCGGCGGCGCGTGGTCCCCCCCCCCTCACTATGCCCAAGCACTAATTTTCACCATCTACACAATGTCTATACCTTTTTTACTTGTCTTCATACCGACAGCAGTGCTGGCTAGCCAAAACCTCCTCTCAAACACACGCGAACACAAGAAATATATGCCAGACACACGCGCTTTCTCTCTCTCTCTCTCTCTGCTTCTCTCATTTTGCAGTCTCGCTTTTGCGTCATCAAATTAAAGATAATTTAGCATGTCGTCTATTAAGAAGAATAAAGAACTATGATTCACATGTTTCCTTGACGTGGATTCGTTGCATTTAGACTAAAGTTTAAACAGATTAATGGATATCCATGCGCAGTAGCGTGACCATGGAGTTTTCTTCTATCTTCCAAGGATTTTTCTCTTTCCTCCTCTGGCTATAATATTTTAGATTATAGATATTAAACAAGAATGATATGTATTATATATATACATACATATGTATAATATGTATGTATATTGTCACAAAATTTTATATTATGAGACATGCAGTGAATAATCATATTGGGTTTACACAACGTGACAATATTTGGACCACAAACTGCATTATTTGTCATTATGAGAATGTTTTTAGTAACATTTATTTTTAAGAAAAAATATAATTTTATTGCACTAATTTCTTATCAAAATCCCCTGAGCGCGTGCGACAGTTGAAATTGCAAGGAGCTTAATATTAAGGGCGGGAAATAATGATAAGTACACCTTGCATTATTATACAACAGAGGGTAGTGATAAATAACATGCACGGAAATGTTGTAATCCATACGCCATATGTCGACTAGATTTTTAGTCACGATTTGACGCGTGGCAAGGTGGATTCTTTCCTGCTGCATTCAAATTAAATGCACCTTGCTGGGTGCTGGACGACAGCAGGCCAGGAAGAGATTTCTTGAGTTCGACTCTCGACACGCGCGTGCCTTCAGGATTGCACCTTGCAAGAGGGTGGTAAATAATATTAATGTATATAAGGTATTTTAAAAGGAAGTCAACTTTATTCCCGCGCGATAGGAAGTGTGCATCCGCCACCGCCAAATAATATCATCATCCCCCATATGTTCTCATATTATTCTTATATATTAATACATGGTGGCACGGGCCATTTCCTCCATCGTTCCAATCCACTTCCCTTAACTAATAACAATCGTCTTTAATCAACCGCGTGCATCTTTATTATGCGATAGTTACAGAAAATGCGACAGATGGAGAATGGAAATATTTTACTATATATTTTTTTTAATTAATTACTTTGGAATAATTTTCTTTTTCAATGTCTTGTAAAATATTATACAATGCATGTTATCAATAATGAAGTCAACGACAAATGTTGTATAAATTATAATTATTATATTTTTTATATGTATATAGGGATTCGTTGGAAAAAAACAAAAAAAAAAGAGGCAAAATATTTTTTTATAATATATTAAAATAATGAATGCAAATTTTTGATCATATTTGCATTACTTTTGATTTTGCAAACACTTCAATATATAGCAAAAAACATATACCAGTATTTTACTGCACTAAACAAGGTTTTGAAAAAAAACTAGAAAAAAGTTAATAAAAACAAAAAAAGTTATAGCTTTATATTTATATATGATACATAATTAATATAATTATAGGCCTTAACGTAACAAACATTTATTTATTTCTCGATTATGAGTAGAGAAGTGTGGAAATTATTTTAGATAAAATATTTTGGGTGAAATATTTACTCAAACGTCACCTTTTCAATTAATTGCATGTTGGTCCTTAAAAATCGATATTTAGTAGACGGATTATAAAAATCATGGCAATTTATTACTGATTATATTTTATTTCTAATATGCCCATTTCATCATCACTACATTTTTTTAAACTTCATTCATCAAGATTTTTTTTTACTGCTTCTAAAGATGCTTTTTTATATTAAAAATAATGAAAAGACTAGACTAAACGTAAGCTTTATTTTTTGAACATTAAAAAATATGCAAGAAGTTGCTGTTTCACGCGGCTCTTGATCTCCTTTGTCTCGTACTGTCACGCTCGTATAAAAGTAATTAGGGCTGCTGCGATCACGCGGTTACGCATTTCCCTCAGCTGACGCCCGCTTGCGGTAACTGATAAGGTCTGACCGAGCAAGCAGCTCCTTAACTCACCTGTTATATATGGCGGGGGAGGCGATCACCTGCCCCCTCCCTCCTCACCTAATGACCTGGCCAGATGACGTAAGGATGCAGGACCAGACAAAGCAGGTAGAAGTGCAGGCACGTCGGCTCATAATGCATGCCATGCATCATGGTGTTCAATACAAATACTTTTTCATTTTAGGACAATATGCATTTGTTGTGTATTTTACAAAAAAGGCGGGTTTTCTTCGGTTTTTAATTCTATAATTTCTAATTTCCAATAATTTGATTGCATTGATGTCCCAGTAGAATTTATAAAAACACTCTGAACTTAATTACAATTAAAACAATATTAAAAAATATAAATTTATCGGTCGATTAATCTACCTTTGCTTCAAGAATTGAAATTATTGCATTCGTTAAAAATGCCATATTATAGTTGAACATACATTTGTGACTGATTTAAACACACAACATTTTTTTCTCTCTTTTTAGATGAAATTTTGGAAGCTATTTCTTGCTCATTTTAATTATATATATTGTAAAACGTAAGACATAAAATGCATGTTTTTTCAAAAAGGTGTCTGCAATATGTTTTAACTAATTGAAATTAACTAGCTATAAAAAAAAATGCACCACATAATTTTATATTAGGTGACAATGGTCAACAAAATTGCGACAACTATAACGTTTTAACTATTTTGATAAAACATCACATAAAATATAAATTTTATGGGAAAATTACAATTTACGACCTTGTAAGTCAATTTTAGCTTGCAATTTTCACATAACTTTTAGATGACCTCTTCATCTAATCGTTATTTTTTTTTTCAAAGGTACGCTTTAAAAAAGATCGTCATAAATATTATCTTATTGTTGTGTCGGCTGTTGCATTGTCCGCACCTCCAGTCGTATATCTCCGAGCTGCTCTGTGACGTGTTTACTGGCCACGTCACAACTCTCAACATAATATTACCTCACTGCAGCTTGTAGTCAATTGTTTGGTTATATAAATTATACAGTCAAATATATAAAAGAATAAAAATATAAAAGGTGTTACTTCAAACAAAAGGTTTTTATTATCATTAAATATAATTGATTTTTATCGGAAGAAATAATGTATAAAATATGCAGAATTTGAATAAATTTTAACAGGATGGGCTGTATATAACAAAAAGATGCAGATGATCTAGTTGATGTATCTGAATATTTTCAACGTGTATAATCATTTGTAGTAAAGTTATTATAGTGTGAGCACAAGCTATTTTTCATTTGTATATATTATCAGATGAATAATTGTAGCATATTATACCTACAGCTGTTATTAAGTATGTTTTAATTATATTGTGAAATTATTATGTTACAAATTAAAGTAAGGATGTAAAATGTGCTGATTATAATAATTTGCTAATTAATAAATAAATACAGTTTCTTAAGAATATAATAATTATTTATAATAATAATGTATAATAATAGAAGAACTTAGATTTTTGGTATTGCTTATAAATTTATAAACCAAATTCTTTTTGAAACCTCCTAGTAAAATATCAATGTTATATATTTAAGTTTTAGTGCTGTACAAGATTTAGAAATTGATTTAATATTTTTGAAATCCAAATCTGATGTTTTCAAATTGACAATTTCGTAACCTCCGTATTTATAAGAAAAGAAATTATTGTTTTTAAGGAGAAAAAAAGGGGCTCACATCAGTAAATACTATAGCATTTACGTCGAAACAGAAATAAAAGAATATATTTTAAAATAAAATATTAATTTAAAATGATAAGCTATTTTTTGTTGCTACCTAAATCATTTTTTTTGTCTAAATATTGAAGTGTGCATGAAAACGTTAACATGAAAGAGTTGCTGCATGAATTGTTCCTGACGTTATGATTGAGCAAGTATGTTCACCGCCCTATCATTTCGACTGACTAATGAACTTCTGGCTATCCTGCCTACTATGGACTGTAGCCTCCAGCATAGCACGGTCGTGTCGCGTGCTTAGGCGTTACGTCGCCTCGGGCTGAGCAAGCAGCAATCGGATCGGTAAGGCGCGCTATTTAAATTTGCGGCTGAAACCTTGCCAGTGGGTACTAGCTGGTGCTTGATGGGTGGTCATCTGACGGCTCGTTTGTCCGACACTTTGGCCAGCATCCGAGCAATAAGGTACGCGGCAAACATGCAGTATAGTCCCTCAGGATCTATTTTATATAGCGATATGTTATTATTATTATTGCACGCTCTTTTTTCACAGCTCCTATATATATATGTTTTGTTATGTACATATACGTGTATTATAATACAATAAATTGATCAAAAATAGAGATATTGATGTTATAAAACTAAATTATATCAAATAAAAAGATTCAGTGTTTCTTATATATATATAACTTGCATAATTTAAATAATATCATTTGCCAAAATTCAAATTGATTGTAATTTCTTGATTTGTGAATATGATTGCATGTGATATTTTGATGAAATTGTAAACTGTTTTATTGAGCAACAATAGTTCTGTTATAATCAAGATAATTTTGTTTGTATATTTATCAAAAAGTCCCACTTTCAAACGGTTTGAAATCAGGAAAATTTTGTGAATGTTAAATAGCATGCATAATCTAAACTGATTTAACTGAACTTTATTATTTCTTTTGAAGAAGAAAACATGCCAATAATTTTATACTTTTACTTCGGATATTTGTTGTTGTTGTTTTTAAATTCATCTTTCAAATAAAATAATTAATTGATTATTCACTTCGTTCTCTGCTGAGCGAGCGTATCCTAAGTTATAGTAATTTCAGGTGTGGGGGGAGGGGAGGGGTAAAAATTAACATTTTGAACTAATGCAAGTTACTGCAAATTTTAAAAATTATTTAAAGGATTTTGAGTAATTCAAAAGTTGATAAAAAAGATAAAGATATTATAATTATTGCTTAAAGTTAAAATTTTGATTACATTAATAAAATCTATTTTAATATTTGCAGATCTCCATACGTGCAAGATACGGATAAGTGCGCACCTGTTTGTCTTAATGATTCCGTGCTGCGTTCACGTGCGTTACGATTAAGCGATCGTTGAGATAGGTTTATTAATAGTCAGCCCGAGGATGCAATCAAGAATTTACAACTTTTTAAAACCGTGACTTTTTTAAAGAGTTATAAAAAAACATTTAAAATTTATTCCCAGCTCTATGTGAATAATAGCTAAATTAATATATTCCATACAATAAAAGTCATATTCAATATGTATCATTATCGTGAGTGTTTATTATTATAAAATGATTTTGCAATAAACTTTTTACTAGGGAAGTTTTGAAGGTAAACAAAAAATGAGTACCTGGAATAGATGAATGATATTTTCAGTGATAAAAAATCATTAAGATAATCTTCAGAGCTAATTAGGCACCATGTGATTAATTTTATTAATAGATTTTGTTTTGCATAATTCATGTCTTATTAAAATTTGCTGCATTAATACGATGACGAGAACTTCCTCATGTAGAGAGAGAAGAGAGAGAGAGAGAGTTGGGTTGAGGCCCGGTCTGGAGCCGCGGGGGATGCTGGAAAGATACCATCTGTGTCTGCAGGGATGTCGCGTGCCTGCACTGCAGTCACAGTCACGCATATATAGGAGGGCATGAATAAACATCGTGGCTCATTTCCGAAAACCACAAACAATAATAACACAGATCACTGCGTTTTATGAATTAATTTAGTTTTTGTGTTTACATGAAAGAAAATTGACTTCAAGCGTAGAGTTTTTATTTCTTTAACCTCATGACTTTCATTAACCTGATTTTTTTTTTCATATTTATTTTTTAGCTTTACAGTGTTAGAATAAACTTGGTGTGAGAGGTGTTGTACTCAGTCTATCCCGAAAATGAGTTCAATCAACATCACCATGCCTTCATACAATTTAATGAGAAGCATATTTTATTTAAATTGAGGAAGGTCTACCCAGAATTTAGTGCAAGTTCATCTGAAACATACTTGCAAAATAAAAGTGACCATGCAACATCATAATTTTATTCAAAGCATGAATTATTTTCTTTCGTCAAAATTTAAAAAAGGAATTAAGTTCAAGTACCAACCGTATATTAGCAGATTATAAACAACGTTTTTAAACAGTTTACAAATCTTGATTATAAACAAATTTAACAATATATTCATCATTATCATCACACTAAATTTATGGTGATAAATCTGATATAATGCTGAAATACAGAGAGGTATGGTTGAAAAATTTGAAAGTTTTTATTGATTTAAAATTATTAAGATTTTTTATAACAATTCTTATTGGACGTGAAACATTAAGAAAACTCTATTTAAGACGAAGAATGAAGAAAGTTCAATTGAATATAAGGTTCGTGAATACAAGCAGCTGAACTAACGTCTATTGTCCGTCTATTATATTTTTTATAGAGTGAGCAATCAATAATGTAATTAACCCTTTATTTAACCCAATACTCCATCTATAAACAGTCAAGTTTTTGCTTCGTGGTGGCAACATTTAATATTAAACAACCTGTCAGTTTAAATAATTTTTTTATATATAAAGTACTTAATAATATAAGATTTACAAAAAAATTAAATACAAGGATGAAAATAAAAAATTGGAGGTTAAATATTTTAAATATATAAAAAAGTAGAGGAGTCAGACTTTGAATGAATCTTGTCTGATTATCCATCTGTCCATGAAGTGATCGTGTTTTTTACATGACCGCCGCCGCTCTGGATTGAAGTTGAGGGATGTTTTTTGTGGTACTGATCTCTCAAACGTCCCGCCCCAAGCTTAATTCCACAGGATGCTCAAGTTTTGGAGTATTGTCTGGGTCAGAAATATCATACCTTAGGGTAGGTCAGCTCTGGACCACTTCATAGAGGTCAGTTAAAAGTCACCCTGTCCTGATCATCATATATTAATGACAAAAAAAAAAAAGAACATCTTGAAACGATCAAACTCGATCAAATATTATATTATAAAAATGAACCATAATATATGAATAATAATAAAATATATTATATTTTTAAAAAACTATAAGCACAACAATTAATATATTTTATGAAAAGAATAGTAATTACTTCACTTATTATGGAAATAAGATAATATATTATATATAAAAAGTAAAAAAAAGTAAAAAACAAAAACAAAAAAACATGTAAAATTATGGTTACCAATATTATATTTTAGTTCATTGGATGTATACTGAACAAAGTATTACTAAGAATCAGAAATCGGACTGAAGACTTTCATGAGAAGACTCCCTTTCACTGAAATCAGAGCAGTCACTCGGCCTGGTTCACACACTGGGTAATCTCGCTGCAGACTGTGCTGGCCGGCCGACGGTGGCAGGTAGCACTTACCTGAGAGCTGCACGCGTGGCAGCCGCGGCCTCACGCGATTCCAGCGAGCGGGCGTGGGCGAGCCGGCCGTGGGAACACTGAACAAACTATTGATTGGATTTTTTTTATTAAAACGGAGGTAAAAAAGAGCAGTTTTTTACTTTGCTTCATAATTAGTTTGTTGGTTGTTATAGAGGTTGAAAAATTCAATAGAAAATAATAAATGTACGTGAATAATATCAATGAAAAGATTATTACCAAGATATAATTCAGTTTTTGCAAAAATATATATTTTTAATTTCATATAATATTTTAGACTGTAAAATTTATACCTGTATACTTTCATGTTCCTTGATTATTTTTAATTTTAAATTTAAAAAATTCAAATAAATGGTGATTTTTGTAAAAGAAAAAATAAATAAATAAAAAAGTTAATGTCAGATGCTAAATTTTTATTCTCTTCCACCACGCAGGTATATTCTTAGCCATTTTATCTTCCTTCATTAATTCGTATCTTTATATGACAATAAACTTAAACTCTATGGTTTCTAGGTAAAGATGTGTAAGCTATAGGTTCAAATTTTTGTCTGTTGATAATTAGTAAAACGGATAATTATATATAGAGGTTGAAGAGTGGGTTTGGCGAAGAAACCGATAAATCGTTTTTAAGGAGAATTGAAATATTGAACTTGTTTATGTCTTTTCTTGGGACTAATGGGCTTTATAAGGGATGAGGGATTGTATCTTGTTACCTACCATCTAAGGGTTAAAGAGACTCACCCTTTGTTTTTAAATCGCCTTCGGGAACACGCGCGAAATTATGAAATATTAAGAATAAATCAAATTTTGTTTTAATATTTTTTTTTTTTTAAAGAAAGCTACTTAAAAATTGCTAATTGTGACTGCGGGCTGATTGTAATCGTCTTTGGTGACCCCGTAGATAATGTTCCTAGACAATACTGCCTCGAGCAAGTATAAAAAAATATCCAATTTTCCCAATGCATTTATAAATCCTTGTTATAACCTTATACAAGATTTTTGCGTAATTTTACCATTTATTAGGTAAAATTATTATGGTGATATTAAGCAATTTTGCTTTGCTATTTATTTTTATAAACATCACATAAAATTTAATTTGTATTGTGAATATAAGAGAGACTAGAATTTACATTAATTGAAAAATTATATATAGGTCCTGTAATTTTTTGTAATGATTTAATAACGTACTTCATGTATATTACATTATTTTAAAGTAATCGCAAAATGTTTATCGCTTATTAAGTCTACGAAATATGTATTTTTAATGAAAATATAAAATGTATAACCATATAAAGCATTCATTGTTTTTCTTTTTTTATTCATAAATAACTAAAAAAAAGCTTAGAGAACTATAATTACAAATATTTTATTTGTATGAATTGGAATAAATTTTGCAACCATAATACTTTTTTTAATAAGTAAACACTTTATAAAATATATGTTTAAAGTACTTAAAAAAAAACTAGTTAAATGATATTACAATATAAATAAAGCTAACATATTAAATTGATTTTGACATTGAAATATTAATATTTGAATGAGTAGGAAAGGTTGTTTGTGCGAGGATATGAATCATTGTGACTAAATGAGCAACATTTCATATTAGCATGAGCTGGGCAACGGTTATCACTTTGCATAACGAGGAGGCACGCGGCTAGACTGACGTGAGTTTAGGTAGACCGGCAGGTAGCAGCCACAATTTTTATCCCCACTGATAGCCTATGGCATTTTAAGTCTATCATAGACCACACACGTTCATACATGCAAAGTCTTCACAGGGTTTCAATACCGTTACCACATATAGTGTTGATATGTTCGTCAATAAAGTCGGATCACGTCTTTGGAACCAACTGAGTTACGTCGTTTGTAAGGAACATAGTGTTAGCTTGTGCTTTTTTTTTTTTTTTTAACATGAGCTTCTGCAGTAATCATTATTATATGTATTTTAGTATAGTACCATATTAAACACGCAGGCATAACCCTTTTCAATAGTCATTTGTCGAATAAAATATCTCCCTTTTTTTGCTTAAGGCATGTTAACGAAATATATATATTTTTTTAATGTTTGCTTATGTTCAAATAATATTTAACTAAAAATTTGTTTTTTTGAAATATTGTTTTATAATTTATGTGTGTTTTTTAACACAAGAAATAGATTGTAGATATCCGTGTTAAACCTCAATAAAAATATCTTTAATTTTTTTTTTTAGTAAATAGTTGTGAATAGTTTTTGCATGTTGATAAATCATACGTAACTTTTAAAGAAACATCAGCGAGGACATAACAAATAAGATGAGAAATTTATTTTTGCTTTAAAACAGATGTTGATTTGGCAAATTTTCTATCTCAGTTGGTCATAATTATTTACTTATTTCACTTATTGCACGTACTTTTATAAATAATGTTTAGTTAATGCTTTCAATATCAACTTTGTATAAATAAATATTGTTATTTTGATTGAAATTTTTCCACATATCAAAAGGTATTCGCTATGTACTGTATACATGTAAGCACGAAATCCTTTTTTATTCGGAGATTTTAACGCAAGCAAGTTTAATTCTGGTACGTTAAACAGTTTTTCATAGAAGAAGATTAAAATGTTTTGTGATAATAGACAATCTGTTTATTAAGATATTTTTATTATGCGTGAAAAGAGCATTGGAAAGGACCTTAATTTTTTTTTATGTTTTTTACCCTGGTTGACACCTTCATGAACGATGCTGCCACGTAATAGTCATTCTGTCTTCGCCCTAATACTTGCGGGCACTTGACGCAGTGGTATACGCCTCTGATTCGTAATCGGATGGTCGTGAGTTCGATCCCAGCCATGCACCGCCAAACTTTTCACAAGTGGCGGTTGCTAAAGAACACCAACTCGTGCATCCGGGAGGTGATTGATGGCATCCTCCATCAATTGCCGACCATCCTGACTGAGGTTTCCATGGTTTCCTCAGTTACAACCAGGCTAATGCTGGGATGGATTGCTTAGGCCATGGCCGCCACGGTTTGGAAGGGACCCACAAAAGTAATAATAATAATAATAATAATTTTTATTCAATCATTGGTTGTACAATACAACATAAATCACGTCATAAATAATCATTGTTTAAAATTTAAGTAGTTAAAATATTAATAATAATAAACAAAAAAAAATCAAAGTTCACACATATATTGTACATAATTCATTAGTATATTTACAGTCATATATTATAGATCACTACAAGAGACAATTTTCTGACAGCTTATTAGAAAAGAACTCTTTTAAAGAATAAAATTCCTTTTTAATTAAAACATTTTTCAGTTTTGCCTTAAACAAATTATCACTATCGATATTTCGAATGCATGCCGGAAGAAAATCATATATCTTAGCTGATTGATACAATGGGCTTTTTTCCAACAGAGCAGATTTATGGTTTGCAATAATAGTTTTTTTCTTATTTCTTGTTTCATAAGAATGTTTACTATGATTATACAACTCAGAATTGTGTCTTCTAAACAATGCACTGCATAAAATATAAATACATGGTAGAGTGAGCATATTATTAACTCTAAAATGTGAAACACATGAATCCCTTTTTTTAAATCTCAGCATTGTCCTTAATGCTCTTTTTTGTGCAATAAATAGCCTATTTAACGACTGATCATTAGCACCATAGAAAATAATACCATAAGACAAATGTGAATACACATATGCATAATAAATAGAAAAAAGAGATTCCATGGAAACGTGATCCCTGATTGAATATAAAACAAAATTTTCGAAGTAAGGTCTACGAAGAGCCGGGAGGTTAAATTCAGTCACTTAATTGTGGCCAGTATCCTAAAATAGGGTTCAGTTGAGAAGTTAAAAAAAAAAAAAAAATACTTGCATGTTAAATATTTACACAACTGTAAAGCCACAGCGTTTTGCAATACAATTTTAAGGGTGTTAGAGGGTTCAAAAATATCCAGGGGAGGTGGATGACAATACATAACTCGAGGTCAACAATACAAATATTTAATAAAAATCAAAACTATTGAAACAGAATTCTTATATAAGGCTACTTTATCAATTTGTATCGAAATATCGAAAGTCGCAAAGGTGCGATCTTCCCAGCTTCTCGATTACCTGCAGCAGCTACCGCCGGCGAGGACCGCGCAGGCATCACGTGCAGCAGCAGACGCTTTTGTGGCGCGCTGCGGGCGAGAGCGGCCTTCTTTGTACCCCACTGGGCCCCAATCTAATCGCACTGACGAGGTCAAATAGCCACCACATTGTTCCGCCAGTACGTCTCATGAGAAATGCTTTATCTTATACAATTTTATCATTACCTATAAACAAAAGTCTATTTTAAAAAGAAAAAAAAAAAAGAATACCATGCCAAATGTATAATAAATGTTATACTTTTTTAAAGGAATAAAAAAAATCAGCGAAAAAATCGATTAAATACTAATTCAACAGTGTTCCTGTATAATATATCATCAATGATTTAGAGTCATATAAAAAAATACATATAATTGCAAAAAAAAAAATACAAATGAATAAAAAAAATACCTTATGTAGACTTTTGTTAAATTTTGCGTGTAGAACTAATGTGGTAATTCTACTCCTTTAATACCTGATATTATAGATCCCAATACACTTTACTTCCCACCCTATTACGATTTGAAATGACACCGGCAACAAGGCGTAACGTTCACCCCCACCGCGCGCTCGTGGTCGATAATTGGGGCTGATTATCAGAGGGAAACTTATCCTCACGCCAAATGCCTTCTAACCGCCAAACTAATTGTAAATGTTTTTTGATGATACAAAAAAATTAGACGCATTCTCATAGCAAGACTATTGGCAGCTAGCTCATGCTGAGAGAGGAAATACTGTAACATTTCTCACCTTCTTGTCTTTTATTTTCCTCACAAAATTTGTCTGTTTTCCACTAATTTCAAGAAAACTTCATACTTTTATTATTAATGAGAAAATTGGAATCGTTTTAATTTTTTTTTTAAATATTTTCCTTATAAAAATACAAAGAAGATGTCACGGGTTTTGTGGTTTATCTGACATGTTAATTGCCATATATAACTACAGTTATTTTTAATGACCACTCTGAAGTGGCACAATCAGTACTGAAGTTTTTATAAGCAAGTTTAATATCGGGAACAAAAATAAGGTACTATTTTTTTTTTTACCACCGATCAAATTTGTGTTACAAAAAATGTTCACCCTAATTTTCTAACACCTAGTTACAAGATATTTTTCTCTCCACCAAATTTGTCTGTGGTTTCGATAATTTCAGTTTGCCCACGTGTGGCGGTACATGACAAATCTCCGCTAAACACAGAGCGGTTTGCAAAGTGGGTGTGAGGTTGTCACGCGAGTGCTAACGAGCGCAAAAAGTGACGATCGCCAGCCGCAGGCCACGGAAATGTCAGCGGTAAATCACACACATCAATAACGTCTCAGGTATCAGCAATCACACCAGATAATTTGCCCCTGATGGAAGTGTTACAGAAATGACCAGTAATTATTTGTATTATAGCATATAATATGAAAAATTATATATGAATTTGTTGTTTTTAAGTATTAAATCAAATCTGTATATGATCTAATTAAAATGTTAAATTAAAATGTTAATTGAATCTCTTGTTCAATAAATTTCAATAACAACAGTTATATATTAAATTGTAAAGTTAATTTCAATTTAACACTTATCATTTTCATTTTGCGTTTCATATTATAAAGTTCTATATAATATTTTGGTCATGAATGAATTTAAGAAAAAAAAAATAATAATTATATACTTTTGAATTTGCTAAAATTAACAGACTATGAATTTATATATACAGTGCGTTTATTATTTTTCATTATTATTTGTAAATTACTGCAACATCTTTTACTTATCACTTATCACTACAAAAATATTTATATTACGCAATTTACATACTATATATGACGTCACTATAATAAATAATAATATTTAAGTGTTTGCTTGTCTGTGTGTGTGTGTGTGTGTGTGTGTGTGTGAGAGAGAGAGAGAGAGAGAGAGAGAGAGAGAGAGAGAGAGAGAGAGAGAGAGAGAGAGAGAGAGAGAGAGAGAGAAATGCAGTACGCCACGCGGCAGCTGCCCCCCTATATACTCCATATATTAAAAATAATATACTCTCGCTGAAGTGATCAAGTCTACATTCATTTCAATGACACTCGCTACCACTGGCAGACATCAACAAACGCCATCAGCCTCTCCCAAATGGATCACTTATATAGTATACGAGGACGCGTGTCTGCTGAACAGAATGATGCTACATGAAAACTATCTCTGTCTGAAGAGATACAACGACAATTTTAACACTCTTATTATTTATTTATAACTGTATCAACTTTAAAGAGACTTCAAAATTATTTGCATAAAACTATATACCCCCTTTGTCATTTATGTTTATTGTAGTACTATTTAGTTTTAATTATTACGAGCCTATATCATCCCTCTCCCTCCTATAAATAAAATTCATTTGGTGGTTTATTGAGTTATTATTTTGTCCTTTCATGTCAATCCTATATAATATCTTTTTTTGTCAAGTTTGCTGTAAATTAACATTTTGAAGTGTGTCATTCAAAACATTATAGATGGACATTATAAAACATTGTGTTCTTTGTTTTTAAAGTTTCATGCAAAATACAATTGAAGTCCCAGCTCCGCATTTTGATTATCCAAATGGTTTTGTGCTGTAATTCATGCTAAATAAAAAGTTTTTTTTTTCATCACAATTGAAAAAGATGTTAAAAATGTTGCATTATTTTATTTAAATTTATTTTGTTTCATATTAATTATTGTTTATTAATTATTTAAAAAAAATATACAAACATATTTATAGGAAGAGTAATAAAAGTGATAAGAGAAAAAGAAACAATTTTAATTAAATTTTATGTTTATTTGTGCCATATTAATAATATTCTTTTTTTATTAACTAATACAAATGTTTGGTTTAGATATCGAACCCATGACTTTATTTACCAAAACCTGAAGCCACCAATGTCGGTACTTCTAACCATTTTCATTTTTTTTCCTGAAAATATGTTGTACTTTTGTAGTACAGTCAGCAGACGTCATGGATTACAAGGTAAATTGGTCCCACATTACGTCCTTATTATACAAGTCGGCATGTGCCCATCATCATTATCATTGTCACAATGTCATTTGAACTCAATTTGTCTCTCCTTTGTCAAACTAAAAAAGAAAAAAATATTAAAAATAAAAAAATATATATTTTTAGCAACTCATTTTTTTAATACCCCATAATTTAATACACATTATAAGTAAAAGTAAAATTACGTAAGCAAGCAGGACATGACATTATAACACTTTTTCAGCTCATGTACATATTTTTTATGTATTTAAATTATCTCAATGTCTCTATATACTAACTTAGCATGCATAGTATTATAATATATATACAACAAGGACAACACAGCATGTGGGGTATAAATTAACTTCTGCATATAAGAAATTCATATTTAGAACTCAATCTTGTAACAAAATGTGTGTGTATATTATAAATAAGCATGTTTGAATATAAATAAGACAAAAAATTGCAGAAGTTGTGGCGGTGGATTGTTAGATTTGGTGACGGCGGGAGGCGCGACGACTAGACATTTGTCATCTTGATCGTCGACAATGTCTAACATTTCTAATCTAATCTTCTGCAATGACGTCGTCAGAAAAACTATGATGTAAGTATCCAAACGTTCATTATAACTATTACTTGTAAATATAATGATATATTTTTTTATCATACATACAATTTTTTTACGATAATAATGTATTTATCATCATAATATTTGTTTACATCTATTACTTTTTATAATAGTTCTTATCAACAAGTAGTTATACATTAACCTTGGAAGATATATTGTTCTGTTTTTACAAAGTTTAATTTCAAATTCTAATTTTTTGTTGAATTAATATTGGGAATTCAATGTTGTACCTTATAATGGTTGTACGTTGCATGCATGTAATTTACAAAAATGTTAAGATATTAAATGAGATTTAATCTTGCAAACTCTATAATTTCTTGTATTTTTTTGCGTGAATTTCCAAGCTGATGCAAACCAAGTTCATCAAAATAAATGCAAGATTTATTATTCTGGATTTTTGTTTTTGTGAAATTTTAAAATAAAATAGGCAGCGATGGCGTGATAAAAAAAAGTTGCCTGGATATAAATAATTTGTCTTTAATTTTTATCATACCTCAACAGACATAAAAATGTATTACATAATTTTACAAAAAACTAAATGTAAATTTCAAAAACTAAAATTTTAATTCTTTTCAATGTAATCTATTAAATCATGTGTAACAAATGTTATCTTTCACAAAGGTTTTAAATATTCTGTAATGTAATAATTGAAGATTTATGCATGGTGTTTATTTTATGGTACCATTTTAAACACAAATAAAACAATAACATTATCATAACAGACGTCGATACAAATGGAACAACTATGCAGATTAATGTTGCTATGTAAAGCAGATATAAATCTACACGAGGGCATTGTTTCAACTCAGGGGGGTGCTGGCACGCGACGCTGCGGCGAGTTGACAGTGCAGCGAGGATCGAGCGTGGCACGGTGAGCTGGGGCACCTGTCGGACTGCATATCTCTCTCTCTTGTTATCCCACCCACAACCAACTCGCCGCCAAAAGCATTGTCATATTGAATGTCATGCAGTTGAGATGTGAATCACATGAGCTCGTGTCTGACATGACCGCATTAGCGTCCTTTGAAAGTGTGTTGTTTACACACGTGTCTGGTACTGAATTCTTTACAGTACGTTCAAAATAAAAGATTAAATAAATTGAGTTTCTTTAAATAGGTGTGTCACTATGAAAATTAATCAGCTTACAATATTTTCTAAAAAGCAGAAGAATTATAATTATATTAATAACGTATTTCTTCTTTCATTCATTGCAATAAGACAAATGATTTAAAATTACCACGTGTTACAAAAGTAACAAATTAAAATACAGGAAAAACAATCAATATAAAAACATACAATGACAGCTCTAGTGTATAAAATAAATCAAAGTGTAACAAATATAGAAAATACATTATTTCTATAGTTCCCACACGTATTTACTAAATGTTTTTGAAACCTCCCATTTTAGGTATTGACTGACAAGTATTCAGTAGACCGCAAGAAAAGATAAACTGACTTGATGAGTATGTTTTTCGCCACATTTTGTGGGTTACCCTCAGTTTTGTTCTATTAGGATGTTTGAGGATTGTTTGGTGAAGCGGGTAAAGAGGAGACCGCTCTGTGCGATATGCCGCCTGATGGAAAGGACGCCATCTATTTAATGAACTCTCTTTGTGGCTGCACCCACGCCGAACACGGTGGGCCTAAATATAACTCTTTGAGCAGCTCAACTGCAGCTGAGCCGACTTAATCCGTCTAGCCAAATTGACGGGCGCCGATGTGCTCTTTTTATCCTCTCTTTATGAAAGTTCAATCAAGTATAGATAATCACAAAGAGTTTAACAAAATAATCAGTTGTAAAAATAGTATTTATACAAATTCAATGTACTGAAAACTAAGTTTAGTGTTTAATAGATAGTATATTATGTCGATGGATTGAATGAAGAATTTTGTGTACTGTGTTACGTAGAAATAATAAAAAAAAAAATCATACTTGTCAAATTATTCATTACATATATATAGTATGTTAATTTATGTCTTGTAATTCTTAAGAAAATTGTGCTGTGTTTTTTTTTCTACTTGTTCTCAGTATGAAAATGAATTACAATAACATTACGATAAGAATCAATATACAATATATAATGCACGGATAACTTGCTTATTAATATAATTCAGATGATGTAGCGATATGCACGCCTCATCAGCTGTATTACAACATGTGGTTAGCGTCTTATTGTTAATTTTACTGAGCTAGCAGCTAGGCCTAAATAATAAAATTATTGCTAATTATGACGGAGCTAAGGAAATTATTTTAACTTCTGCGTCCGCCGGATTTGAAGGGCTCTCCACTCCTGATGACGGGCGATGATGGATTGAAGTAGGTGGGCCGGGTAATGTGTTTCGCATGCTAGTCCTACTGAATACTTGAGACTGCCGGTTGATTGACAGTAAATGTACTAAAAAACTCTTTCTATAAAGGAGGTATTTTTTTTAAATCCTAAATTATTTTGCACATTTTACTCAAAACAATATTTAATATTATTTATACATAAGAGCAACTTAAATGATTCAGCTACACGCAAAAAGCAAAAATAATTTTAATAATTTAAAACAATATTTATAATATATTATTATTCTAAAGGATATATTTTATTAAATCTGATTTTTTAACAAATTTTCTTTTGAATTTTTTATTTTATTATTTTTTTATGAATAATTTAAATAATAATCATAAAACTGTATTTTTTGGAAGATATAAAATGATATAGTAATAAAATAACACTTAAATTATTTGATTTGTTTTATTCTCTTATGTTTTATTTTTTAAAAAGAATCATTTTTAAAATCAAATTATAGCCTATTTTAAAATCAGTAATAGAAAATCTAACATAAAACACGAAAAAAAATACAATTTATCTATGAAAACAGAAATATATATTTCTTTTTATAACATGTATTTAAGCGTGGGTCGGTGATGGCTTGGTCATTAATTGTGGATGAGCTAGTATTGCCTTCAAGCAGCTGTTTTATTATTTTTTATTCGTCTTATCAGTGCTCGCGCGGTGGCATTTAAATACAATAAATATCGCGTCGTCCCGACGCGGTGCAATCACCTGTCACCTCCCACCTGCCTTGCGCGTGGCGGTGAACCACGTGACCTCCGGGCCGTGATAACTTTCCCGCCTTTTCACCTCGTCCGGATATCTCACTTCCTGAAAACCACGCGGCTATAATTAATAATCTCTTAATAAATCTAGATCGGTTTCCCGTAACTTCAGCTGTACTATATAATTGCATTATTCAACATGTTATTTTTTTTCTTGTTAAAAAATATTTAATAAATAGGAAAAATAATATACTTTCGTAAGTAAAATTTGTGTGTTGTTAAATGTTATGTTGGGAGATGGGACTGATTTTCTTTTTTTTTTTACCTTTTTATTTTCCGCGACTATATGAGCTGACATTAGAACATTAGTTTTTTAAAGACCCCCAGTAGATTTTTACACAATAAATTTTAAATGTAAAAGAATTATATATATTATATAAAGATGAAAGAAATAAGTTGCCACTTCCTTCTTTTATAATTCTTTTGCGCAGTTGTACCCTTTTATTTTATAAATTAACAAAATGTGGCACTGCATTTTCAAATTTGTCACAGTACATCTCTTTAACTAACGAACCGAAGTAACGATTTTTTTTTTATTTATTTAAAAAGTATATGAAAGCAAATTTAATTTTAGTGTGTATAATACATCACGAATACATAATATTTAATCTACAAGAATCACTATAATGTAACAATTTTAAAACCCAATATAAATAACTATTATCAAAATAATCTTTGAAATAAAATGCTACAAATTTTGCGTGTGGTTGTATTTTCAGGTAAGGGTTAAAATTTGTGATGGAGCTTTGGCAAGAGGGGGTTGCAAAATATATATATAGGTGGGGTAAAGAAAGGCCTCACGCAGATTCAGACAAAGTTGTTGGCGCCGTGGGGGATCTTGCTAGCAGTGATGTCGCCACCTCAGGGTCTTAGGTGGCCCGCAGAGTCCCGCGTAATAAACTAGATTTCTGCAGTCGGGCCCCGGGAGCTTGACATCACCGTGAAATATCGACCCTTTCTTCTCAAATTCCTCGCCTTTTTACTTCAAGACGTAAGAAAAAACATGAAAAGTAAGAGTGTAAAAACAGTGAGTGGTATTTTATAACAGAAGCTTACATTAATCCTTGCAGATTATTGTAATTCTGTCATCCTTACAACATTTTAACATTAAATTAGTTTTTTTTTAAAACAAGATAATATAATGTAAATGATGACTTTTAAGATGTAGTAAATGTTTAAAATTATAATAATTCTACGTATCAAACAACACTATCAGTTGGTATGTTGTTTTTTATGGTGATGCTTTAAGACAAATTTTAATAAAATTATTTTCTACAATATTTTTTTTTCAAAGTAGGTCGATTTTTAGTTAAAAACCAAAAATAAAAAATAGAAGGTTTTTTATTTGTAAAGAAATTTTTGTATTTTTGTCAAAAACGAAAGCCGACAAGCTCTTTTTTTTTATCCATTATATAAAAATTAGCACGTCATATACTTAGAAGCTTTTTAAGGTGTAAAAATAATTACAAGGTAACGAGAAATAGGTGGCAATTTTGCGGAACGAGGGTAAGGCTATACTAGGTTTGATCTACCCTGGCAATTAACTACGTTACAGTTAGGCTGCAGCAGCATTCAGGGTAAATGTTACGTCATTGTTGCATTGTTTTCTCTGTTTGCCATCTCTTTACAACTACAAAAGAGACCGCTAGCTTTTCTTATGCAAAATCTTGTTGTTGCAAGTATTTTTTTTTTATACAACAATGAAGAAGAGAAAATTTTTACCAAGATGATTAAGTAAAGTATGATGGATTTTAGTATGGTATACTTGACATATTATTAATGTTCTTTAACTTTAAAGTGGTCCTACAAATTTTCAAAGACTGACTGTAGTCGTAATTTTAACTTGTAAAATTAAATTTAAATATTTCATAAACATGATAAGTAAAAATAATTATTTTTTACCTTTTTTTTCACTAATATGATAACCGTAAAATTTAATAATTAAGTTAATGTATTATCAAATACATCAAGTAATAAATTTTATATTATAGTATATATTTTTTTATCTATATACCTCTCTAAGTATAAATATTTTTATTTATCCTATGTTATATTTTAAGTTTTTATAATTTTTGATAATCTATTTGATTTAATGAAGATAAATCAGTTGAAAAATTTATATTGCATATTTCATAAATTTAATTTTTATCCTACACCATAATTAAAAAACCTAAACCTCGTGTATAAAAAGTGCGTGTATTTATGTAACAGCTATAGAGAGATGAGAAAAAGATTTTGTGAGAAAAATAACTCAATTTTCTCGATGTGTGTTTTACTTATCGGTGCTACATCATACTTTAGCTCGTACACGCTCGTGCCCAATTTATACTTCAACATGATCAAAGTATACCATGGAGCCAAGTTTATGGAATTCTCAACTCAGTGGAAAAGTAACTCCTGGTAGTTGTAGTCACGTTATTAACCAGTATATACATTCAGCCGCCGTGAAGATTAGGGGCCGGACCAAGGACTTATAATTGCGGGGGAGTTCGGCCATAGAGAATACATTCTCGATGGTATTATACGGCAACAGGAGTTCGTGCACGCCGTGGCGGTCCCGCACTACGTGTGATCTCACGTAACCAAGACAACACGCGTATATCCATGTATTGCAGCATGTTTCACCTGATGTTGCATAAGGATGATCACTGATGACGGTGCTGACAATAAATAGTAAAATATATGCAATTCTGTAAGCATTATAGTTCAGTAATGTCTCCCCTTTCTTATATATTTTTAAGGACTTATTGCCTCTCTCGAAAATTTTAATTACGCCATCAGTCTATTAACTGGTTTGAATTTTGGGTCAATTGTCACATTTTGGTCAGGTATGCCCCCGCTCAGTTGGTCTATACAACGACATAACCACCCCCTCCTTTCCCGCAATATATTTTTTTTCATTACATAACCAGTCGATTAAACATTTACATACTATCAAAACCAAAAAGGTGTACCCCTCTCCTTATGGAACTTGTATGCTATTCAGGGGTACACCTTTTTGAATCCGATAGTAAGTTTCACGAAAATTATATAAAGGTAAGTTTATACAATATCAAATATAAGGTTACAAATACAATTTATGTTGTTTATTATAAACTAATTTTCAATGAATAAACATTTAAGACTCATTAAAGACGTATAGTTGATTTAATATACATAATATATGCATCTCTATAAATAATATAAATCTTTTATAACCATTTAACTTGAAACAAAATTTATCTAATACTGAAATTGATTTTCTCACTTCATTATTTATCGTTTCAGTTTAATTTATAATATAGATGTCCCATCATTATTAATAACTTATTTACAAACAAATTAATGAGAGAGTGTTTTATAGTTTCAATAATATTATATTGAATCTATAATTTTAACACGCTTATTTGCTTAAATTATTATAATTTTGTTATAATTACATTTATTATGATTGATTTACATGCAAGGACTAATTAGGCTTCGCTGGCTTGGCAAAGAATAAGCGATTATAGCTTGTGCCTTGGAGCGAGTTCAGAAGAGTTATAGAGAGGGGGCGTGTCCAGCTTGAGTTGGCGGAGGATGACCGTTCATCAGCCGGCAAACTGACCAGCCTTTTCCTCGGTCTTTTAACTGAGTCATTATCTACTTACGTTCTCATTGTTTATGTATTAAAGTTTGATAACTTAATTCTTATAATACTATAATTATATGACTTTTTTTTGCTAACTTAAACCTATTATTATTTGTCATTTAAAAAGTTATTAATTAAATTTTATTATCGTTTTTAGTTTATAATAAAATTGGTAAGACTAGCAACAGTTTGAAAAAATAATATAAAATTGATTGTAAGAATTTATTTTTAGCAACGTTTCTGACCAGTTCTAGAAAATATATACCTATTTTTTAAAGCCTTAAAGCATTGGGTCAGTTTAAAGAAAAAATAATAATCTGCAACCTTTTTTTATTTGATTTTTTTTTTCAGTCCATGTTATAGTGATGGGTATTTTTTAATCATAGTCGTGCTTGACTATAATCCTATAAGGGTCAAGTATATAGGTAGAAGTAGCCATCATTATAATTAAGTTAATCATTGACGAGCAGTGATGTGTGCAGCGGGGGTTCATGGTGAGCGAGATGCTTAGATAATTCTGCCGATGCTTTCATGGAGGTGCCGCTCGGTCCGAATCTTGATTCAAACTCCCCCCGCTCCCTCTCTCTTGTATTAGCTATTTTCTGATGTTTCTTCATTCATCTCTCTGTCAATCAAAATCTTTCTTCTATACTCTATGTTTCCATAATTATAAATATATTCCCTGTCCTTCTTTATACATATACAATTTTAATTTCGGTTAATACAAAGAAAAATTTAATCAATTAATAAAAATATATATAGATACATTGGTTGAAAGAAATTTTACTATAATATGGATATATATATCATGATAATGGTATAACCTTAACACATGTTTATTATGTTATAGTACACCCCTACACCATAATTATATTATCATATCACAAGCGCCCCTCCCCCCGAAATTTCGAATTTAACATGGGCAATATAGGGCATTTTTCCCAGTCCCACTTTTTTTTTTAACATTGGTCTTATGGAGATAGCCCCTCCCGATTTTTTTTTCTCGATTCGTGCCTGTTATATCGGGTTCAATGTATTCGTATAGACTTTTGTGGCGAATGAGCAGTATTTAACGATAAAACAATGCAATTTTTTAAGTGTACTCATCTCTTTCTCCCTCTCAACTCTCATCAAAGTGCACTGCTGGCCGGCGCCGCCCGTCACTGCCTACCTGCTCACCTTCGTATACGTAAAACTGACAAGGCTCCTCGCTCGCACGTTTAGCAAAAGTATATTTAAGTCATAACCACAATTATTAACTTAACCATCATTATTTGGTCAGTAAGGTTACAATCAAAAATTTATATTACTAAGAATTTTTATTTATTATTAAAGGTTTCCTAATTTTTTGACATATTGATGCTATAGTATGAGTATATTCTGTCATGAATTGTGGAAAGCTAAAATTGCATATCAAAATAGCCCTGAAGGAAAGTTCCTTATTTAATTCTGTGGGAATATCAGTATTTATTGCCAAACTTAAGACTTCAGGTTTAAAAACAAATTGTACATTATAAGCTTCAAAAGTGAAAAGTTCCATTGGTATTATTATAGAACAAAATAAAAATTTATCATAGAAATAGTTGAATTTAAAATAAAATATTTTTTTTTTTTTTTTTTTAATTTTTAAATTTATTACATGATATTGTACCAGCCAGGGATATACTCTCCCTGTCGGCCGCTACAGAATACATATTGGTTCTTCAAGATTTTAAGAAACAAAAATTATAATTTTAACATAACCAATTTATAAATAAACATAATAATTTATATTTCAGCTATTATATCAGAAACGAAATGCACAAAAGAATTTAATTAATTAATTAATTAATTTAGCGTTCATTTAAATAAATGAACGCTAATTAATTAAAAAAAGTAACTGGCCCAAGTATGATCATGAAAGATTATCCTATTTTATTTTGTATTAAGGCAGAGCTCTTATTAAATTTGAATATATATTGACTTTCAAAAGTGCCTGCAATGTATGCAACTTCCTCAGCACCAATGTTATTCTTACCGGAGACTTAAACGCCTGCAAAAAAAAGTGATATTGTGCACTTCCTGAGATTATTGTTATAAGATTGACGTCAAGGATTCTCCAAGGTGACCATATCCATCTCTCAGGTGACTCAGGTCTCATCTCAGGTTCCCACGCTGCCCTGGTCTCTTAGCAGCAGTCAAAACGGAAGTCTCAGTAGCCGAGGCGCACAGTGGGCGGAGAGCCCCCGGAGCACCGGAAGTTCTACTGCGTTAGTTTCCGCCTAATTTCCCGCCAAGATCATCTTCACAGGGTGCAGAGGAGGAGGTTGAAGAAAAATTAGCACCTTGGAACCCATAGTAAGTTTGATATAATGTCGAAATATTATTTCCTGTTGTTTTTATTATAATATATTCTCTGCTGTCATGAATTTTAGAAGTTGGGAACGCAGAAAATTATTATAGAATTCTAAAATATGTTTCATTTTATGAATTATTTGAGTAATTTAACTAACAAAGTAATTTTCTGAATTAACTTTTAATTTAAGTTTTCATGTATATATAGCTATTATAAAATATGGATTTTATTTTATATAAAAAATAAAAATACATAGTTATCTACAGTCTGTAAAAATATTATTGCACTTAAACTTGCTTAATTTTTTTAATGAGGAAATAATTATTTTGATATGAATTATTTGCATACTTTTTTTAATGCCGCAATGATACAAGCATGTTTTTTTTATATTATATGCACAAATGCTATAAAAAAAATCCAATGGAATTTATGTATATCAAATGATTGTAAAACTGGATGCATGTCATGAAAATTCAAGTTTCATAAAATCAAATTTCATAAAAATACAATACCCCTTAAATAAATGGACCATGATATTACTTATAAAAAAAAAACTGCAAGATCATATTATAAATGGTAATAGAGAATAGGTAATTCTCATTCTATTATGGCAATATGTAATGTGAAATCAAGAAAAAAAATGCTCAAATTTCTTTAATAAACAGCCTAAATGGCAGTAATGATGCATAAAAAAAGAGTTGGTGCTATACCTAAACTCTGGTCTTGAGTTTACCTGCCAAATGTGTAGGTGGGCTAAGATTTCGAGCAAGAGGTCAGGTGTCTTGGGCGGGTTTGGTTACGTCCAAACAGGAGGGGGGGGGGGGACGTCACACGCAAACTATTGGAGTAACGGCCTAGCAGAAAATTGCTCACACCACAAAAAAGTAATCGATATGCCATTCAGTTAAGTACCCTCCCATATATATCAACTCTCTCTAATGTCGAGCTAATTTGTATTTTGTAACTGGTTTAAAAATATTTACCACAAAGTATTTTAATTTTTCTAATTACACAGCGTATTAATTTCAATAGCAAAAAACATGGTAATTTAATAAAAATTAATCTCAAACTTTTCACATAAAAATAAAATTTTCTTAAAAAAATAATCACGAAATAATTTTCCGTGAGATAGTTTTAGCAAGGTGACATTTTAAAGTAAAATATGAAAATTATTGTAATTTTAATTTCAAATTAGCTGAATTAAATATTTGGAAGTAATTATTGTAATTATCGTGTGTATCTAGTGATTACAATAAAAGCTTCGTCACTCTTACTTGGACCAAAGTTTCTGTGGTTTACCTCATCGTCAGTTCTCACACTGCAACCGAAGGAAGAGAGAAAAAAAATCAAATTTTCCTGCCTAATAATAGGGCTGACCGGATACGACTGCCATTAAGACATTTGTCAGCATTTTATGTGAAACATCATACAAGATAAAAAAAATTATATTTCTCATTTTGATATTGATATAAAGATTATAAACAATAAAAATTCATCGCCTTCAAAAAATTAACATAATATATTATTATAGAAAATTTAATTATTATTAAATAAAATTATCAACAATTTAAGACCTAATAAAATATAAAAAAAGCTAATTCAAATTAAACTAATATTATTTACACTAAATTAACTTATACTTAAACTTTCCTTATATTATGTTAAAGACGTTAAAGTATTTTTTTTTTATTTTACGAATGTCTTAGCACAATATAGTTCCGGGGTCAAACTAAATAAATGAAGAGAAAATAGTTTTTATAAAACAATTTTTTTGTTGCTTTCAATTGTATATAATATATATACATTGCAATATAAAGATCTGTTTTTTTGGTTTTGTTGTGGTGTAATTGGCGTTGAGCTTCTGATAGGTTTGCGTGTTGGTCCGCCGCCGTCGATCCCTTCTCTCTCGTAGTCTCGACCCACCGACACCTGATATTAACCCGACGCTCACGTTTCACCTCTACTGCAGCAGCATCAGTCAAGATATACCTTTTGCTGCTTGTTGCTGTGCTCCATGGGAAAATGATCTAACTTCACCGTCAATAATTATCAAAGAAAGTTTAGACAGCCAAATTTTTACTTCATCTACTCTTCTTTTTTAAGGTTTATATAAAAAAATAATAATGATTAGATGAATTCTAAAAATTCCTTTGAAGAAAAAAAAAAAAACTTAACACATATTTTTTTTTCCTTTGCAGTCTATCTTAGGTAATTGTTATAATAGTAAGACATGCACGCTTTGCAAACTGGACAGGGGCTATTTAATTCCCAACACTGCACAACTAAGCATTCTTTAATGTAAAACATGTTTTAAAGAAAGAGAAAAAAATATATAAAAGAAGACTGAATTTTTTTGTAAAAGTCCTGACCTATTACCTATTACGTCCTCAGCATGGGCTAATGGAACTCTAGTTAGCTCTGAATCAACGCCGCTATATACAGTCCCCTCTCTTCCCCTTTTTTTAATAATCAGGAAGAATCCATGACATTTTTTTATAGAAAAGAAAAATTTATCTCACTATATAACCTTAAATTCTGGTATAAGTCGTTATCTTTCAGTAAGTTTCAGCAAGCTAATTTATAAACTGCTTTATTTGATAAAAGTGCATCATCATGGCTATACTTCTCAGCTTGCATTTTAGTAATTAATTTGGTTGTTTCTATGGTCATGTTTAAATGTTTATTAGATTATTACTATGACTGTTTTCAGTATAATGAATTAACCTCATTTTAATACATACTGATGTAAATATAAAATACCTGTATCCAGTACCTTAATTAAATCTTTATATTGTCTAATCTTAATTTCTCAGTGAAAAATTGAAAAAAAAATATGTTCAAATTACAAATATAAATAATTGAACCTCTATATACATTTAATAACTAATTTAAAATTTACTGACAACCTTATTCTACACTAACATGATATTAATAAATGATATATATAATAAGTGCAGTAACTGCTCTGTATTAATTGCAGTATAATTATACTATACAAATTATTTTATTTCAATTTAAAATGTAAGCAATGTACTATATTTTTTATACAGAGATTATAATAATAGCGTATATAAAATGCAAGCATCTTGATAAGGAAATTATAATAGAAAAGGTTGCATTTTATATTTACCCTGCATGGTCTGCACCTATAATTGCTAAATGATCGACTTTTCTATATTGTAAATAATAATAATTTTGGATTAAAATAACAATTAAAAACAAATACATAATTTTTAATATTTTTTTATTTAAATATATTTTGCACTTTTTATGGATAGCAAAAAAAGTAAGGCCTGAGCAATAATAAAATTCTTACAATATACATAAAAAAATAGGACATTTTACAAATCTTACACTATGGCACAAGTAATTACAACATAATTTTCACAGCGTTTAATAAGTTCATTTGCACACCACACTTTTTAAGTCTCTCAAATCTTGCATAAATTTGACATATAAATTCACATTTTATAACATAATTATTAGGACGGATGAGATAATTATATACAAAAATACATCAAATATTTTTTTAGGAAAAATTGAGCTTGTATATATAACATTATAAACATGAGATATAGTTATTGCAATAGTTCATATAATGCATTTATGTAACTTTGAGCCATTTGTAATGTTTCATATTTTGATAATTGTCTATCATTTCCTAATGATGGCAATACAGTTCTTAATTTATCAAAAGCATTATTTAAATTTTCCATACGACGTCTTTCTCTTGCATTAGCTGCCAATCGTCTTTTTTTCATTACAACTGGACTTACCAATTTTGTTGATCGTCTTTTTGTTTTACCATTTGATGATTTTTGATCAGTAGAAGAAGAGTCATCATCGTCCATGTCGCTGTCATCACTTTCCACAACACTTTCGGGGTTTGGAGAAGAGAAAAATACTGTTTTTTCTTCTTGATTATGTTGTCTTGAATCTTTAATACCAAGAGTAGACACTGGTGGTAGTAGTGGCGTATACAGTTTAGGTCGAAGGTCGATGTCCTCGGACAATGGACTTGTAGAGCGGAAACTGTCCGGGCTGGGGGTGTGGCAACCGTCCGAGAAATTGTCATAATGCACCGGGTGGTGCATTAGCGGAGAAGGTACTGCCATCGTCTTGGTCGTGGAACCCACCGACGAGGGAGGTGGTGACGGAGGATAGATCATCGACGACACGTCAAGTTGTTGTAGAGTAGTTGATTGTTGTTGTAAACTCGAGTCCATTGTTGAATGAACTACATCAACATTATTATCTTCAACATTATTATTACACAGGTAAATATAACGAAACATATCAGCCATTATGATAGTTTATATTTAAAAACTTAAGTTCATAATATTACGTATAATTATAAAAAAATTACACTTTCGTTCGTATTATAGAGCGAGCTCTGTAAACACACGTCTGTTCTCAACGAAGTATAGAGTTGATCTAAAAGTAAAACTATAACTCGTGCTACCTTAAGAACCAACAGAATCAAAGTGCGCGTGCCTTGTAGCCAATAGTAAGACTTTAATAAGTTCACGTGACCGGTTTATATTTTTTTAAGCTCCTCCTACTTTATTACAAGTTTTTTTTCCTACGCGCGCCCCTTGAGGGTATTTGGCGATAGTTCCCCTGACTATCCTCCCGTAAAACCACAATACTTTTTTCCTCCTGTCTTTCCCCTCATTTCTCTCTCTCTCTCTCTCTCTCTCTCTCTCTCTCTCTCTCTCTCTCTCTCTCTCTCTCTCTCTCTCTCTCTCTCTCTCTCTCTCTCTCTCTCTCTCTCTCTCTCTCTCTCTCTCTCTCTCTCTCTCTCTCTCTCTCTCTCTCTCTCTCTCTCTCTCTCTCTCTCTCTCTCTCCCTCTCTCTCCAACCAACGCCGCCTGCCCAACATAATGGATCGTGATGGGATGGCACTGTGAAAGAGAGATGAAAAAAGTGTAATCGCTTTGCTGCATGACTTGCCATACATTTGCCTGCCTGCTCAGCTCCATTCAATTACAAAACCGACGTAAATTGATTTAACCACTTCACTTATACATCCTTATTTATTCTTACTTTTTATTTAATATTTTTTTATTGATATTATTTTACTGAAGGTGATATTGTATTTGATATCTAAATTATTGATTTATCATTTTACTTTCAATGGTACAATGAGAATACTCATGAATGTAAGTATTTTTTACCATTACAGAGATTGTGAATTGAAGATAGTTATTGAAGAAGCTAATATATTAAACATTTCATGCATGAAATTTAAAGATATAAAAATATATAATAGTCATTGCTAAAAAAATATGAATAGAATAGAATCGAACATTCTTCTTAAATCAACATGTTGAGATGAAGTTTTTACATTCATCAGCAAGTTTTGGAGCATTAATATCCAAGGACAGTTCATAGTAGTTTATTCAATCGTTGATTAATAACTTCATGAATTTTAAATAATAAAATATCATAATCGTTGCCTTACGAACTAGTTTATTAAAATTAAATATTTATAATACTTTTACCTTCTCAAGCCAATATAGCAATTTTTTTCCATTCCTTGTTTTATACAGAGGCTTCAAGTCAGCTGCTTTTTTAGTGTTCCCACCGTCCTATCCAAACCTATGTAAAAAAAAAAAATGAATTCATTTCTTCACTAAGAAGAAGATTTTTTAGGAAAAATTTCTTTACGGAACATCGGTCCAAACTGAAAAATACAGTGGATAATGCAATATTTAGATTTTTTTTCTTCATTTATTACCGAGAAAAGTTTAAAAAAACACTTTGCTTCATTTTTAAGGGCAAGGTTAGCGACACAAATGAGCATCGCGAAACGCACCAACATATGAAGCCTCTATTAATCTTGTTGCATCTGACATCAAGGTCTCTTTCCAATTCTTTACTTAATACTTACTAAATAATTTTGAAGTTACTCAAAATGCATTCAATGTTTATAACTAACTGCATGCATGCTCATTCATGTTTATTTATTTATTTATTTATTTATTTATTTATTTATTTATTTATTTATTTATTTTTTTGCGCTGCAATCCGTCAAACTCTGACGCTCAACGGTTTGCCTACTTTCAATACTTGCAGGCTGAACTCACTCTCTTACTGTAAAAATTATTTAAGCTAAATTTCTTAACTAAAGTATTAATGCATATTATTTTGATAATGATGTTAATCAACATATATGCTGCGTTTTCTTTAACCCTGAAAATTCAAATCAATATAAATGAACCAAGTCCTAAGTCTGATTCATTCTGTGGGGTTGAGCGATGAGTTCAGAATTTCAGAGCCACTCTCTCAATTTTCAATTATGATCGTGAATAAAATAAATAAATAAAATAATAATAAACTAAAATTTAGGCGTAATTTATTAAACTTATGTTTAAATTGTGTAACCTTGCAATATCAGCAATAATCATCATTATAATTTATATTTTATGTTACATTGCATGCAATATAAATAAAGTTGTTAATATTTTGAAAGTTTGCAACTAAATTTTGTAACATGATATTAATATTAGCATAATATTAATACTTCACATGGTTCTTATATATATTATACAAATATATTAAAAAAAAAATAGCCAGCGGAGGTTTAAAATTAAATCCTAACATTTCTAATGCTGTAAACTTGAGATTATCTATGGTTTCTCACGTCAGCTTGCTGGAATAATATTCAATAATAATCCGTGCACGTGTCTGTATGCTTGGCGGGCCCCGAGGCGCGAGCGTGGCGGCTTATGGTGTGATGGCGAGCAGATCATGGCCAGATAAACGCCGCAGTCTCCCTCAGGACACGAAGTGACCGGCAAAAGCTCTAAGTCCGACAAACTGGCTGTGAGACGTGATCCTCATGTGACAAAACTTAAAAATTTGCAGAAGTTTAGGGAAAAATGTGTAATGAATAAATTAGTTTGACGCTGCGTTGATAAAGAAATCGCAAGTTATTTTTATCCATTTTGTAAAAAAGGGCAACTTATTTATTTGTTTTGCAAAATTAGTATATATTATTATATTCACTTTATTTAAATTCTTCTATAACCAATTAACTTCTTTAAAAAAAATATACCAATCAAATAAAGTGCAGCACAATTGAAGGAAAGTCCAGTACTATTTTAATTTATTTTAATTAGATAGATATATACATTCCAGTACGTTAATTTTTATTTCCAATTTTTGCAATTCATATCCACTGCAAGTCAATATTTTTTAAAAGCTATACTTCACATGAGAGCAGCCCACTGCTGATTTTTTTGTCTGACTTGGCTGCTACTAACGAGTGCAGTTTCCAATGACTCCACGGCCGCTACGGTTCCAAAAGTCGATCAACCGATAACGAGCGAGTGAGCTTGAGGCCAAGTAGTGGCGTCAGCGACGTGCGGCGGCTCCTGAATGCCTGATAACATCGCGTGGCGTGCGGTGGTCGCTCCCGTCCCAGCACTCCGCTGTTGCACCCGAGAAGTGAACACCAGCATTCGTGCAATAAATTACTGAGTGGAAGTGGCGAATATTCATAATCGAAAATGTATCTGTTTCCTGAGTATCTAAAAAAGTTATAAAGACGGGTATTTTTGAGTAATAGTAGCATCATCCCCGCATATGGGCGCACTTGTTGCATACCCACAAGGCGCGTGAAATGCAAAATTGATTTAAACGTTATGAGTTTTTGTTTATACTGTTTATAGTATATATTGATCTGTTGTATCGTATATATATTATTACATGCAAGAAATTAGATAAGTATACAGTACAAAAAATTAATCTATAGATGGTTAGTAATTTTATATTTCTACTTACAAAAATTAGAATTTTCAGAAAGAGCTTCTTCCTTGTACGAAGAAAAGACAATTAAAAAATGCTAAGATGAAGTAACACATTTTATTGTTCGCTATACATTCGCTAGCAGAAATTTCAGCACATGGATCAAATCAACGCAACAGTAGCGTGCTGTGTTACTTATAGACAAGCTCGTTATGATCATCGGTGGCAGTCAAGGAGCCGCCAGTGCTACGCATAGTCATGATTATTGTTATATGATTGGGCGTTATATCTACTTTAACAAGGTACTGGCACTGGCGTGACTGAGCAAATAATCGTTTTTCAAACCTATAGGCTAAAAAATTATTACTATAATAATATAATATATAAATCTAGAAAAAGAGTTTTGTGTCTTTTTATGTGATGATTTCCGCCGCTGCTACTGCTGCCACTTTTGCGTGCCCTCTATTATTTTTATACTACCACACACCAATCTAAAAGAAATCGCGTTCATGTTTAAAAAGAAAATATAGGGCAATAAAAAGTTTTTGGATAGATCTCGTTAGTGGCTAATATACACCCTTTCATGTCATGGTTAAATTTTGTGCGGTGACGCATAGCGTGATAGAGAGAGAAAGAGACCATGCATGCACGAGGCTCCATTCATAAAACAATATATTGGAGTTCATTAAATAAAGTGCTAATAAAGTAATTACTATTCAATGTAATGGACAAATTGCATGGAATTTATTTTAAACTGAAAATCTAAAGTAAAAATTTAAGGCAGAGATAACGCCGAACAGCTGTTCGAGGTTCTTCCCTTTGATTAGCATGTAAACCTTAGCAAATTCACAAAAATTCTGAAATTTTTTGAGAGGCAGATATTAGTGCTTAAAAGCCATAGAAAAAATTTCAAAACAATTTAACGAGCTGATTTTTTTAAATTAATTTTTTTAAATTTTCAGCATACATGGCTTTCCCAGCATGGAGAGACAAACTTAGAACTTAATTAAAAAAAAATCGGCTCGTTAAATTCTTTTGAAATTTTTTCTATGGCTTTTAGGCTCTAATATCTGCCTCTAAAAAAAATCAGAATTTTTGTGAATTTGCTAAGATTTACATTTTAAACAAAGGGAAGTACGTCGATCAGCTGTTCGGCGTTATCTCTACCTTAAGTCAATTGGTGACTTTTTTTCAAGGACGGAAGACTGCTGATGAAATGATTGCATGCTCCGATCTATTCTACAAATAATATATTTTTATGATATCACACAGTAATAGTAATTAAAACTAGTTCGTTTACAAGAAATTTTCAGAACAACATTTTAGTTACGTTACATTTAAACAATAAACTAAATCTGGAAATTTGGGTTGATCATTGGCAAAACAATTTGAGCCACATTAAATATTAAATTGCGTTTTAAATTTGAGCACTGAAGTTAAAAATTTAAAAATTGCCTTCTTTTTTTTTAACATTCACATAAAAAATAAAAATGTTTTAAATTTCTTGAATTTTCATCTTGGCCTTTTTTTAGTCACCTCCAGCTTAGCAAACTAATTTACACAAAAGAAAAGGGTCACACTATATAAACCTAGCTTTCGTATATTATATATCTTATTTCTAGACGCAATGTGATACGGCTCTAATAATCTAGCTGCCCAAAAAGGCTTATGCGGAGTTACTTAGCGGGCGCGAGGCGTCCCATAGTCTCTTCTTGTTTTACAAGTTGCTAGCCAAAAGAGAATGCCTCATTAACCCCCAAGCTAGCTTGTTGCTTGCCATGCCGCGTCGTCTAAGACTAAGCTAACCTTATATCTCTGATAAGCTGCTTAGCTTATACAGAAAATAACCCGATATAGCTTTAAAGTATTAAATGAACAGAAAAGAGATGTTTAAATAGTTTTTGCTATTTCAGTTTTTTATTAAACTTTTTAGATTTCATCGTTATTGTTTAAAATTTGATTATGAGGAATTCTAAATATTTTAATATTTTTGCAATGTATATATAATAATGTAAGAAAGAACAGGCAGTTGCAGTGGATTTAACATGCCCCTACAGGAGCTTATGTAACTGTTTCAGCAAGTTCCTCGTCATACAAGTTTGGTTTTTGATTTCAAGTGTATTTATTTTGTACTAAATGTAAACTTAAAAATTAAAATAAACAGACCATATTATATTTAAATAATAAATGCCTTATTTATTATTGCAACGAAAAAAAAAAAAAAAATGGCATATTACGTGAATTTTATAATATTTTTATGATTAAGTCAATTATATGAATGTTGTAAGTTCTTTTTTTTTTAATTTTGTTTTGTTCTTAATTTTGTTCGATATATGTATATGTTGGCATCCGGACGCGAATTCGCTTCGGACGCGAAATTTTTGTTCCCAACGCATTGGGATCATTCGAAAATTCCAAGAAGCGAAATTCGCGTTCGGAGCATCGCAATTTTGATTCCAACGCGTTGGACACTTCAGCAAAATTCACAACGCGTTATTTGATCCCAACGCGTTCGGAACAAACGAGAATGATCCCAACGCGTTGTGAACAATGTGAAAAATGTCCAACGCGTTTGGAACAAATTAAGATGTTTTTTAATGATATCTATGACGCGAAATTGATGGTGAGAAAGTCAAACTCAAACAAAATGGTGAGAAAGTCAAAATTTGAAATACGATGAGTATCGCGGTTCGCGGTGAACATTAATAAATTAGCAACGTAATACTTTCGTAATATGATAATTAATTAATCAATTTATTAATTAATTACTTGAAACGTAAGAATGGTAGAACACAAAAATAGGGACGTATAATTATGAATAAGAAAACAGCACTTACCTTTCAAAACAGCATACAAAATATAAAGCACATAAAATTATAAAAATAATATATTGCATAAAATTCAATATTATTGTCATACAATTTTTTACAGCATGCAGTATAGAAAACACTTCTCTCTATAATTATTATTTTTACACTGCATCGAAGAAACATTTGTCAATATTTTTAGGCATAAACCAACACGACAGCACCGCACACAAATAAGAAGTGAAATGACTTAAATTTACATGCTTGACCTTTGTAATAAAACCTGTATCCAAATATAATCAACAATTGAGTACCAAAGGTCACACAGATATCACTTTTTTTCTTTGAAATTGACAATTACATAAATAAAATATATTTAATAATTTCATGTCAAATTCATATATGATGAATCCCGTCATTTCATTTTACAAATTGAAAGAAATTTAATATAATTTAATGTGTAATGTAACTCAATCAAAGTCTTCTGCTCGTTGTTTCTTCGTTGCAGTGTAAAAATAATAATTATAGAGAGAAGTGTTTTCTATACTGTTGTAAAAAAATTGTATGACAATAATATTGAATTTTATGCAATATATATAATATTTTAATTTTATATGCTTTATATTTTGTATGCTGTTTTGAAAGGTATGTGCTGTTTTCTTATTCATAATACGTCCCTATTTTTTTGTTCTACCATTCTTACGTTTCAAGTAATTAATTAATAAATTGATTAATTAATTAGCATATTACGAAAGTATTACGTTGCTAATTTATTAATGTTCATGACCGCGAACCGCGATACTCATCCTATTTAACAAATTTCAATGAGTTTGACTTTCTCACCATCAATTTCGCGTCATGGAAATCATTAAAAAACATCTTAATTTTGTTCCGAACGCGTTGGACATTTTTCACATTTATAATTAACAACGCGTTGGGATCATTCTCGTTTGTTCCGAACGCGTTGTGTTCAAATAATTTTGATCCCAACGCGTTGTGAATTTTGCTGAGGTGCCCAACGCGTTGGGATCAAAATTGCGATGCTCTGAACGCGAATTTCGCTCAACGACTATATACTGTATATAGTTCTTGAATTTCGCTTCTTGGAATTTTCAAATGATCCCAACGCGTTGGGAACAAAAATGTCGCGTCCGAAGCGAATTCGCGTCCGAATGCCAATATATTATATCTATATATTATGCAAATTTCTAATTTATCGTGACATAAAAGTCATAATATTATAATGTTATAAAACTTATAAATTAATTATGTTAATTTGCTTGAACTTCTTTTTTTTTTAAGTGCATAATATTATCCTATATATTATAATTATCTTTTTTTTTCATACATTATAAATTTTATCAAAAATTGTAAATTAAATATTTATTTTCTTTCACCTAATTATTTATTTTTCAAGTTCATTATTATATTAAATTTTTAATAATTTATAATATAAATTACAAAGAATATTTTTCTAACTTTCACTTTCATTCTACCAATAAGTCACATTAATAATAAATTACTATTGATCCCAATTTTGATTCACATAAATATAATAACAAAGGTTACAGCCTTGAATTCTTTGATGAGACTCATATATATAGGATAAGTCTACACTTACAGTCTAGAGTATATATAAGAATAAGGTATTCAACACACCTGTTATATTGGGTCTGCCAGAGTCTAATTACAAACCGCTGCTGCTGCTGAGGGGGTGCTTACCTTAGTCCAGATGGCGCGAAGACTGATGAAGGAGGAATAATGCAATAAGGGATGACTGCGGTCTCTGCTCAAGTCATCATCAACTCTCGCTTTCTTTGCCACGGGCCAATAATATTGGCGGGATTGATCTATGTTAGCTCCACTCCAAATGTTGTACAAAAGGGTTTTGTTAGATAATGAACTTTGGTTAATTCATTTTATATTGAAAAGCATTAAAATTCATACCTGAGATTATAAAATCAATTATAATGAAGCTACATAATTGTTCTTCTGTTATATTATGTTCCAAATTATATTCTAATTTAATTAACATAACCAAAATAAATATTATGCATAATACGCATATAAGAGTTCATGACTTTAATATTTACTATATCATAAATATGTCATATATTATATCCTAGCTTTAGCTTACTAAATATACCATACGTATTATATTATAGAAATAAATTAAATGTATATTAGTTTTACAAGGAATATCTGCAACCACAGAAATAATCCTGATATAATGATTTGCAACAAAGTACAGCTGAAACATTTTCATTACATTTTATTACAATAATATTTATACTGGTACTTTTATATAATATTTAAAAATAAGTATTAATATATTTTTATATTTCAATAGTATAATAAAAGAGACTCGTGCTTTTAGACTTAAAATATTTAAGTACCTGGTTTTACGCCTTGTTCTAAATTTATGACATTCTGTTCAACCTTCTCTCTTTTAAAAGTAAAAAAATGGGCCTCTTAAAAAATCGTTTTGTATGACGTTTATGGGCGTTTTATTAGCCTGGCTGGAAACTGGTGATTTGGGGAGGACGCGCGAGACGTTTTTGGCGGCGGCTTTGAGCCCCGGACCGCGGGGGAGCGAGCCCCTGCCAGCAAGCGGTGCATTTACAGTGACCTGCTGAAGTATCTCGATCACTTCTGCTTGCTGGTGATAATTAATATGTACAGTTACATATCTCCTACTCCACATCACTTGGTGTTTGTCATGTCTTTCCGAAAGTTTTTCCGCGCATGTTCGGACCACAAAGGTGACAATAAATATAAAATTTATAACATGCATGAAGCAGTCATTTCAAGGAAAGTGCTGAAGACTTACTTAAAAATTTGCAATAATTCAATAAATTTACCTGATGGTTCAGATGGTTCATATAATAATACAGCGTTTGTGTTTCTACGTGAAAAATAAAATAACCCGTGCTACCATGGCAGGTAGCACATTCTCACTTACAATGCAACAATTATAATTTGCCTAATATCGGCAAAGAAGGTTGAAATGTCAATGGTCAGCATCCAAGATGACATCACCAATCCTTTGTCCTCCCATTTACTTACAAAAAAAGATTGGGCGCACGTAAGATCCTATACGGAGCAATTTTTCAATCGCTTATTGTTAACCCTCTAAATAAGTTATGTGTGCAAATTTAAAATTACGTGTTGGCACTAACCTTTTACGTTTGCTGCTATAAAAATTTTATTATTTGCCTTGGGTCAGTTTAATTAAAGAGCATCTAAAGAATTTCGCGGTAGTAGTGTTTTGATTTCGAGCCGAAAAAACGTGCGCAGAAGGGTTGCGCGCCGATGCGCGGTGGTTGTAGCAGGAGTCAAAATCAGCAAACGAACATGGCGACTTTATAATTTTTCTGATGGATACTTACTATTACTTACCAATAAAGGTAAAAAAGGTAAATGTGACAGTGAATAAAACGTATATAATAATTTTATGATTTTAATAATTAATAAAATATATTAATATTGTATATTTTGATGTACGCGACGTGTATTTTTTATGTTATGTATGTGATGCAGTTTTTAGGATTTTGCTCATTTTTATAACTATTATATTTAATTAAAAAATTTAATTAAACTTTAGTAAATTTATTAAAAGATAGTAGCGTGGTATTTTAAAGATCGAGGTATACGTGTCAACTTGGAGATTTTAACGCACGTTGACATAACTTCACGTGTTTACGACACACTTCGTCGATAATATTACGTCAATGCCATTTCTGTAATCTGTTAAATTTCATCAAGGTTAACATTTTTGAAAATATTTAATAATACACCCAACCCAGTCTTCTTTGTTCATTTCTTAAATTCCGCTAAAAATAATTTAATCTTGATCTTATAATGACTAAAAGAATCTTTCTAATTATGAAATTACTGTAAAAATATAATCAATAAAGATATAATATATCCAGAGGCATTAGGTGTAAGTAACTTAACAATAATTTCATAACCCTTAGAAGATGGGTTAGATTGGTATCTGCCGATTTCTCAATTATTGTGATGTAAGTGTGCTGCCGCCAATATTTTGTGCGATTATGTTTGCCTCGAGCGAGCGATGGTCGAGGGGAGAGTTGAGGTCGCCTGGCCAACGTTGCCGCACGCGCCTCCTCCTCCCCTTGGGGAGTTAGGGGTGCTGATTAGTCCATCCAAGCATTCCGCACTAGACCCTCGTCAAATCTGCAATTTCTAAAGCCATATATTTTATTTATGTTTGTCATATATATTATATATTTTTAAATTGAGTCTCACGTTTCGTTGAAATTGTGAGCCAATAAAATATAATAGTACAAAATAAAAATGTAACTTTGATATAGCTTTACTGTTGTTTAATGAGGATGCCATGATCATAATTATATGTTATTTTATAATAGTTTGTTTAAATGTTAACATATAATATATATATAAAAAAAATCCAACGAGTGTATCTGTGGAGGTTTTTTTGCATGTTCTTTGCTTGACCATGCACTGCACATGCCGCGCGGACAAAACTGACACGCCAATTTTTTGTTATTACCGAGAAAAATAACATTTTGAAGGTGTTGATAAAGTAGAAAAAGTTTATTGTTATTATCTGAAGAAGTTCATTGAGCATGAATTTATCACGCTAGTCTTGTATTTATTTTTAATGAAATTTATATTATATAGTAATAAAAATTTGTATTTGACACCTATTTCTCGATCTCAACTCTCTGTCACGCTATATTTTGCAATAGCGCGCGCGTTTTATTTATAAAATGTATAACAATTCTTGGCATATTATATATAGTATAACTACTATATTTAGTAGTATATAATAATTATAAAAATATGTAAAATGAAGGAAATGGAAATATATTATGGAGAGTACTTATTAAGTTTGTTATACCATACATTTTTGCCGTAATATAATAAAAGTTGCAGATCACGCTGTCCATTTTTGTTTTAATTAATTGATTCCTTCCAGTAGTAAAATTTCTACTGAAACTCAGAAAAAAAATGTACGTCAAAAACTGTTAAAAAAAATTGGGGGTTAATTATAAATTGTAATTCAATGAAAAATCAACAGTTTGTACAATTAAGTGTACTTTATTACAAAGAGCTTGGTTGAGACTCACATACAGTTGCAGTTTTACAACTTTCGACCAAACAAATATTACACACACAATATTACCACACTTTCATACATCTGCATACATACACAAGGTGCATGTAATAAAGAAAAAAAAATCATTCTTATTGGTAGGACAGGTAATTCATGCTGTGCGTTACTCTGCTTTATAATCATGTAAAACATTTTTTTCTTTTATTTTAACATTTTAAGGACTAGACAGGCTAAATATTTAATTACTCAGAAAACAAATTTTTAATTGGATTCTAAACATTATCTCCCGATTAAATGATGATTTAATTTCATATAATTCGGTGCATGCCAAATAATTTCAATTAATATAAAACTAAAAGTATATCTCAATTTTGGAGATAAGATGGATTTTTATTAAATTCTACTTATTAAAAACTATTAAAAATAAATAAAACTCAATTTATCATTATAATTAACTTAAAATATTCGTGTTTTGTATCTTGTATTAATTGACTGTAATATTTTTCTTTTGTTAAAAAAAAAATGTAAAGAAATAATTTTTTCTTTGAATAATATTCAATATTTACAAAGTAACTTTAAAGCCGTTTTTTAAAAAATAAATTATTTTTTTCATAAAATTTCACATTTAATCAAAGTGAATCACAAACGGACTGAACACATCATTATCTAGCTCTGCTAATTAATCAATCTTTCTCATTCATCAATGTTACATTTACGCTTTGGCCCATTCATAATAACAATATTTTCCTTTTTTTTAAGGAAACAACTTGCATAAAGATGGAATAAAACTCTCTCGTCTAATATTCACAACAAATACAGCAGAAACAATAACAGTATGGTCAAGGAAAATATCCACAACTCATGGTATAAGTTAAAAAAAAAAAAAGATGATTCACACAGTGAATTTTTTTTAAAGGGCTTTAACGAAAAAATACAGCACAAACATTATTATATATACAACGTGTGATTTGATGGTATTGATGATGATGTTTTTAATATATTTTTTTTAGTAATGATACTTCATTTAACCAATGATAGCAAAATATATGCCCTCGTCTCATTTCTTCATAGATAAGTTTCGTGATAAGTTTGAATTTGTTAATATCTTCGTTAACAAATCTAACAATTGTTGAAGTTGATCTTACCTATGAGTAAAGCTGAAGAGAACATGAATGGCAGTATAATAGACTATTCATTAGTGAGATTTAGCATTGAATTAATGCATCACAATTTTCTTATTATGTAATTAAGCATGCAAATTTTATATATCAGACTTTAAAATAATAGGATTTATTTTTAATTTATTTATTTTTTGGGGAGTGGAAAAAGAAGTGCTTCAATTAATAAATGGCATTTTTTATTAAATTTCTAATTTCATGTATATTTTTGGTAATTTTTTAGATGTGACTTAAATAAAATTAATATATTTGGCAGTGACTAGAAGGTATTTTAAGGCAAATTTATATAAATAGTCACAATATTATTTACACCTGAAAGTAGGAATACAAATTTTATGTTTGATTGCAGGTAGTTTGGAAGGAAAAGGCACAATTTCACAATTTTGAGCTTCTGAAAAGTGACGTAGAATGAGTTATGGACTTCAACTCGATTCCACAACTAAAGACGTCTTACGTAGTGAGCATTATTTCTGTCCAATGTGTGTGTGTCTCATCACGCCTGCTTGGGGTGGGGGTTCTTGAAGCAAGTCACCAGGAACACAGTGTAGAGGACGAACGCTGATGTGATCGCGATGGTGGCATACATGAAGATGTTGAGCTCCGGGCTGCGGAAACGGTTCTTTCTCAGCCAGTCAAGCACCTCAGACTCTTCTTTAAGGTCACCTGGAGTCAAGA
This sequence comes from Siphlonurus alternatus, assembly GCA_949825025.1. Taxonomy (NCBI): domain Eukaryota; kingdom Metazoa; phylum Arthropoda; class Insecta; order Ephemeroptera; family Siphlonuridae; genus Siphlonurus; species Siphlonurus alternatus. The sequence goes on from OX463781.1 coordinate 19,658,616, forward strand.
TTATCGTCAGTGACAAATTGTAATATTTCTTTTTGTTGTAACATTCCTTTACTTAATTTCTATTAACAAAATATGTTATTGATGACAAATACTTGGACTTAGTAACAACTAGTATTAATTGTTTCCATATTTTTAAAACTGATACTTTTCATATTTTTGCATTAAATTTTCACCAAATGTTCAGTTAATGAAATTAATCAGTTTTGTGACAATAGAAAGCTGTCCATTTTATTTGTAATGTTGAGACATTATATGAACAATAATTTATAGTCATAAGCAGATGCTCTTGGTTGTGACACATTGTAACAGCTTACATTAATGCAGTCAAGCTCATAATTAAGAAAATTGAAACAAAAGCAATATGTTTCCTCAATAAAAATAGATAAAGCTCACCTCTGTAGATGCTTGGGAATCTCTTTCTGAAGTAGACGAGCGAAGGCAGCTTGGTAACGCCCCACTTGCGAGCGTACTTAGGGTCTGCAATTTTGACGAAGGTGATGTCCAGGTTGTCCGTCTCTCCATCAATGTTCTCCATCTCGACCAGCACTTCCTCACATTCCGAGTCATCCTCCTCATCTGTCACACAAAGCAATAATCAGATGGACGTCTTGACGCAATTTTAAGAGAATGAGATGATCAAGACTCGTATTGAATAACATCTTGATTTGTGTTAACATAATTATGCATCTGATTTATGTGATAAAATGTATATATTGTGCAAATCATTTTATTTTACCATCCCACTGCCGTACTTAATTTGTTAGGATTAATGAAATACTTACAGAAATAAACTGCAACGAAGTCATTTTCATCAAGTAGCTTGTCAAGCATTTTTCGACTCACTTCCTCAATTTCATTCTTGATCTCAAAGATATCTTGTGAGGTAAGCCAGGTAAGTATGCGATCTGTATCATGCAAATCACCTGCACAGAAAATATAATTTTTACAATTTGTTCTCACAATAAAAAAAGTAAAAAATAAAATAAAATTATTAAAGAATACCTATTACTTTTCCAAAATTTGCAGAAAATGTTTGTACAATTACCAGGTACTAGAAAAATATCAACAGATCAACAGAAAATGAAAAATTATTAAAAAAGCCAAATTAACTTTTTTTTTCTTCAACTTATATTTTCAATTTATGTTTACAAATTTTAATTCAAGAACATAAACACTTCAAACAAGCTATTGAAATGACTGAGTTCACCATTAACACCAACAAGCAGTCCACCATTACCATCATAAAGCAGAGGCGTCTTTTTCCTGTAGTAGACGAGGGCTGGCGAGTTGACGACGTTGTGTTCTGTGAACGCTTCGGTGTCTGAGATCCTCACGAAGTCCACTCCGTACTGGTCCGCTTCCCCGTCAATCTCCTCCAAACTCTCGAGAATCTCGGCGCTATCATCATTGTCTTCTTCGTCTGTGGCAGAGGTAAGAGTGAGCCAAGCAAGGGGTGAGGGGCAGACAACACTTACAGTACAAAACGGCAAGGAAGGGAGAGGCGTCGAGCAGCTTGTCCAGCATGGCCAAGTTCACTTTTTCTATCTCGTCAGCCAGCTCACGGTTTTCATCCTCGATAAGCCATTCAAACACATCTTCCTCACTCACAAGGTCACCTGCAACGGTTTAACATTTGACACCAGCATGTGTGAAAAAGTTCAGAATTTAATGTATTTTGCACAACATTATTATATTTTTTTTTCAAATAAGAATATAGAGTTGATTCTGAACAAAGTTCAATGCTATTCCACTTTGCTTGTATATAAAAAATAATAATATAGATACTGTATTAAGTTTTTTACTAAAATAAAATGATAGCTGTTTTCTTTTCAATACTGTAGAATATCAATGTTTTGTAATAGCAAAAATAATTCCCAAGCTCTCTCTCACCGTCAAAGAGCAGAGGATTTCCGTTTCGGAAGTAGACGAGAGCAGGGTAGGTCTTGATGGAGTAGCGGCGGGCCAGCGTGGCGTCCATGATCTTCACCATCTGGATGCCCCACTCATCACACTTGTCGTCAATGTTCTCCAGCTGCTCGAGGATCTCGTCACACGGCTTGCACAGCGGCTTGTCTGCACACAACAAGATCTGATGTCAATGAAGAAGAAATAAGAGGGTAGAAATAGAAGCAAATTGTCGGTAAAATTAAATTTAAAGAATTTTTAAATAATTACAAATTTATGATTATTTGTCATAGCAATTTAAATTTAATTGAATATTTGTATGACTTATATGTACAGTATAGCTTTTGCAAATTCTAAAAAAACAAACAAAATAAGTAACAATAAAAAATTAAAATAAATAATTAAATAAAAATTCAATTTAAATTTACCCTATTAAGTAATTCTCTCAAGTATATTATAGTCCTTTAAACCAAACAGTGTCATAATGTGATAGCTCGATGTAAAGCTAATCATGTAGAGACCAATGACTTATAACTGATGTTTGACTATTTCTGCGTTTATTTAGCATGGACTCACAAAAGTAGACTGCCATGTACTCTACATCCTCGACCATGGACTCCAGCATGTTGCGGGTCACGAGCTCAATCCGGTCCTCAATCTTTTGGGTGATCAGCCACTGCAGCACCTCTTCTTCCTCCGCTAGGTCGCCTGCACACATTTGAGTCAGTTAGCTTTATATTTAGTAAAAGAGGCAAATTGTACTATAGTTAATTATAATTAATTATTCAGTATTAACTAACACTGAATAATAATTAATTAATGTTACAGAAGATGAGAAATTAAACTTCATTCAAGAATTAGAACAAATTTGAGCAAAACAATTATTTTCTGATGTTTAAATTTAACAATTTATTGTTATATTAGTTATGCACTATCAATGAATTAATAGTGAAATGAAATGAAATTTATTTGATAGCTTTCGCTAATAGTCAACATAACAAACTATTAAAACTGATTTTAGTGCACCATGCATGTAATGTAACAAATTTTTACCTTCATAAACATTTGGAGTTCCGTTTTCAAAGTAAACCAAAGAGGGGAAATCTGAGATGCCATAGTCGTGAGCAATTTTAAAGTCCTATCACATGGGAAACAAAAATGTGTTAAAAAATAGAAGGTTTAACAGTCAAATTTATAAAATATCACAAGTATTTTTTTATATAATTACATTTGCAATTTTAATTATTACATTAATTAAAAATTCAATACTTCAATAGGACAATATTCATCACTAATGGCCGTAAGTTGCAGTCAACCTATCCTAGAAAAATCGGAGAATTATCCGAGAAATTTAATGTTAATTAATAAATAATCCACGGATAATCCTCAGATTATTCTCGGATAGGTGGCTGCAACTTACGACCATTACAGAGTTGATCACTGATAGTTAAAAAACTCACCTGTGTCTTGACAAACGTGATTCCGTGTTTATCGCAGTCGTCATCAATGTTCTCGAGCTCCTCCAAGATGGCAGCACATTGCTCGCAGTCCGTATTATCTGTAATGTAACATAATTCTCAATCACCAATTGTTTAGAGGAAAGATATCTGCTTCATGATATTACAAACAATTTGGGACCATCATAGATGTGCAGGAATTTCTATAACTAAAGAAGGTTTATGTACAGCATAGCAGGAGAAATTATTAATAAAAGATTAAAATACATAAAGCTAGACATAGAAAGCACATTAATGTTATATGATAAATGAGGATATTTTTTAAATCCTTCGCTACTAAGCGATGACAAAGCATTGCAGAAACCATATTTTTTTTTTTTTTTTTTTTTTTTTTTTTTTTTACAATTTGTAATACACATCAAGTATGTTTTACATACATCGAAAAAAAAAATATTATATATATCACATATATTTATTTTAATGTCACAAGACAATTTATTCATTATTATATTATTAATTAATTTTCTAAACTAAAATTATTTTTTACTTCTACTGGTTGTGACATGCAAAAGACATCTAGAGAATAGAGTTAAATTATTTTAGTGTCTACGATTACATTAACGAGGCTAAGGTTGCCAAGTACCGTAGAAATGCTTCGTAATTTTCTCATCGGGAGGGGGGGCGCAGTTAGTCGCAGTAGCATCTTCAGTGACTGTTACACCATCCTCTTTCTTAGGCACACTTTTGTGCCAGTGCTTTCTGCGCTTACAAATATCGCAGAGGGTTTCATTCCCTAAGCAAGCCATGCATAAATTGAGGTCAGCTCAATAATTTAATTATTATAATTAATTTATAATGCATTCTGTAAGTTTTAGCAATTAAAATATTAAATTTAGTTTATTGATAGCATTGAAATTTTAGTTTTTTAAATCAGATTTGGTTATGGTAATATAATATATGAATTTGAGAATTAATTTCTTTTTTAATTTGAGTAAAATTACAATATTATGTAAATAGAAATTAAAACTTTAAAAAAAGTAAAAAGTATAACAAAATAATAAATAAATAAATAAATAAATAAATAAATAAATAAATAAATAAATAAATAAATAAATAAATAAATAAATAAATAAATAAATAAATAAATAAATAAGTCTAACTTATGCTAAGAAAGAAATATTGTTACTCCACATTGAAAGAGCTGCAAAAAGATTTAGTTGAAAGTCAATTAGCTGAAAGAGAATAAATTAAAATTTGAAATTAAAATATATTAAGAGGAAATAAGCAACACAGCTGAAAAAGATATAATATTAATTATTAGCTGCAGTTACTGACACAAAGAGCAACAGTCACAGTTTGACAGTTTTTATGCTGCTTTGTCAGACTCACAGAAGTAGATAGCAAGAGCGCCATGGTCATGGATCAGGGTCTGCAGGTCCTCGCCTCCCAAAGCCTCAATCACCTCCCCGGATGGGTCCTTCTGGGTCATCAGCCAATCAAGGATTTTGTCTTCATCGTACAGGTCACCTGCACACACAACAACGAAATTTTGTAATCAAGGTCTTATGTAGCCTCAAAGTCTGGGAAGAGTAGGTGGTGGAGCGGCTCACATGTACTTTTCATTTACTTTTTGGTTGTAGGGGGAAAGTTAGGAGAATTTTTCCCGCCTCCTGATTTAATCAATTGTAATCAATGTTGCAAAGACTGGAAATTAGAATTGGAAATGTGCAATGTAATATTAATGCATTAAAAAATTTAATGTGAATGTCAGAGAAAATTAATGTTAATTAATACTGGTGTTTGATTAATAAATACATAATTAGTCCTGAGCAATAAAATAAAACCTTTTTGTTTTTCTTGAATATTATTGTATTCTCACCCGCATAAATCACAGGTTCCTTAACCCCCAGTTTGAAGAAGAGCACCGCAGGTAGAGCAAACACTCCGAACTCCTTGGCCATCACCCGGTCATCAATTTTAACAAAATTGATCCCAGCGTGATCTGCCTCATCGTCAATGTGCTCCAGTTCTTGCAGCACTCGAGGACACTGCTGGCAGTCTTTGCTGTCTACAGAACAACTGTGAGCAAAATACCATTACAATTTTCCTGTGAGGAAACTTACAGAAAAATACTGCGAGATATTCAGAGTTTTGTTGAATTTTTTGGAACATTTTACGGTTAACTCTTTCAATATGGTCGGTAAGTTCCATATTCTCAGGATCAGTTAGCCAATCTAAGACCTCTTCTTCATCATCAATATCTCCTGTAAAGTTATTAGTTAATTGCTGCCTGTTTAGAACAAGTATTGAAACTAACCGTCATATTTGATGGGTTTACCCTTGCGGAAATAAGTGATGCCGGGTGGCTCTCGGAATCCAAACTTTTTTGCCATCAACATATCTGAGCTCTTGACGAACTTAATGCCATATTCCGCAGCTTCGTCATCTATTTGCTCCAAGTGACGAAGAATTCTGTGAGCTTCGTAATCTTCATCATTATCTGAAACGCAATGTAAAAAAAAAAATATATATATATGATTATTTTTCAATCAAATGGTAAACATTAAGGGTAAGATAATATGCTAAATGTTAAAAAAATTCCCAGCTATGAAAATTATGAAACATAATCTTAAAATATTCTCCTCTACATACCCTATCAGTAGCTAAAATATCAGGTATACAAATTTGATCTAGTTTTTTAGTTATTAATTCTTAAAGTTCACTAAAATGGAAGTTCCATTTCTCCAAGTTAAAGAAATCAACTTTAAAAATTCATAACTAGAAAACTACATCGAATATCTATACCTGATATTTTAGCTACTGATAGGGTATGTAGAGGAGAACATTTTAAGATAATTATGTTTCATAATTTTCATGGGTGAGAATTTTTTTAGCATTAAGCATATTATCTTACCCTTAAGATAAAAAGAAATTAAAGACTCACAGAACATGACAGCTAGAAACTCTTTGGTTTCAATATATTTAAGCAGTTTTTCTCTGTCGATAAATTCAATACTTTGATCATTCTTTTGACTCATAATCCAGCTTACTACACCACCTTTCTCCAACATATCACCTAGAAACACAGAAATATATTACAAAAATGTTTACAGCCATAATTGTAAAGGAGCAAAAAAAATTTCCTTTGTCATTGGGGAACAAGTCTTTACATGTTGTAAGAGGAGTGTGAAGAGGGTAGTACACTTAACTTTTGTTATTTGCTGGGTCATTTGTTGATCAATACCTATATTTTTGTACACATAATTAATTTATATGAGTATTCTAACTAACATTTTGTTAAAAACAACAACAATAGATATCTTATAAGTCTTCTTCATATTGCTGTAAGTAATAAAATTTAATATTATGTTTTAATAAATATTTCTAATGAGGGGAAAATAATATTGAAATTAAAGTTATAAAAAGCTAGTGTAAAAAAAGGAGGTAGGAGTTTTGTTTGTTTGGAAAACAGTGTATGGGCAGACTAAGAGGTGCATGTACAGAAGGAGAGAAAAGTTCGGACAAAGGTGCTCTGAAAATCTGGACCAAAATCTTTGCTAAACCTATTTTAACTCAGAATAATTAATATTCTGACAACCTTCCTATCGGTAACTACAATTTTTGAAGTGTTATAAAAATAGATAAGATATTTTGTAACAATGTTTTATTTTTATTAATCAAATTTTAGATCATAACAATTTTTAGCCTCATATATATAGTATATTTTTTTGTTTGATATGCATTTATAATGATTATGAATGATAAAATCAATATGAGGAGATATAATTATAATACATTGATGACAAATTTATTTTTAACTACTGTCATATTATTCGTTTTAGGTGGCAATTAAATCACGTTGTTTCATAGTTTCTTGAGCATATTAAATATTAAGAATACCTCCAAAGTAATAATGCCAAAGAAAAAGTAATAGAAATTTTTAGAGAGGTTTTGATTCAGTAAAACCTCAGAATATCTATAAAAGCACGAAAAGACCATGCTTTCATTTGACTATTAGATGCATAAGTGCAAAACATGCATCTCATCAGAGCAATACTTTTAAATACAAAATACACAACGGAGGAACAAACAAATAGGAACATTGCCAAGTTAGCTATTGTTTTTTGGTGTAACATATAAACTTGGTTTATTGAGTTGCAAAATTTAGCAATTTTTAACTTGCTTATAATTTAGCTCAGTTAAATATTTCATTCTTTTATAAAATTTAGATTTTGGGACATTAAAATTATATTATAGGTATAAAATTTAGACAAATTAAAGAAGGAAACAGAAGATGTTAAATAATATTAATCAGCGAGTTTTGCTTTACATTAATTGTTGAAAAGTATTTAGCAAATGCACGATAACCCATTTTATTATTGTACAAAAAATTAATTAGTGTAATTTAAGAAGTGCATACCATTTATATTTTATAACGCATTATCTTAACATATTCATCTCAATTTTACTTCTTTAAAAAAATATTATTGTATTGAGAGAATCATAAGAATATATATATAATAAAATGGTAAAATGGTAATCTTAAAAAAAATACACTTATTAAGCATAAGATGAAGATAACTGTAGGTAAGTAAAATCATCTTAATTAAAGTTCTTCAGTCAATTAAGCAATCATGCTTTGCCACAGAGACACCACCACATCACGAACAGCTTGAGGAACAAAAACATATTGGAATGGCAATAACAGAGTTTTTAACACTAGGACCTGCCAAGTGAAATATCAACTGCAGGTTTTTTCCCTGTGATTAATTATTATTATATTACACTTAATTTAATCCAGTTTGAAGCAATAATTAACATATTTACATGCCAAATAATTAAAATTTGATTTTGATTTTAGGGATACCCTATTAGTATAAACTCATCTCTTTGTTTCAATAATTACTATAAAGATTAAAAATTTGGTAGAATTATTTGAAATTTGATTCAAAGAGGTAAAACCCCAGCTAAGCTATAGTGACGTGCATGTACAGATATTGGAGCAAAACTCGCTACAGTACCACAAATGTTAACAGTAGTGACACACAAGTGAGGCGCAAAGGGGTTTAAGATTCATAGATACAGAGTTGTTTAATTTGTCAATTATTGAACTTACTTAAAATTTACATAACTCTGTATTTAGAACCAAAGTAAACATATATTTTTTTAATACCCTTATCCGATACAACTTAAGATTGAGAGCATTGTATAAAGAGTACAGCCATTTGACTAGAAAAGCCAACAGTCAAAATCCAGCATAGACCAACAAATATTTAAAAAGATTGGCTTATTTATTTTTGCTTTGTTTAATTAGCCTACTTTTTAAACTTTAAACAATAAAAAGTTATCACAACAATTTAATTGATCTAACACGATTACCACCAAGTAGCAACATAATAAGTTTTCTTCTTTTGTTTAGAAGAAGACGACTTGCCACCCTTTTTATTATCCTTAGATGAAGACTTAGATGAAGATTTCTTAGAACCCTTGGATACATGTTTTGGTGCCTGTTTCTTTCCTCCAGATTTCTTGTAAGGACAGCAACGATACGCCTCAAGGTGCTTTGGTTCGTTAGCAGCAAGACCCATGTAGATACAGCCCTTGCCTGCAGCAGAGAATCACACAATCAGTGCAACTTCTTTTCTAGTTTCTCTCTCAAAAAAACATAATTAAAAAAATACATACTAAATATATTTTTTTTTCTTTCTTTGGCTAAAACCATTGCCATTTATTTTTGAAAATAGAAATAATATGTTAGTGATTGTGTGATTCACAGACAAAACTTTTTCCAGAAAAAATTCAACACCAATAACAATAAAGCTATAAAAAAATATATTTGCTGCAGGCAACAGCTATAATTTATATGAGCCATGCATACACTAACGGAAACCTCATGCAGCTCTTATACAGAAATTAAATTTAACGAATAATATATAGCTAGCTATTATGCTGTTAGGGCAACTTATTCCCTACAAAATTTCCAGGTATAATTTGTGTGACACAATCACAATATTTCTGAAAATTGAATTTTTATCTTAATTCTGAAAACATTGACAGAAATATATTGTGTATAAAAATAAAATAACTTACATTAATACAAAGACAAATGTATCCATTTAGATTTTTTTTTTTTTTTTTTTTTAAATAGATGTAATGCTTCCAAACGAAATTGTTCTTACTAAAAAGAAACATATTTTAAGTTTGATTTAACATTTTTTTTTATAAAGTTTTAAGATTATAATTTTCTTGATATAAAAAAGATACAGGAAGTTTTGCAGGGTTCATTGCTGCCGTCTACTTACACCACCCTAGTCGAGCGAACTCACGACAACCAGTGGATGTTAACTTGCCAAGATATAAAACATGGAAAGCAACATGAAACAAACAATAAACCATTGTGCATACTAAATTTTTATCATATGAGTCATTAATTATAATGTGACAGTAATTATCATCAAAGACTATATATCTACTAAAATTTCTTATGTTTAGATATGAAGAGGAATTGTTTTACATGATATGTTTGGTAGAAGGGAATGTTCCAGAATAGAAGAAATTATTAAAATATTAGTGGTTTGTACTTTATTTGTTTTAAAAATATTTAAAATGTAAAAGAATTATTTAAAAATTTCTTAGCACTATAAATTTCAGTATTATTATTTTTGGAATGCATTAAAAGTTAAATATAATTTATTAAAAATAAAGATGGGGAATTAAACAAACTAGTCTTTAAAAAATATGATCAAAGTAAAAATACAAAATAGTTACAACCTTGTCTTAAGAGGTTGCAGTGGATGAAAAGTGTATGTAGGAAAAAAAGGGTCCTTGACTCAGTGCTACAAAATACTAGCAGGGTAAAATTGAAGGGAAAAAATAAATTAAAAAGGGGGTTGGGGTATGGAGTGAACTGAAGTGCTTGAGATGCAGGAAAATTCTAAGAAAAAATGCAATGGGAGTAGATGCACAATGTAAGAATACATAGCTAAACAATATAATATTTTTACTCTACTCAAAATAAGAGTTTTTGTAATTGATAAAAATAAATTAAAGAAACATGTAGAGCAAATCAAAATATTGAAAAGCTATTGAAGTTGCTAAAGATTAAACAAATGAATCAATTAATATCACAGTATGCAAGCCTGTTCAAAACGTATTATTTTAATTTGATTATTATTTTTAATATGATAATTTAAATTTTTCATCCTCATTTTATTTATTGCAAAAAGATATTTATATTAAATTTAGTATTAATAAATATCATTTGAACAGACTTAATTCTCATGCTATAAACACAAAATACAAAAACAGAAAAACACATTAAAAATATCAACAATACAAAAACTCGGCAAATGAGCAGCAGGCAGCATCCGCAGATGTACCTAAAACAATATCATCATCATCGTCTTCGTCATCATCATCTTCGTCATCATCATCTTCGTCATCATCGTCTTCATCATCATTGTCGTCGTCGTCATCATCATCATCGTCGTCTTCATCGACGTCTACATCATCATCGTCATCATCATCATCGTCGTCATCATCATCGTCGTCATCATCATCGTCGTCATCGTCGTCATCATCGTCGTCATCATCATCGTCATCATCGTCGTCTTCATCATCATCATCGTCGTCATCTCCATCATTATCATCACCTAGTAGAGATTGAACATGTTACAGCATCCCTTAATCTGTCTGAAATTCCAATCATTTCCTATAACCTTTCTCCATAGTGTAATAATTTTTATCTCGTGCGTTAATCCATTATTATAACTATTTAATTTATAATATTTACAAGATATAGTGTATTAAAACCACAACTGTTTTATTTCTATTTACGGTATATCATTATCTTACAATTATTGTTGCTGCATGGGAATGCATTCTCTCTCTCTCTCTCTCTCTCTCTCTCTCTCTCTCTCTCTCACTTAACAATGATTTTTTTATTGTATTTTATATAATTTGTTTTAATTCCATATACATGAAATACTCTATAAACACAGTTATTCATAAGGACTCGGATAGGCGGGTTATTGTTGCAGCAAGTAGATGCTGTCCCACTCATTTTGACTACAGTAAAACCTTGATTTTACGAAGTATTTTCTCGGTCCTGCACAGTTAGATAGGGAAATTCATGTCCCCCCTCCTCCCCTGAATACGGTGTATGTGCTGGATCTACCCATGCATCATAGTTAAATTTCTAATTGCTACTGAATATTGCAGTCTCACATAGAAATTAGAAGAAACATTGGGGTTTTAATACATCAACTTGGTTGCTATAATACTGTATATACTATACTTTAAAAATAAACACAATGGATATAAAGACCGAAAGGCAAGCTTTCAAAAGTATAAAACAAAATGGAAATAAAAAAATGTATAACAAGGGCAGTAACGTTCTAACCAGTTTATGTAATTTTTATTCTTTAAAAAAAGGAATTACAAAGACAGGGATGAAAATAATTTATATGGAATAGTTTTTATATTTGCATGATCATTTTATAATTGTCATTAAAAAAAAAAAAAAAAAAGTTTTAAAAATTAAAATAGTTTTAAAACTTATTTTTTAAATTAAATGTATTGTATTTATTTTATTTGCAACAATTGGTAGAATCATGTACAAAATAGAAATAATTAGGATTTTGAAGGTAACAAAGAAAAAAACAAAAACATGGAAGTATAAGGGTATAACACAAAAAAATACTTACAGGATAAAAACAGAAAAAAAAAACATTATTAAACACCGAATTACAAATTTGTTCATGCTTATCACTTTTTACTACAAAAATTATATTTCTTAAAGACATATATTATGGAGAAAGGTTTAAAGATCTGATTGGCTGAAAGAAGTTCATTAATACAATTTTAATCATCAAGCATCCTTAATAAAAAGTTAAAAAACATTTAAGTTATTGCAAAAGCACAACAAAAATGAGAGGCAAGAAGAAGCACAATTCAAAAGCTTCATTATTTTTTCACCAAGAAAGGATGCTGTGAAGAGTTTGATTAATACCTGCAGCTTTGCTCTTACTTTTCTTATTCACCAGCCAATTCAAAACACGAGCTTCCTCCTTTAAGTCACCTAAAAATAATAAGATGGAAGGAATAGAAGTAAAATTAATTTTGTAGACTCTTATTGGGATCCTGTTTAAAAGACATTAGTTTTGAATAACTACGCTAATTTCTAACACCTACAAAATGAACCATTGACAGTAATGTAAAATAGAGCAATAAAAAGTTAATAATAAAAAGAGCAATAATAATTATATAATTATATCATTTCTAAATTACTATTATTCTTAAAATTCTTAAAACTTTGTAACAATAATTTTATTTCACAGTAAAATAAATCAAAGAAAAAATAGATTTTTGTAAATAAATTCAACTGATTTAAAAATAAAAACAATAAATAATTAATGAAGAAAACTTTTTTTCAAAAAGAAAATGTGATAAAATAAATTGAGATTGCTTGAAACTTCAATGTCATTAAAACAAAAAATGAACAAAGATCATTAACTTACAAAGTAACTAGTTTTAATCTTAAAAGTTAAATTTAATTTTACGTTAAAATTCATGTGTAATTAAAATTTTGCAATAATGACATTTAAATATATATATAGCTACTGTAGGATAAGATAGTGGACCGTAAGAGCTTACCGCCATACATGATGGGCACTCCGGTGTCAAAGAATACCAGTGCAGGGAAGTCAAAGATTCCGTACTCAGACGCAAGCTTGGCATCAGTAGACTTGACAAACTGGATGTTGTGCTTATCCGTATCATCGTCGATGGTCTCAAGCTCTTCCAAGATCCGGACACAGGTCTTACAATCAGGGCCATCTGAAGACACACATCATGCAAATAATTTAAGAAATTTTTAGAGCTTCAGAGAGACATTATGTTTTGAAATGAAAATAAAAATAATACACAGTAATATTATGTGGCTAGTTGATTGTTTTTCAGCAGAGTGAATTTTCGGATAGTGAGACAAAATGAGATAGTCTGTTATTACCTCTTCCAATGTTACAATTCTATCACTTGGAGCACTGCCAAATCAGTCTAGGATGAATAATATTCCAACCATTTAAAAGGATCCACGTGCATTAATTTACAGTACACATGATTTTTTTTTTTCTTTTAATAAAGTCTGCTTTAATTACATCCAATTGAACTACATTAATGTTTAAATTTAAAAACATAATTGTGGCCTTATAAAAAGAATTATATATTATGTAGTTCAATTAGAGCATTCAAACATACCAACAACTCAATACTGTATTTAATTTTATTTACATATGATAGGGAAGCAGGTAAAGAGAAACAATAATGGAAAATTATAATTGTAGAGCTAAATCATAAACATTATACTTTTAGAATGCATAATATTCATTATTATAATATTCAATATTTAAAAAAAAAAAAATATGAATTAATGAATTCCGGAGCTGGAGTTTAAAATTATTTTGTTTCTTATGCCAAAGAAATATTAAATATATGCTATTAGTGACAAATGGTAACGAATAATCGCAAGGAAAATTTTCTACTATTTTTAACCATATTTTTAAAGCAACTAAAGCTATAATATGCTTTTCATTTAAAAAAAAAAAAAAAAAAGCTACATCAATTAAAGAATGTGATATCAGCCTCCTTTCCTCGAAGTCACATGGTTTCCATGGATGGTACTCACAGAAAAAGACAGCCAGGTGGTCGACCTCGTGGATCAGGGTCTGCAGGGTCTTGCGGTCCACCATCTCAATGACGGCATGTGCCGAGCCGTGCAGGCCGAGCACCCACTCCAAGATGGCCTCCTCGTTGATCAGGTCGCCTGGAGACACATCTCTCATTTAAAATTGACTCAAACATAATGAACCAAAATTAAATTTTATCTTCTATATTGTTGGGAATGATAGTCATTCTGTAAAACTTGAGTTAGTACTTTAATTGCACTAAAATATACTAATAAGAAATAAGAACACAAATTATATAAAAGGAATTCACAAATGCTCAATGAACTTCCACTTCACACAATCTCAGGTCGTTGAGAAATGATAGTCACCTGAGGAGAGTCTCACCTTCATAGATGGTACGGAACTTGCTGCGGTAGAAGGCAAGGGTGGGCAGGCCGGGCAGCGAGTACTCCTTCTCAATGTTTTCGTCCGAGGTCTTGACAAAGTCAATCTCCTTCTCCTCACACTCGTCATCAATGTTCTCCAACTCTTGGATGATCTTCTGGCTTTTCTTGTCTCCCTCCTTGTCTGCAAGCAATGTCAGAGAACAAAATTCATTACATGCTCTTATAGAAATACTTTAAGTACAAAATTCACTAACATGTATATGATGCATAATTGTGATGATAAAATAATAAAAATAAAATTAATTCAGTGAGTTTACACGTGCAGCCAAGTATAATGCAATTTTTTCAATGCTCATGTGGAAAATTGCATTTTTGATCCATTTCAGACTAAAAAAAAAAAAGTTCATCACTGGCACAGTTTACTCATGTCACATTAACTTAAACTTTCGACTGGATTACAATTGCTCCAACACCCTTCAGTATATAATATATGCATTCTGGTTTTATTATTTATCATCTTTTTTACTAGAAGCCCTTTTTTTCAAGGTGAGAAATTGTTTCACCTATTAACTAGTCAATCAAATTGAAAATTTGAATGATAATGCCAACTAGTCAAAGCTTGAAAGTTAAACCTGAGAATGTTTATTTACCAGGATCTGCAAAATATTTTCAAAGGCTTACAACTTTGTGCCAAATTTTCAAGGTCAACATTCAAGCTACCCCCAGCCCCTTGCCAAATTTCTTCAATATAATGAACACACGAAACATCACCCTAACATATGGAGAGATGAATGGGTTCATAAGTAAAAATAACCTCCTTGACAATATTTTTTAACAAAACTTTGTGAAATATAATTATAATTATTATAATATAGCAAAATGAAGATTTTTTTGTCATATCTTCCCCCCCCCCCCCCCCCCATTATGTTAATGATGAAATATGAAAGTGAAAAAGCTGTCTCTAAACATTTTCTCTCATACAGTTAATATAAAAAATTCTGGTCAACAAAAGCGAAAATAAGTCTTTACTTTAATAATTTGCATTTAGGTGTATTAATTTTTGGTTAAAAGTTGCTACTATGACTTGGAGTAAACAATATTTTATAACAAATAAAAGCTTCAGACATTATATTATTATATAATATTTTCCAGTCATTTTTGTGATTCTTATTAAATCTTTACACTCTGTTATATTTTTAAAATAAAATTTAAAATTTTGTTTAACATAATTATATATACCCTCCTAAAGTTACACAGATATTTTAGTAATAATCATGTCAGACTGTTGGTCCTGTGTTGGCACAGCAGTATCAGCCAGATAAAATGAAAATCCGTTACAATACACATATTAGCCCAACAGTTTGCCAATGTTGTTTTTTTTTTTTTTTTGCAGATTGGCAGATTGTTAACACATATTTAGTTAACACGGTACTATCAGCGGTGCACCAACACATGGGTAAAAATAGAAAGAGAAAAAGGATAACCATTTATTTTTGAACTGCATGTTACAAAATTGCTTTACATGTAAACATAAAAAAAAGCAGTTAGCAGCATGGTGAAAGTAATTCAGCCAATGGTAAGACATTAAAATTTAACAAGGCAGGTATGGCGCACTGGTAAGAAAATGAAATTACTTTCACCTCTGGTTAGCAGAAACATGAGAGTTTAAAAGTTGAATTTATAATTAAGTATGGCTTCAAATCTACATTAATCAACAAACAGAGCAGCCTTTAAAGCATTAATTTAAGCAACTTTAAGCTACGATACCTGGTTAGCTGAAGTTTTACTACATACATAAAAACACAAAAGGTAATTTACAAAGTTAAAGTAAATTTTTGTAAATTTAATCAAACAAGGACTCACAGAAGAAGACAACGACATTCTCATTGTCGTGAAGGATGTTGTCGAGCAGGCGGGTGTTGACCTCCTCAATCTTGCCCGGAATCTCGAGCGTCTCTTCGTCTGTGACCCAGGTCAGCACCTCATCCTCGTCCTCAAGGTCACCTGAGCAAGGTCATAACTGCGTGTTAGTCAAAGGTCACCATTATTCTATTGACATGATTTTGTTTAAGTTCTTTAAAACCACAACGTAATTAATAAAAAGTACAAAAGTAATGTACTTTTTTATTTATTTTTTTTTTTTTTGCTTTTGTAATATCTCTTTCTTGCGGTTACAGGGGTTCACTCGAAAAATAGTTAAAGGTGAACTGAAGGGATTGCTTTTTTTTCCCTTTAGGGAACCTTATATTACCTATTCCATCCATCTGCACTAATTTTTTCATGGCAGATACTTATTGTGCTGCTGTAGGACAATTAGTGAAAAAGTGAAGTTGTGACGTATCAGCGACGGTTGGTTGACTTAAAACTCGCCGCCGTGAAAAAACACACAAGCGACCGCGGAAACTGCCGAGAGAGTGGCGATCGCGAGCCGATCGCCGCTCCCTCGGCAGTTTCCGCGGTCGCTCGCGGTAGCTCGTGTGTTTTTTCACGGCGGCGAGTTTTAAGTCAACCAACCGTCGCTGATACGTCACAACTTCACTTTTTCACTAATTGTCCTACAGCAGCACAATAAGTATCTGCCATGAAAAAATTAGTGCAGATGGATGGGATAGGTAATATAAGGTTCCCTAAAGGGAAAAAAAAGCAATCCCTTCAGTTCACCTTTAAATATCTATGTAGATATTTAACTATTTTTCGAGTGAACCTGTAACCGCAAGATTTTCTCCTTCTGTGACTTCTCGATCGGTAAGGCCTTGCTGGTTATTCCTATCCTTTCCTTTAAAATATATATCACAACGGAAATGGTTTATTTTCCTTAAATTTAATAATATTTTTTTCTATCTTATAAATGAAAAATGTTATTTTTACTGATGTAATCAGCTTTACCCCTAGATGTAATTGACCTTTGTTATATGTATATTTTTTCAAGGTGTTGTGATTAAAAATATAACTTTTATCACAAAATCTAAGCTATCGTGTTTAGTGTTGGCCTCGTCTGTAGACTTAAATTTTTTTATGATATGATCTTATCTCTCTTCTAAGAAAACTACACAAGACTACACTGTCTGCAGACTTACCGGTGTACAGCAGAGGGTCTTTGTTTCGGAAGAAGACGAGTGAGGGGAACTTTTTGATGCCGTTCTTCTTGGCAAAACCGATATCCTCAGTGGTCACGAAAATGATGCCCGTTTCATCGAGCTCGTCGTCAATGTTCTCCAGCTCCTCCAGAATGTCGTCACATAGAGCGTCGCTGTCGTCTTCACAGTCTCCACCTGAACAACAAGACTCGTGATATAGTCACACACTTTGTTAATTAACTTTATTGAATATATTAAAAAAAATTAATTAAAAATTTTTCTTTTAAAACAAATGGCAAGAATTGGCACATTAAGTTTGTTATTCAACAAATTTAATAGCCCACAACTAATTTATTTATTTGTTATCAGAAGAAATGATTTCTGATTTAGATGTTTATTATGCTATTGCAGCATGTATAATCATTTATTAAATATTGGAGGATAAAATTCTTAAAATTTTTTAAGACTTCAAAATGTTTACCCTTGGGCATATTGCATTCCCTCTACTTAGTTGCAAGCTGTAAATACTGTATACATATTTTTTTGTCTCCAAATTTTTTATAATCGTTGTTGCTGGAAGAAACACTCACTGAAGTAGACGACAACATACTCGTGGTGCTCAATGAGTCGCTTGAGGATCTCATCAGTGACCTCCTCGATGGTGGACGAGGCCTTCTGCTCCAACAGCCAGTTGAGGACCTCATCCTCATTCAGCAGGTCGCCTGCACACACAAAAAATTGGTCAGGCACTGAGAAGCATTTTATTGGGGGTTTTACACAGTTTTTTTTCTTTTCCTACAAGGTCTCTTGGACAGTTATTATAGTTCCAGCTTTTCATAACACTGAACAGGAGTTGACAAAAATGTTATTAGAATCTTGCTACAGCCTATGGTTGCTGCTGGTGTACTGTTAAACTCCATATTCAATTTTTTGTTGTCTGGTTCATGTACTTTTTTTCCTCAAAAAAACATTAAAATTAGAAAGCTGTCGTAAAAAAATGAATTTATAATAAGATTCATGTGCTTTCCATGCTTAAGTTTTTCATGGCGAGCAAGACGTACCTTCATAGAGTGCGGGAATTTCCTCCTCAAAGTATACTAGGGAGGGCAAGTGGTCAATGCCGTACTTCTTGGCCTCCTTGTCATCGTCCAGACGCACCAAGACAATGTCTTCCTTGTCGAGGTCATCGTCAATGTTCTCCAGCTCATTCAGCACACGCAGGTCCTGCTTGTCGTCCTTGTCGTCTGAACAAACAACACGTATGATAGAGTTCCTATAGTAATTTCTGCTATTGTTATTTTACAGTTAATTTCAATTTGAAATTTTAAAGATTTGAAAATATTCCTTAAAAACAAAAACACTTAACAACTTATAATATTTTTAAATTTTAAAGTTAATGAAGATAAGGTATAATAACTCTATCAGATCATGGTATTTAATATTAATTAAATAAACAAGATTTACATGTTAAAAAGAAAGCAAAAGAACTTTTAAAAAAATATAAAATGGAATATTTAAAAAGAAATTGCAATAGTTGCACTACTTTTTTTGTTGCTCAATGGAGTATTGTCCTCTATTTTTTTTATTGCAGAAATGGATAGAGGGTGCAAAGTTATGCTACCCTGATTTTTTTCAGATTTTTTAGAGCCCGGAAACTATTTTTAAAAAATTATTGAAAGTTGAAAGATAGGACTTGACGCCGCGTGACGTCACAAATAGGACTTTCAATAATTTTTTAAAAATACTTCCCGGGCTCTAAAAAATTGGAAAAAAATCAGGGTAGCATAACTTTTCACCCTCTATCCATTTCTGCAATAAAAAAAATTGAGGACAATACTCCATTGGCTGATCTACTGGCATGTTCTAAAGCAATGCTTGTGAAAGAAGACTTACAGAAGAGCACAGCGAGGTAGTCCACAGTAAGCACGAGTTTGTCCATCATTTCGTTGGTGATCTCTGGGATCTCGCTGTGTTTCTTCTGGTGCAACAGCCAGTCCAGGATGTCCTTCTCCTTCATTAGGTCACCTACACGCACCAGAAAAAACAAAAAAAAAAAAACAAATTCATTTAATTGTATGATCTTTGAATTTTAAAGCTGATACTGTAATAAAAATCTGCAACTTGATATCATTGTTATTTAAAATGTCATTAATTTATCTATTGTATTTTGTAACCTTTTAATGATATCAGCTGAAACTTAAACTCTTAAAAGTTGAAACCTAATGGTCACTCCATTTAATTTTTAAAATAATTGTAGGGGTATAAAATTCCAAACTTTTAAACCAGTTATAACAAAAGTAAAGTTTTTACCCCTTTTTAGAGAGAGAGAGAGACGCATTATATATTATATTGTAAAACAGGAGCTTTATAGTCATTTATGTTACTCTAAATGTTCTAAAACAAAGCAGACCATTCTACAAACAAAATGATAAAACATAAACTAACCATCATAGAGGTGAGGAATTTTACGTTCAAAGTAGAGGAGGAAAGGAAGTTCATCAATCCCGTATTCCTTGGCCTCGGCATCGTTGTCGATTTTAACAAAGGCGATTCCATTCTTGTCACAATCATCATCAATGTTCTCCAGCTCTGCAAGAACCTTCTGGCTTTTCTTCTGGTCCTTATCGTCTGTTCAAACATACAACATTTATGAAATGGTAAGTTTAACATTTTGTGGTTTTATTTATTGCAAAAATTAGAAAAATTACAACCTTTTTTATTTCTTAAGAGATTCATAAACTGTGCCCAATTTAGGTCTCATCACTGATAAGGAGAACTTTCAATCCAATATATTGATCAACAAAGTTCAAACCCCAGTTTCCAGTTTTGGGGAAATATCACATTCTTTGAAACGCTTTACTTACAGAAAAGAACAACCAGGTTTGGCATCTTGGCAATCAACATATCCAACATTTCATCAGTCACATCTTCAATTTCGTCACTTTCTAATTGTTTGACTACCCATTTAAGAACCTTCTCTTCATCTTCTAAGCTACCTGAAACATAAAACAAGAGTTTACTATCTGTGTATATTCCACACAATATTTTACCAAAATACCTTCATAGAGTGTGGGTATCTGTTTCTCAAAATATACAAGGGAAGGGATTTTCTCAATGCCGTACTCCTTAGCTTCATCTTCGTTGTCGATCTTGACGAACACAACACCATGTTGATCACACTCGTCGTCGATGTTCTCCAGCTCAGCCATGACTTTCTGAGACCGTTTGTCGTTGTTGTCATCTGAAACAAGAAAGCAAGAATGGTAAGCTTTCACTTGCCGATTTGGTCACCATGTTCTAACTAGAGGATAATTCATATGCTGAATATCAGCAGATTTTATTGATACGGTATTTTTTTTTTTAATATAATTAACTCATCTATAAGGTTTTGACACCATTGTGCAACATTTCTGCATAGATTTCCCACTCCAAAGTCAGAACACATGAAGTACCGTGAACTTTTTTATAAGAGTCTCTTTACTTAATAAATTGAGCCGCGGCTGCAAATAACATAATATAAATATACTGCTAGCAAATGCAAAAGGTTAGTGATAATCTAATAAAACACATGCGTGTACATTGTTTTGAATTCGTAAACAGGATTTGTGTAAGGAGTTCAAGATCAAAAAATTGTTCCGCATATCATACCAAATAGGATCTTAAAAGTGCATCCAAATATATATAGTCCATGAAATAGTAAATACTGTAGTTATAAATGTTAAAAAATAGTATTTTTTTAGCTTCATTATTGGACATATTATATATTTAGCGTCCATAAAAAAACAGGCTTAAAACTTTGGTAAAGAGCGGATAAACTAGCACTCTATTCATTGGACTGCATGAGCATCAAATGAGATGGGGACGAGTATGGACAGTTGGGTCAGTTGGTATGCATACTGTACAGTATGCATATTATTATATGGCCAGGCGCGGATCCAAGGGGGAGGGGCGATGGGGGCGATCGCCCCCCCCCCCCAAAAAGTCCCAAAATACATTGAAGGTATTACCACCCCCCACCCATCGCCCCCCCTCCCACTCCAAAATTTAACATTGCGGGATAGGGCACCGCCCCCCCCCCCCCCCCCCCCAAAGCCGCGGGCTGGATCCGCCCCTGTATATGACTACATATTCTATATTTTTTATATTTCATAGTATGCATACTGATGTACAATGCATATTAGCATCTGCATTCTGCTTTAATAATTATTCCAACATCCTTGCATGGACAATCACTTCCCAGTAAAATTTTACAACAGCTAGGTGTATGGTGTATATCCCGTTTCCGTACAGTACATACAGTGCATTTCACTCACCTCAATTATGCACTGAAATATATAGTTTTTCGTACAATTATGTATTAGTAGTAATAATGGTTAATTCAAAATGTTCAAAATATCACTTTTTCTTCTGAATTCTAATTCTTATGAGTCTTTTATGTGCTTTTATCTGTGTTTTTACCACGCTTTCATCATCGTGTTTATTGTTTACATTAAACAGCTGATAATCATCCAAATGATTTAATACCCAACGTGATTGGCCAGGGCGGTGGACACCACCCTGGATTGGCTAATAATATTGTGCGGTAATATTACAAAACAAAAATACTTTTATTTAGAACAAAGGTAGACCAAAATATATAGGAACGTTGATATATTATAGTATAGACAATGTATATTATAGGATTCGAGTGAAATCCATATTCATAAAATAGCTATAACAAGACCATACAAGTGATACAAGGCGTTCAATTATTTAAAAATACACCGATAAGACCCATACTTCATGCTTGCCCTAGTCGAAAAATAAGAGTGCTAAGTGATAATTTTTCGACTAGGGTGGTCTTCGTCACCGTAATATATATATAATATAATATAATATAATATAATATAATATAATATAATATAATATAGTATAGTATAGTATAGTATAGTATAGTATAGTATAGTATAGTATAGTATAGTATAGTATAGTATAGTATAGTATAGTATAGTATAGTATAGTATAGTATAGTATAGTATAATATAATATAATATAATATAATATAATATAATATAATATAATATAATATAATATAATATAATATATATGTATGTGTATATATATATATATATATAATATATATATATAATATATATATATATATATATATATACACACACACATTTATTATATTATATTATAATTGAATAATGGACAACATACATGAACAAATTTTATTGAAGAAATTAATAGAGGGTACCAAATTATGCTACTCTGAATTTTTTCAGATTTTTTTGAGACCCGGAACTATTTTTAAATAATTATTGAAAGTCCTGTGGTTTCAGTTGGCACCCCTGCAGCCTTAATAAAAAGGATAGAGACTGGACGCCTATTGACGCCTCCAGGGGGCGTGGCCGCACTTTCAATAATTATTTAAAAATAATTCTGGGTCTCAAAAAAATCTGAAAGAATTCAGAGTAGCATAATTTGGTACCCTCTATTCATTTCTGCAATAAAAAATTTTCATGTATGTTGTCCATTGTTATATAATTATATATTTTATACTTACAGAAAAGCACGAGCATGGTCTTTCCCTCCAGGATGAGACGGTCCAGCATTTCGTCAGTCACGTCTTCAATCTCATCACGTCCTAGTTGGTTCACGAGCCACTCGAGGATTCCAGTTTCATCCTCAAGGTCTCCTACAAAATACAAAAACACGTTGTCATACTGAAGAAGGGTCTACTTTTGTATTTTCTTACCGTCATAGACCGTCGGAATTTCGTTCTCGAAGTACACGAGAGCGGGGGTGTCGTCGATGCCGAACTCCTTAGCAGCCTTATCATCATCAATTTTAACGAACTTGATTCCATAACGATCGCATTCATCGTCAATCTTCTCAAGTTCAGTCAAAACAGTCTCTGACTCCTCATCGTCGTTGTCGTCTGTAAACATTTTATGTTTTTATTGTTTATATTAATCAATATGATATTGCAACCTTCATAACTATTTAAAATATTTAAATAATAATATTTATAAATTTTGCAATATATATAGAAGAAGGATGAAAAGAAAGCAAAATACAACTTGAACTCACAGAAGAGCACGACTAAGTTGTCGATCGAGTCGATGAGCGTCTCCAGGGTTCGTGCAGTAACATCCTCAATGACGTCATCATCGTCCCCCGTTGACTTGTTCTGCACGAGCCATTCGAGCACGTCCTCTTCACGAGTCAGTTCGTCTGCAAAATATAATATGCCATGTTAATTATCTTTTCTGCTGTATATTAAATTATGTTTAAATAAAACTACGCTAAAATGTAGTGCTGTATGCTTAAAACTTTGTTTACAGAGTAGAAAGCCATTTATGTTACTATATATATAGTAATATATATGATTATATGCAGTGTGTGTAACTTGGCATTTTTTTGTTATAAAGTGATATCATTATACGAATTATATAGTTTAGAAAGAAATCTCACTTATTTAACTTATTTATTTTATTCTTAAAAAAATATTGTAAAAAACTTTTATTTACAGTATTATAATTTTTTTTTAAATTTAAGATGAATCAATAAAATTACATTGACTAGACGTTGAACACTGAAATCATTTGGTGATTAAGTCAATAGCCTATAATAATTATATAGCTGCTATAATATTAAAGCTTAAGGATTTCACAACTATGTACGTTAATTACAACATATATTATTAAACTTAAAATACGAGCTTTTTCTAGAAGTCGCAAAACCAGTAACGCCCTCTCTGATCGGCCGTGACGTCACTGCGCCAAACCCCCTCCACTTACATACCCTGGCTCTGCGACTTTGTAGTTGCGACTTCTGTTTAGGCGCAAAACAAAAAGCTCGTCGTATTTTCAGCATAATACACAACTATAGCGTTCATCTTGATAATGCATACACCTTTAAAATCTATACAGTGTAAAACAATTGCTATCACTTCTGAAAGAATGGTGTGCACTCACGCTCGTAGATGATTGGAGTTCCATGTCGGTAGTAGACGAGCGCGGGCAGAGCACCCAGGTTGTACTCCTCGGCGAGGGCCTCGTCTGCGATCTTGACGAAGCCAATGCCGAGCGTGTCCGCCTCGTCGTCGATGTTCTCCAGCTCCTGCAGCGCCTTGTGGCACTTGCGGCACTCCGGTTTGTCTGCGGGACACGAAGGGGCACGGGGCGCGCCGCCGCCACGTCAGCACGCCAGTCACAGCAGCGCGTGATAATGACCGAGCCTCTCCACCCCGTCACGGCGGGCGAGAAACACTCGGACCACTACCACTTGGCCGCCGTGCGACTTAATTCACCTCACGATACAGTTGTCAATCGTCTCAACGTGAAATTTGCAAGAGATGAAAAGGGTTTGTATTATAATGAAGAATTTTCAAAATTAATGTTTAAGAATCTACATTTGAAACATCGCAATTCCTTTACAATTTGTTACACATTGCTTGAAAAGAGAAGTGAAGTAAAAAATATATAATATTTATGACAACTATATCGTGGGTTTTTTGTACTTGAAAGTGACGTGCTGCTAATTCTATATAATGCTTTAAGCAATTCTAGTAATTCTACAATATTTTCTCATTATTTTGCGTAACAAAAATAACTTAAAGCAAGAAAAAATTTACAAGAAAATAAACAGCCATCACCACATAAAAATTTCCTTGAAAAACAGTTTTGGAAATTTTTAGTGAAGCATTTTATTTACAAACACTTTTTTTTATTAACTATTTTTACATTTTTTTCAGCGTTACCCAATAACAACATTAAGAATTGAAAAATAAAACACTTGAATTTAAGAAAAAAGTACCAAAACAGCGGAAGCACCCTTTATCTGACGAAAAATTTATCGATAAAAATTATGCGACTCGCCATCAAAATATTATACGATTTTATTTGCCAAAATCATCACGCAGTCAATTGGCTTTTTGCAATTATGTTCTCTTGTAGTAAAAAATTATTATCATAGCAACATTTCATGGTTCGTCTATTAATTTAAGATTAATTTTATATACTTTGGCATTTTATCAAGTAGTATTGTGATCGGAGGCGCGAGAGGGTGGGGGGAGACTGGCATGTAGCCCGACGCCCAGGAAAAGCCAGGGAGAAGAATAACGCCCCCTCCCCCTCTCATCTGTCTCAGCTTGTGTGTTCTTGCATAAATTGCTTTGTGTGCTCGACATAATGACCAAAATACTCCCGCACATTATTCTTTCGATTTCCAAATATTTATTTAAGAGATTCTCAGAGAAACTTCATTAAAACAGAAATTTACTAGCAGGTGGAATTCACTGCAAGAACAATGACTTCAACTTATATTTAAAATGCACGTTTTATAACTTAAAAAAAAAATGCATGTCATTTTTGATAACTTGTTTGAATAAATTAAATAAAATTGCATCTTGGATTTACCCACTAATTAAATAAACGCTACAAGTACTCTTTTGTTACGATCTAAAAACAAATTCACATCTCACGTAAGTACCTCCCTCTCTTACTTATATACCGAAATAACTTTACTGACTTTCACCCCCGTATTACACATTCAGTCTGCTTTTAACACAACATGGAGTAAGTACGAAATGAAAATTTATCATACGATGTAACAAAATCTATTGTATTGTTCCTGTTTTATGAGTTTATAATGAACCTTTGCCAAATAATGCAAATGGGAAAAGTATGACGCCCCCATGTTTAACAAATTTGAGCACTTGGAGCATTTTGAATGTATACCTTAATCCTATCTAGCTCTTAAAAGCCTAAGCTCTGCTGCACAGGTGTAAGGTACGATTGAATTTTACTTTTTTTCTGTAAAAGTAAAACTTGCAAAAGAAAAGAGAAAATAAAATAGAAGTGTTGAAATGGAAACACCAATTTTTCTCTAAATGAGATTAAAAAAACAAAGTGTATTAATTACTAATTATCCATATTACAAATGCTAAAATTGTCCCCTCGGTCCCCTCGTTTGTTCTGCTGGAGAACTGCTCGAGTTATTGCCAGCTAATTGAAACTATATAACTTAACTTATTGACTAGAACTTGCCACTTGTAAGTTATTGACGCAAAGAAATTAAAAACAAAGCTCTCAATGCTTAATTATGCAATGATTTTGACATTTGGTATTAAGGGGTTACAATGTCCGGAGGCTTCGATCATCCCCCCGATCGTCCATTGAGGACCGCCCGATGTCGCGGCGTCTGCAAGAGCACGCCGGCCCGCGGACTGAAATAGACTCGACGAGGAGATTCTCTCTCGCTCTTAGCCTGTACCGTGACGGACAATGAACAATAGACACGATCCTCTCTCTTTCGAAACCCAGAAATTAACATGATAAACACCAACATTTAATTTATACAGATGTAAATTAAGACTATATGATAAAATAGATGTTTAAAAACAATGGTATCGTCATTCGTCAGCTTAGAATCGCAGAAAAAGAAAATTACTGACTTTTTTTTTATTTGTTATAGGATCTTATACTTTTTTACTTTTAATGATCGTATTTTTGACAATTTATCAATATTTACGTTTCAATTTATTTACCATGAAAATGTTGCTATTTTGATTAATTTAAAATTTAAAAACAATAAATTAAGGTATAATATATTATATTATGTCTTAATATACCGATGATTCATGCATGGAGATTTCTCCGAGTGCCACGCCCCCCTGACCTAATTTCAACTGGATCCTGTGACGTCACAGGTCTCACCCGCGAGAACATTATTATTACGTGAGTGCTTTGAGCAGGTCCGTGTGCCTGCCAATGTTTCCACACACTGTTGCAGTAACACAGTAGGACACAAATAATTTAAATGTAATATGCGACGAGCCAGCCACACACACACAGCCACACAAATGCATTAAAAAAAAAAAAAAACGAAAACACTATAATATAAAACTATGGAAAAAAATACAAAAAACATGATTATCCGCTAGTGATTATTTAAAATTTTATCAGAAAATATTGAAGTACGTTATTTTCTAATATTATACCAAAGAAAGAGGCGAAGTATAGTCAAATAATAAAGATGAAATCTCATATAAATTTATATTTTATCTCTATATGTAATACTATATTGTTATATTATTGAAGCTACGAATTAACTGCATGGAAAATAGGACAAGTTCATCAGTAAAATAAATAATAAACAATTGACCTTGCATAAACACAAAATTGAGAGAGTCTGTTCTTTCTATTTACTTATGAACTGGTGTCCTAATTTCAGCTGTCTTGGTAATTTACAATGTTTGACGACTTCATTTTAATTATTTATAATACATCTAGACAGGCTTGTCATTTATAATTAAATATAAAGGTATACAAAAATAAGATAAAAAAAAATTGGAATATTTTTATGAAGGTACTAATTAGTGCCATGAATAGAAATATTAGATAGAAAGGAGAAGAAACAATGTGTTTATGTATAATGAGATAAGTATAATGTAAAGTAAAATAGAAATGTAAGAATTATATGATTAACACGAGTCCTTGCATGTTTGATCGATTTTGCACGTGTTTTGTGTCTTACTTACTCATGGAGAGCTGGTCTCCAGGCGGACATGTTTCTTCGTCAGGACCTACAGAAACACCACAGCACGTCAAACAACACACGAGGTCAGGGTTCAAGGTCACAGGAGGTCATCAACTTCTTGGTGACCAAAGAAAGGGCTCAGGAATGGAGCTATACGTGCATATAAATGGTGTGTTGTCGTTGTCATCGTCCATTCCCTAATGTCAGTTAAAACATAAAATATAGCTTTAAAAAATACAAAATAAATATAATGATAAGGTGTATTAGAGTTTGGTTTTGGAATTTGGAACTACGCTTACATTAAATATCTCAGGTAACAAATTAATAATTTAAATGTACACTTATCATTTTAGAATATTTTCACAAAGCGGTAAACAAAAATTAAGTTTTTAATATAATTTTGTATAGAAATTTTCTTTGGTGATGAGTGTACTATTTTATAGGATTAAAATAATTGCACACTACAATAAAAAAAAATAATGAAATAAATCATTCATATTAGTAAGAATACATAGTTCAACAATAGAATCAAGTCCATGTCCACTATCAGTTCCAATTCTAAAATAAAAGACAAATTTTATTACTATATATTAGAGTTACTGAAGATATTTTATGCAATGCAGTTAGAAGATGTTTTCAAATAAATTGTTGTTATCATTAAATTAACAATGTAACCCACATTGAAAATTTAATTTTAGTTAATATTATCAATTTAAAGTTACTGTCTGCTAAAAATTAATTAAAAAATTCAATTTTTTTAACATTATAAATATGATTTATGGTGTTACAATTTAATATAATAGATAATCATAAATAATGTGAAATTCACTGCAACAAATTTTAATTTATTTATTTATTTTTTTTTATTTATTTGAGAAGTACCGTTGTGAAATGGACACTTCGTGAGATTTTCTTTTGGCAATTTGCCAAATTACTATACTGCATCAAGGTTGGTGTGAGGAGAGCGAAGAACTACATGAAAATATGTATGTTATTTCAGCTGGCTTGATGATCCCTAAATTGCTATTATTACAGGAACATAGAAAGTGTAGACATGTTCATAAAATTGCAGTTATAAGAGGATGTCTGATATCGTGTATTTTTTACGATGTTATTTCAAGCTAAAAGTGTTATATCAGCGTCAATTTTTAACATAATAATTGAAATTTTATTTCTATGAAAATGATATCATGTTGAAAAAATAAGAAGAAATAATATAATTTTGAAAATTTTGATGGTTGAAAACTGGAATTTTTATTGTAATTTTATGTTGCAAAAAAGTAAAATTTGAAAATTATATGCGATTGCTTGAAGGAGTTTAAGCTTTAAGGCATTATTGATGTTTAAATTTACAATTTAATAATAGCATATACATAAAAAAACAACTTTAGGTTAACGATGATAAGTATAAAAAAAACAGTATGGTTTATGTTAGAACTAGTGTAACATGTCTAATACAGATAATTTTGAGTTTTTTCTAGCTGCTATAGTCCTATAACTGTCAATCATTACACAAGAGTTGTATGGCAAGAATAATAGGAAGGAGCCAGGATGCATAAAGCTTTCAGAATTAACGAAATTACTACAACATATCTACTACCTGCCTTCTACTACATTTACAAATAAATAAACTGAAAAGCTGAAAGGTGGCATAGGAATCTTAGGAAATTAGGCATGAAACATTTTGGCTTAAAAATGAACATAAACTATCTTTACATTACGTAATTTTATATAATTATATGCACTAGACACATATAGGCTAAGGGATATATTAAGTAAACCATGTTGCATTAATGAAGAAAATTAATATATTAAAAATTTATATTGTTAGTTAAAAGAAGTATCTTTTAAATTATAAGTAAGATTTAATTTTAAAACGTAGCAAATGGTATACTTTATATTTAAAAAAAAAACTAAGGGAAACAAAGAAAAATCAACATATAAACTCACAAAAGAAAAATAAAACCCAAAACTTTGCAAGCAAAGACCAAACAAAAGAAAATCCAACATAAAAAATACCATTGTGTACATTATAGTCTATGGGTAGAAAAATCTGCTTTTCTTTCCATAAACTCAGCTATTATTATAAATTATTAGAAGTATTCCTATTGGATAAAGAATCATAAATTAAGTTTACTACCAATTACAATAAAACAAAATCTATTACATTGACTTATGTTACCAATAATAGAGTTCATAAAAAAAGAACTTATATCGAACGTAGTGATGATTGTTTTACGGCCAATTGTGTAAAAATATTTGTTTAAAAATTGGCTGAAGATGCAGCGGAAGCTTGCAGGATACTTTGGCCTTTCTCCAGAACTCGAAATCATAAAAAAAAATTTAGACTGTTCACAACAGTGGCCACGCTTCCAGTCGTCAGCGTGTGTAATATATGGGATCGGAGAAAGTAGTCCCTTGGCTTCTGATTTTGTTATTATTTACTTTATAAAAATATTATCTTCAAACTCAGGTTGTTAAATAAATTTTATTGATTTAAATGGTTCATTATTGATTTATTTAACAGCCATTTTTGAAAATCAATATTTAAAAGATAAGGTTTCAAACAAAGTAAATATATTATAATAACACTAGATTTTATAAATAAAACTTTAAAATTAATTGTTTACTAAATTCTCAATGCAATGAGGGATTTAAATTACATAGATTAAATTTTTAGACATGCTTTTTTTCCTCTCTTTATTGTATTTTTTAGCTTCGTTGAAATATGAAGAAATGAAACTGTGTCCTTGGACACATTGTTTCTGCAATGCTTTGTCTGATTAAATAATTTAGTAGTTGAGGGTAATAGCAGCATTCTAGGTTGAGTTATCAAGCAATTTGGACTCACAGAAAAGTACGGCGACATAATCAGTGTCCTCGACGATTTTGTCCAGGATTCGAGCGTTCACTTCCTCGATACGATCGGGCAAGTCCATCGCCTCGAGACTCGTCAGGAAGTCCAGGACTGAGTCCTCGTCCATCAGGTCACCTGCGCAAAAATAACAAGTTATGATACTACTGCGCATTCAATTAGGAAACTATACATATTTGTTTCCGGAGAACATAAATTTTGTTACAAAATAATTCTTTATAAACTTTCGATGCTCATATAAATTGATGGAGACAATTATGAATTTATTATGTCTAATTTTGAAACAGACCTAGAATATTAATTGTATTTAATATTTTATTACTGCTTTAAAATCTACCAATAATACATTTTTCATAAAAAACAAAATAAGTAATGTTATATTAATTTTCTTGAATGACTTAATCATACGAGATAGAAAAGAAAATTTTAAAATTTTTTTAATAAATATTGAAAATACTTCAATCACTTAAAAAATAAAACAAAATTGTAGATTTTTTAAAATTTTGACGTTCTGGCCTACATACTTTAGACTGGTTGCAGAAATAACATGCTCAGTTAAAATATAACATGTGTAAAGTAAAAAAATGAATGCATGTTTTCATAGCAGGAAAACCTTCACCATGTTATTTACGTGAAGTTACAATTTATCGTGCTAGTTCCCTATATCAGCGCTACCTTTACATTACGCCAAGTGAACTCGATTGAGGAACAAAAACTGTGCCAACATTCCCATGTCTTTATATAATAATCCATGTGTATTATAATGTTTTATTGTTGACTAGCATAATTGTCTCGTATATTGTGTAAATTTTAATTATATAGAAAACCATTGTAGTATGTCTTAATTATTATTACCGGGATGTTGCCAATAATGGAAAGTTCTTAAGAAGTGTTGAATTGTCATTTTTTTTCTATCATAAATATTGTAATTAATTTACAGATAATTAATAAGTTGCTAATTATTTGATATTTTAAAACTATAATTATATATTATGTTTGTCAAGAATATTTACTAAAGCATCTATTGTATGATATGATTGATGTTAAAATAATTCCAAATAATTCTTCTTTATTATATTCAACATAAATATATTAACATTTCATTTTTCAAGACAGGACTTTAATTTTAATTAGTCTTGGAGTCCATATTGCTGTCACATCCAATTAAATAAGACATAATTGTCCAACTCTCTTTCTCTGTCTATACATTTTTTTTTAAATCTAAAGTTCAACACGTTGACAAAAAAATATTCAATTTTACGACACAGCCAAATCTGACTCATATCTGACAGTAAATAAGTCCCCTGAATCACGACAACTTTTTCAGCCTGCGAGACACTGAGGTTGCCTGTATCCCAGGGGTAGACTTCTCTCTCTCCAAGGCGGTCGGGCGGGAGTGTGGGAGTTGAACATAGAGACGAGCAAGAGAAGCTTTTGTTAGCCACGCACGGATATTTACACGGGGCTTGCGGTGCCGTGCTAATTTTAGCGATCGCCTGCTGTTGCTGCTTCTTCTTATATACTTGTGCTATGCCGCTATGCCTTGCTTGTGTCGACAGCGAATGTGAAAAGAACGATAGAAAGAGAAAAAATACTCTTAACTCCCTCGGCACTTTCATCGTCTCTGTTTGCTCAACCGCAACATAACTATGTCATATGGACCATGAGAAAATAATGTTTTTGGCAACAATGTTAAATAAAAAATTTAGTGATACAATTCTATAAATGAAAAACACTAATCTCTTTTAAACAATAATTTTAAGTTTAACATAATGTAATCCATTTGGTAACTTGTCTATTTCATATATAATGCAGCTACACTGATCGTTACATTCATTTAGGTTTTGGTCGGAGAAGCTCGGAAATATTCGGCTCGTGTTGGGCCAGTTAGATCCTTCGTTACAAACTGTCAACCAATGAGCGAGAACATTACAAACACGACGAAAACTTAATTAAATGTGACGCGTAGTGATGGTCCTTTGCTGGTGATCGAGGATATTCGACCTCTCCCTCTCAACTTCTGACTCTTGTTAACATGTTACAAAATTAGGACAACCTTCGTAAGGTCAAGAAACTAAACGGGCAGTTGGGTTTTGAATCAAAAGGGAGAGTATTAGAATTTTAATTAATTTTATTGTTTCTTCTTTCTTAATATATAAAATTTCTGTTGAATAGTATTTTTTATGTCATTATTTTTATATCTGTTAAGGAAATTTAAATTTGCTGCTTTAATTATACTGTTTTCAATTGTAAATAAACAATAAAAATATAAGACAATGAGCTGTGACGTAATTAAGCAACAGATCTTAACTTAATGATCTAACATAGTCATAATAGCAATAGAGATAAGCGAGAGTGCTTTTTTATCCCTCTGAATTTGGCATGCTTTATATTTTAATTTCCTTTTATAGGTTAACAACAGCAGAATACAAATTTAAAAGATAGTATTATAATTATTTCTTCCGTTATTCATTAATTACGCTATTTATATTTATAATAAAATTCCAAATAAATACAAACAGTACAGTGAACATTTCACATGATTAAAAATGCAATTATGCAGTTTCAATTATGTATATCTTGTCTTCATTTGAATAGCTTGAATCTTTTTAATTTTATATAAACAATATTTAATTGGATTATTATGATTACAAAGCCTGCCATGTGCAGTGTTTTAGCTGAGCCTCTGAATGTAAAATTTCTAGAAGTAGCTATAATGAAACGTTACGTAACTAAAGATTTATCTATCGGAATAAAAAAATAGGACTTTGTAAAATCCGCCGTACTTACGTACGCACTCGAGCTAAAAGGAACTAGGTGACGAAAACAAGTTGATGTTTGAAGGTTGGCAATGTCACAAGAAATAGTTTCGTCTCATAAGCAGACTCTGAGCTCAGTCTGCACCTTACTGACTTACTTCTTGTATTTAGGAGCAAGGAATATTTAAAGGGCTTATCGGCCCTTGACTATATAATTAATGCCATGCAAATAGTCTTCTAACAATAAGATATTCAAATTAGTAGATATAGATTTCCACGATAATTTTCATTCCTATCTATTTTGTATTAAATATTCTAGCGTTAAACATGGAATTTCAGGGATCGGATGCGGATGCGGATGCAGATGCAAGATGCACACGGATGCGCAAAAATGGGCTTGCATCCGCATCCGTGCATCCCAGATGCACAGGAAAAAATGAATGCATCCGGATGCGCATCCCAGATGCACGGGGAAAAATGAATGCATCCGGATGCGCATCCCAGATGCATGAAAAATTAATTTGCATCCGGATGCGCATCCACGGATGCACGAAAAATAAATTTGCATCCATTTAACACTTTTTTTTTCTCTTTTTTATCAGGTTTTTTGCTAATTGCCTCTAAATAAATCTTTAACACGAGGCATATTTTTTAACTTTATTTGCCACTTGTCGTTTAAAAATTACAAGAAACAAAGTGTATTATAAAAACCAAAGATCGGATGCGGATGCAGATGCAAGATGCACACGGATGCGCAAAAATGGGCTTGCATCCGCATCCGTGCATCCCAGATGCACGGGAAAAAATTAATGCATCCGGATGCGCATCTCAGATGCATGGAAAATAAATTTGCATCCGGATGCATGAAAAATAAATTTGCATCCGGATGCGCATCCATGGATGCACGAAAAATTAATTTGCATCCGGATGCGCATCTCGGATGCACGAAAAAAACGCGTGCATCCGGTCCCTGTGGAATTTTAATCATAAACTGCCTTTGGTCAGGTGTCATTTAAACTATTTCTGAGTATTTTAAGAAATATATTCGAGATTGTTTGGTGTTTAAATTACCTTCGTAGATGATGGGCTCCTTCTCTCGGAAGTAGGTGAGCGCCGGGAAGTTCTTGATGCCGTACTGCTTGGCCAGCCGCTTGTCGTTAATCTTGACAAAGTCCACACCGAACTTGTCCGTGTCATCGTCGATCTTCTCCAGCTCAGCCAACACCTTGTCGCAAGTGTGGCAGCTCCGCGCGTCTGAAATCACATCGTAAAAAAATCACTAAAAATTATCTATCGTTTCTGGAAAAAAATTTGGAATCACACCATGCCTTAGATAAACAACTAAGTTCAAATTTAATTAGAAATTGAATTAAAATAATTCAAGATCTCCCAATTTGTTGCATTTTTATTTGGTTCTTTATTGAAAAGACAATTGAAAAATTGAGATTTTTCGTGCTATTTCACCATCTGATTATTGCTATATTTTCTTTCAAATGTTGATGTACTTGTGTACATCCAATGCAATAATGCAATAATCAGATGGCAAAATAGCATGAAATAATCTCCTATGATTATAATTTAATTTCGTGCCATCTAGTCAGGAATAGAAATTAAAAAAAAAAAATCGTCTTTATTATTGTAATTCAGCTGCCCATCATCATCATCATCATCATCATCATCATCATCATCATCATCATCATCATCATCATCATCATCATCATCATCATCATCATCATCATCATCATCATCATCATCATCATCATCATCATCATCATCATCATCATCATCATCATCATCATCATCATCATCATCATCATCATCATCATCATCATCATCATCATCATCATCATCATCATCATCATCATCATCATCATCATCATCATAAAAAAACTGGTTATTTATCATGTACTATTTACCTTTTATTTGGATTTTATAATTTTTAAGAACTAACAAAGTAACTGACTAATTTACTGTTATATAGAAATTTCATAAATACTTGAAATTAATATAGTTTCACAAATGTTTGTACGGTGTTTGTATCGAAGGCGCGGTATATCGACAGATGTCATTGTGGCCGAGAAGCAATATTAAAATTAAGCTTACGTTTCTAGAGCTACTGTATTCTATATATGAGTGTTCCTATCCAACAACCCCGGACGATATATCTCAAATCATATCAACACACCACAAACGACAACGTGGATTTACATCAGTGAGTCGAAGTGAGCTGTGAAAACTAAATGGTTTTCAAGGCTAAAAATTGGCAGCAGCTCTGCAAATCTGCAAAAAAAAAAAAAAAAAAAAAAACGCCGCCGCCGCCGTAATCTTCGTCAAACGTCACAATGATGAAGAAACGATGCAAAACAAAATGTCAAACAAATCGTGAAAAACATGTTGTAACTTAACGTTTAAATTCTATGAATAGTTCGTTTCATCATTCATCAATGTAAATTTTATGCCAGCATTTAAGTTTTTAACATAGCTAGTATGTAAACCTATTGGTGATGTTATAAATATATATTTTTTTCAAGTTTCTTTAATTTCAATTTAAATAATAATTTACTACTGTTTTAGGATTTCATTTTTTTTTTATTATAATAATAAATATATAATGAAATCATTAAACGAGAATGCGCTGAAAACTCAAAATTTTTAAATTTCACTTTTACCTATAAGTAAGTAGTCTACTGATAACAACATACACTAGTTGTCACACTTGTCTTGTACAAAACAAAATTTCATTGCCAAAACTATTTGATTTTGCTATATTATATATTTACTTGCATAATAAAATTACAGTTAAGATATTAAAGTAACGTTTCATATATAATTTCCTGCAAATTAAGATGCTGCATGATAAGCTTAAATTATTTATGTAATTTATAATCTAATTATATTATATTAACGTAAACTTTATAAAATCACAAATATGTCTACTGTGTAGTTTCGGCTACTATCTATTTCATGTATACCGGGTTTATACATTGTCGCACGTGTATTTTTATCTTCTTCTGCTCCTATATAAATTAAAATAACGCACGACAATATTTTTATACTGCATGCTCACTAGCACGTTAGCCAACTCTATAATATTCAGCCACATAGTTTTTAAAATACTCAGTTTTTAAATCTATAAGGAACTTTGATTGTAGGAGAAATGGAATTAATAAATAGAATTTGAATATGTGATTAAAAGTTTCAAACGGTGATATCTTCCTCATCTCAATCGTTGACAATAATTTTATTATATATATCATATAATTATTATGATCTATATTTTAATAAAAACAATTTATGATACTACATAACAATTAATAAAAACTCTTCAATAAATTCATTGACGTATAATGTATGTAGTGTAAGAACTATCGTTTTCATCTCGTAGTATGAAAATAAAGTCTCATGGACAGTTGTGTACTCATGACTGTTCGTTTCACTTAAATTATGCAAGCCTAAAATCTGCACACGTCTCACATCAGAGGTGCATGTAAACAACGAGGTGGGCGGAGACAAGGTGCAGACGTTTTGCAAGCACCTAGTTTCTTACTCACTACCTGAAAGTAACTTCACTATTGCAGCAATTTATTTACTTAATCGTTTTGTATTTAAAGAGGAATTACCTAATAGCTTAAGTAACATTATTGCTTTCTAAGTATGCAATTTTCATATATTATGTAATTTGTGAATTTAGGGGTGGCATATACACTGTAGTATACTCCGTACACGAAGCTATTGATACATTCTTATTCCAAAAATGAATTGAATTGACGTTATTGTCAAATATAATTCAAATAATGCCATTGTTCTTGGCTCAGAAAATATTATCACAATTATATCACAAACTAAAGGATTTTTAACCATAATTAATTTTCATCTCTTTATCAGTTTTTTTAAATTACGAATTTGATAAATTTTACCATAATACATGCATGGTACTAGCAAAGTTGAGAGAATGTCTTTTTTATTTAATAATGAATTGCATTAACAAATTTTAACAATGAATTATTTTTCTTTATCAAGCAGTTTTGCACTGACTGATTATTTAGTACTGACTGTCTGGTACTTATAAGTTAAGACAACGATTTTTTTTTATAATTTTGGATTTGTATAAATTAAATAATAATTTATTACTCTTCCTTTATTACATTTATTGCAAGCAGACAGTGTTCTGTACACCAAGGGACAAACCTGAACGTTATCCCTGCTCAGGCTGTGAGGGTTGCTATCTGCAGTCTATGAAAACGTCGTAAGCTTTAGGGACGATTACAGACTGAAAAATCTTCAAAACCTCCCATAAAAGTGAATATTTTCACTTTTTTTTTTTCAATTTGATTGAAACTGCATGCAGGGTTATCAAAGCAACAGAGGTACCATTGCCTGTCTGTACATTGTAATTTCGTAACAAATATTTGTTCTATACTTTTTCTATATATTTCAATTACTATTTTTTGTTTGCTTTTTTTTTATAATTTACAACAAATTGATTTGAAAATTATATATATATTTCATTCATTTATTCGTGATTGTGAACGATAATTTAATATATGTTATTATTGCAATAGATCAGGTCATTTTGCCCTAGAAAATACAAAAGAAAACATTTAATAATTTAGGTTTCATTACTTGCCAGACTCTGCTGGTTAGTTAAAATTTAATAGCAAAAATACCCGAGACAATCTTTTGATCTGAGGTTCAGAGTCATCTAGATTGGACGTCGCGGCCAACATCTGGCTGCAGCTCAAATATCAGACTGTCTGGTTGACAATGGACCTTACTGCAAGAAATGGGACTTTGACGATATTAACCTGAATTTTTCAAAAAAATGTATTTTTACGCATTTTTTTTTTAAGCGAAAGCAAAACTATTAATTTTTTTATGATACCTATTAACTAAATTTAAGATGGATAGTACGTCATAGAAGATAAATTTTTATGATTTTCTTTGTAGTTAAAGAGTGACGTACGTTTGAAAGTACACCAGATGGAAAAAGAAGGGTCATTGACATTTTTGTGGGTGCATAATAGATAGGTCTTTAAGATGAGCATGCTCACTGTTGGCCTACATTTGGTGGCCGCCACGTCTTCTGAAGATATAAATATCCTTGTTCTACACACTGCATCACTGTACCGTATAGTGACTACATATAAGAACATTTAAATGGATTGTGACATTTAGGAACTGTTATTAAATCATCTTTAGTCGTGAGTATAGTAAAACGGATTTTTACAGATGTGTTGTAATTTGAGAGCATATAAATAATATTAAAATAATGATAGTTTAAGCAACAATTTTTTATAATAATGAATTTCATTTTTAATATGAACATTTTTATATATAAAAAAATTAATTTAAAAAAATTACTCTCCAGTATTAAAATGGTTTTTATACTGGCGACCATTTTAGGAGATGGCAAACCTCAGAATAGCCCGAGCAAAAGCGAGCGGGTATGCTTGGTGGGTATAGCATGAGAAGAAGAGAGAACGAACTGCGAGCAACAGCCTCTCACTAAAAATATCGGCAGCCGGCCAGTCGGCCCCTAGCCTGGCTTATTCGCGCTGGTGCTCGAACAGCCACCACTAGCCCGCCAGACGTGCACCATGGTACACCGTGTGTGTGCTCCTCACGCAACATTTAAATAAAGATCACTGCAACGGAATGTCTAGCATTTTTTGCAACTGCAATCTATTTGCAATTTTATATACTCCTATGTACGGAAACATTTAAAGAATGTAAATTGTTATAATTAAAATCAAACTTTAATTTAAATTTGATTAAATAATAATATTGTATAAAAATATGAAAATAAAACCTAATTTGCATTCGTTTCATAGAAGCTTACTTAACTTGCCCCTGTAATGTATGCAAACCTTCATTCTTATAAATAAATATAATTGCATACTTTCAATATTTCGCTTGCAAGTTTTTACTCCTTAAATGTATGCAAAACTCTCTGCTTCTAAGTAAGAACAGTTGCATTCTTTTT
The DNA here is from genome assembly GCA_949825025.1 of Siphlonurus alternatus. Taxonomy (NCBI): domain Eukaryota; kingdom Metazoa; phylum Arthropoda; class Insecta; order Ephemeroptera; family Siphlonuridae; genus Siphlonurus; species Siphlonurus alternatus. The sequence goes on from OX463781.1 coordinate 19,698,270, forward strand.
AGGTGCATAAAATCTTCAAAGAAAATTTTAGCAAGTATTAAAATAACTGATTTATCATCAGTCCAGAAATTCCATAAAATATGAAAATAAATCATAGAGATGACAGGTATGAAGCATTTCAAAAATTTTACACTACAGACCGCCATGATGATTTTTATATGTAGATAAACACGAGGATCACTATCACTTTATATATAATGAATGAGTTCAGAATATATTCTTTACCAAATTTATAGTAAATTACACTTTTAACAACATGTTATCACAAGATATTAAATCACACGATGCTGCATCACACACAATATAAAATATAAATAAAACTTACACCAAAACACAGCTACATAATCTTTATCATGAAGTATTTTTTCTAATTGTTTAGCTGTTACTTCTTCAATTTGTTGACTAGCTGCTTCTTTTGCTGATAAAGTTGGTGGAGATGTTGATTTTTTTGCTTCTACTTGTAAATTATTTATCAGTAATCCAGGTACTAGACACAGCACTAAGGCAAGGAGGCACCACCTCGCCGGTTTGGCGCACTCCATGGTGTGCAGCTAGGGCAGCGTGGTGTGTGATCGCTGGCGCGGGGCAGCTAGCTGGGTGGTGTTGATGGTGCTCCTTGTTTCTTACCGGCGGCCGCTGCTGCTGTGACAATTTTTACCCATACTACCGCTATTCCTAAGGGCGGCGCCACTGTAGCGAGCGCCACTTCTATACTACAGTCAAATTAATTTAGTATTCCTGATGGAAATGTAAGGTTTCCATTCATATTTCAAAACAAAAACTTAACATAACGGTGCATGTTTGGAGCACTGACCTCCTGTCAAATTTCAGATTTGAAATGAGATTTACAAAGAGGAAGTTTGAAAATCAATCACTTCCCAGTGAAAATATCAAATTAATTTGACTGTAATGTCCTTGACCTAGCCTAGAATATTCCCGCCACCATTCGAACTACGTTCACATAAAAAAATCAACCAATCACAGTTCAACACCTGTTTTCTTCTAGCTCTCTTATATTGTATAGTTTTATTTTTACTTTGTTACAACTAATATAATTATAGATATATTTTATATGCGTTGAGAAAAAAAAATATAGAAGATGAGGCAAGAATAGCTCCATTTATACAAAATATTCCGCTAACTACTTTGATTTCTTTTTAATCTTATAGAATTTAAAAATTACAATTATAATATCAAGTCACACAGCATGTTAAAGTAAATTACTGTTAAATAATATTGAATGAAAAATAAATCACTGTCCATCACGTTCCTTCAGATTTGATAATATTTGCTAACTCAGAATGATAATACATCAAAATATTTAAACATTCTGCGGTCGATTGTGTTCTCGAATTTTGCATGTCACATCAGCGAGTAAATTAGCGACATATTAGACTTTAGAGCACTGTGGCTCAATTAGCTCAAATCATAGAAAGTCTAAAATAATCTTCTTATTGAGTTCCCAAACTTTGAATCAAAATCCATTCATATTAAAGGTGGCTTATTTTGAGCTAATCCCAGTTCAGAAAGACTAGCTCATACAATAAGCAAAAGTTATAGCATATTTTATATACCAGTAGCATGCATTTTATATAAAATCAGGCTAAAGGTAGATTCACTTGTTAAAAAATTAAAGGTGGTTGGCTTTAAGTTATGACATTGGATTTTTTGTTAATAAAATGTGTACAATATGCATGCAGTATAATAAGTAAATACCTCAATATAGCATCGCAAAATCGATCCAATCGGGAATTTGGGATGTCTTCCAATACTGACAAACTTTTTTTTTTTCGTTTTTATTCTTTTTAATATCAAATATAGGTATTTTTTGTAAGAATTTTACATTATAAATATATAGAGAAAGATTATACAACATCAGGGTATTATAACGACGGTTAAATGGCAACGAAAAATATTGAAAAATAAGTTAAAATTTTGATAGCAATGCTATAGATGTTTTTGTTAGTATTGGTCCAGCATTGTGAGCCATTAAGAAAATCATATATAATAATATCTACCATTAAGTTTGACAACTTACAGTGTAAAAAAAAGTCAAAATATTAATTATTTGCGATAAATTCAGTATGCAAGCCAAATTATTTTAAAGTTATATTTCTCAGTTATGATAAGTGGACAACCTGCATTATTGTTTTTTATTGCATGTTTGGATAGAGGATAGGTATTGTCAATAATTCTATGTCTTGTATTTAAATTGAAGTAACAAATTTTCAAGCAGGTTTTCAATTAAAAAATTTGGATATTGGAAAGGTTCCCAAACATTTGATTGGTTTAATATATTGACGCTACGCAGTGCATGGTTGAAGTTATAAAAAATAATTTAAATAAAAAACAGATTTTTTAATAAATTTTTATCAGTTTAAATTAAAAAAAGAGGTTTAACTGACTTTAATAACAGATTATTTACTAATTTATCATAATTTATTTTATAATTACTAGAGCGCGGAAAAAAGTCTCTTTTTTTTTAACAAATAGTCGCCTATAAAGTCTACTTTTTTTGCAAAAAAGTCTCTAAAAAAGTCACTTTTTTCGAAAAAAGTCTCCAAAAAAGTCCCTTTTTTTAAAAAAAAGAGCAACAAAAATGCATTTTAATAGTGCTATTTCTGATAACAAAAAAATTGTTTATTCGTGTTAAATTACGACTTTGTACTTAATCGTACAAAATGTCTTTTCAATACCGTTTTAAAGTCAATTTTTTTAATGAGTGTTTTGTTATAGAAAGCCAAGATATTAAAATATTTTAATTTTATTCACTAATTTTATTAAGAGTGGTATGAAATTATTTAAATAATTCTATGAGTAATAAAAAGAACAAGACATTGTTTTAGATAATGTTGATGCTTTTTATTGTAGTGGGCCATACAGTTTTAAAAGAAAAAACAATTTTAATTTTCTTCTTGGTACTTTTAATACTCCTCCACCTCAGACTCACTGTCCTCTGCGTTCGCCACTGGCTGGCCGAACTCTTTGCTGTTGCGGCGGTTCAGGAAGTAGTTGCAAATCAAGTACATCTCCAAGTTTTCGACGGTGAAGCTCGTGCGCTTCTCGGTGAGCACGTTCTTATAGATGGAGAAGGAGCTTTCCACGTCGCAGGAGGTTAGCTGAGCGTATTTCAACGCCATCACCTCTTTGACAGCGAGTTTGTCTGTGACGGTGCTCGTGTCACCAGTGTAGGATCCTCCAAGAACCTGCGACACCTTTCGCATGAAAGCAAGTCCCACATTTTTCTGCATACAAGTCTTGAACTTCATTTGCACGGAGGCACCACGAGGTCCATTCACTTCACTCAACTTGCACTCCACACTGTCCAGGATGGTAAAGGTTTGCTCCATGGATAAATTAGCGTCCTCAAGTTGCTTGATTTTTCCAGGCAGAAAACCAAAGTTGCTTGCCACGCAAACCAAGTCCAGAGGTAGATTCTCGTCCAGGATCAACGCTCTGGCTTTTTCCACGCATGCCGCGTCATCATCGCTATCGATTGTTTCAATGATCTGAAAAAAATATTAAAGTGAAATAAAATTTAAAAATTAAATAATACGTTAATAAATTAATTTGTGTATGTGCCTTTTTATATTAAAGAGTACTATAATTTTTAAATACAATTTTCCTTACTTACATTTTTTATCTTCTCGAAGTTATTTGCACTAAACGTGTTGCAGCGTTGATCCACGTGATTTTTGCCCCTAATAGATGGCGTGCAGTGTAAAAAAAAATTATTTTTGACACGCATAACTGTGTTCTAAAGCTTTTTATTTTATTCTATTTTTTTAACTATATTTTCGAGAAGAAAAGAACTAAAAAATATACTAGAATGTGTCAAAAAGTCTCAAAAAGTCACCTTTTGCCGAAATAGTCGTAAAATCACAAAATAGTCTAAAAAGTCGCTTTTTTTATAGGCTCATTTTAATCCATTTCCGGAGATCGGTGGACATCCTAAATGACATTAAAATAGGCCCCATGTACACAAAAAGTCCAAAAGACTTTTTTCCGCGCTCTAATAATTACTTAATTACCATGCAAACAATTAATATATAAAATACAGTATGCACAATTCAGTTATTACATAAATATAACATATAAGGTAAAAGTTGAACTTATTATTTTTTTTTAAACTTCAAAAGAATGTGTATATAGATATAAATTTAGTCACAATTAACAAGACAGGATGAATTGTTAAGTGTGTGTTGGAAGTATTATAAAATTAACTACTATGTGTCATACATAAGCTTGTACGTTATATAGTCATGTTGGCTGCACGCACGATTAGAAATCTTGTTTCACTTTAGAGCGTTGGCATCGTGCCAAGAATGCAACTTGTACTGTACCACTATAGGGCAGCAGCAATATACACGTGCTGCTGCAGTTAACGTGTGATAATAATACCGATGCACTTTTTCATGGAGTCTTATCAAACATAAAATATACTAGACAACAGATGGCCTTTGTTAACCCTTTCAGCAGCTGACGATAAAACTCTCTCTCTCTCTCTCTCTCTCTCTCTCTCTCTCTCTCTCTCTCTCTCTCTCTCTCTCTCTCTCTCTCTCTCTCTCTCTCTCTCTCTCTCTCTCTCTCTCTCTCTCTCTCTCTCTCTCTCTCTCTCTCTCTCTCTCTCTCTCTCTCTCTCTCTCTCTCATAACCAACCATGTTTGTAATAGAAGGGGTAAATGTTGATTCTTTTAAATAAAAAAAAAAAAAACTATGCTCATAATATATAATAGATCTCGATCTGATTAGAACAAAAATTATCTCTGTTGTATGAAGATTAGTTGTTTTTTGTTGCTATATATATTATCATATCTTATAAACATCTTTGTTTTGCATTATGCAGATTTTTCATGCAAATCTTGCTTCTTGACATAAACATCTAACATTTGTATTCTTTGTAACTTCCTGTTTTTTTTATTTTTGTGTATTGTTAAGTAAATATACCATGTCTTTTACAAAGGAGAAAAAATTGCACTGATTGAAAGATTAAACGAAGAATTAATTAAGTCTTACATTTTCATTGGAACAAACTAAAATGAAAAGACATGAAACTTCCATTCAAAATTATACATTAAATATTATGGAAACAAAAAAATTGATTTGAATATAGTCTGTTGCTATGGAAGATAATATTAAAAAACAAAAAAAACATAGGAGTTTTAATCCTACAACACAGAAGATACCATGAGGCAGGTCAAGACCATTCAGTGAAAGCTATAAAAAATTATGTAGATTTTTCTTTTATGCATTTTTTTCATATAGTTTCTGTAGCAGCACTTTCTTCTCAAGAGCTCATTGGTATTCGTGTTTGGGTGGAGGGCGTGACCGGGTCGTTTCCTGCAGCTTCCCAAACATGACGAGCTCTTGACGAACTTAAGGGACACTTGGTGCTAGGCAGTCATGCTGGTCACACTGGTGCTCATCCTCTTGTGCCTCTTCGCCCTCTCGGACGTCAAGAAACCACCAGGGTTCCCTCCAGGTAATAACCTCAGGGTTCTTAGATGCACTGCATTGAATTTCATTTGTAGGGAGTGATTTAAATTAATTAATTCAATTCATTTATTCAAGCACTGGCTGCATACAAGTGTAATTGCCTACAAGAAAGATCATCAAGACAAATGGTTTTTAGAATTAATTTCTAAAATTATAACATGAACATTAATATAGTATTATTATTTCAATATAATATAGAATAATTTGAATTAAGTATCTAAATTTTATTTGTTTTAATTTTGAGTAATAATTTGATCAGAAAAAAATATATTATGCATAATATTACGGCGTTTTCATGAGCAGTTTCTTATAGAGTACCTGAAATTTCAGGTACTCTAGTTTCTTATAATATTTATAATTTAAATTAATACTTTAGAATAGATGCCAATAATTATTTTTAAAAGATTTGCTGCATGTGGCATAATTTTCTTATATGTTTGCAAGAAAGTCCAAGTACATCCCCTGAATGTTGATCTTTTATTTATTTATTTATTTATTTATTTATTTATTTATTTATTTATTTATTTATTTATTTATTTATTTATTTATTTATTTATTTATTTATTTCCTCGTGTGGCTGTACATAATACAACATAGAGGTACAAAAGTTTTTTCTTAATCTAAATCTTACGTCTAGCTAGAAATTAAATTAATTTAAGTTTACATAAATATACATATTGCAGTAATTTAAACATGGAACAAAACAAAACAAAAATCTGTTAGTTATACATACGTGTAGTTTATTTTATAATAGTTTAGAAGTATTTGCTTGTATTTAGCATCGAGTGGATTTTGCTGGAAATTCACAGATGTCATGACGAGGAACGTCTTACGCGAGTTTAACGGCAATTACGATATACGAGTTGAATGATTTAGACCATATATATTATATATTGACCATATCCATATCTTTGCATTAAAAATGTAAATTTTCCCGCCAACCAACACATTTTCCTGACCAGGTCCGCGATGGCTGCCGCTCGTGGGCTGCTTCCTGCAGTTCAAGACGCTCAAGTCGAAGTTGGGCTACTACCACCTTGTGTGGTCCGAGCTGGCTCGTCAGTACGGCCCTTTGGTGGGTCTGCGCCTCGGCAAGGACCGCATCGTGCTCGTCAGCGGCTACGAGGCCGTCAAACACGTGCTGGCCAGAGACGACTGCGACGGTCGGCCGGACGGGTTCTTCTTCCGTATGCGAACCTTTGAGAAGAGATTGGGTGAGAAAATAATATTATTATATTTTTTGAGCAGAAAAAAAAACTAAAGAAATACAACAAATGATCAGAGTCAAAATAGAGAAATGTTGTCCAAAGACGCTACAGAAATAGAAAATACTCATACAAATGAAAATGTTAAAAATAATTTAGTTGAACTTTGTATTTTTCAAATTTTCAAATTTTCTTAATTTTTTAAATTTAATTTCAATTGAAATCTAAATAAAATGCAGAGATTATATAAAGAGTTATTTCAAAATAAATATATTATTGTATTGGATGCCACAAATATTTTTATTTTTAAGTTAATATTATAAATATTTTATTACTCCCACGTGATGAAAGGTTCTTTATTCGATTATATCGATCACGTTACAATTACATAAAGAGCGTCAGTTTTGTTGGTTGACGAATCTTGTCACATGCAGGCGTGGTGTTCTCGGACGGCCCGGCGTGGCAGGAGCAGCGGCGCTTCTCGACCCGCCACCTGCGCACCCTCGGCCTGGCCCGGGACACCATGGAGACGATCGTTCTGGAGGAGGTGCAGGAGCTCGTCGACTCCTGGCGACTTCGTTGCAACACTCCAGAGGTAAACAAAAAGCCTAGAAGTTCTAAAATAATCCTCTTATTGAGTTCCCAAAATTTTGAATTAATCTTTTACAGTGACAATCAAATACGAGTGAAAGTTTCTGAATGCAACAAATGAAATATAAGCTGTAAACAAAACATTAATCAAACGCAAATAAGTATACTTACTTGTTAGTAAGAATTGAGTGTAGCATTAAAAAAAAAAAAATAGAAAAAAATACCTAAAAAAAACATTAAAAAATGTAGAATAAACATCATGTTTTATTTTTGTTTGATTATAATTGAAGCTCTGCATGGTGAACATACAGTATATACTGGTTGTTATCAGCGAAGTGAGAGATAAGAAACTAGCTTACTTGAAATGGTTTGTTGGTTTCAAATTTTGACATGATGATTATTTTTTAGACAGCTTAAGGGCTGTCTCACACAGTATCGCATGATTTTACAGCGCATGATTTAATTAGTAAGAACCGATGCGATCAGGTGTAGCAGAGCACACATCTTCGTGTCGTATATATACGTATATATTATATTGTACGAAGGCATATGCCTTCATGTGATAAGAAATTTAGACAATAATGAGAAGGACTAAGATCTTTGATCACGTCAAGGGCACGGCACTGACCCTACACAACGCGTGTGATGTGAGCGTACTCAACTCGCTGTGGGCTGTGGTGGCGGGCCGGCGGTTCGCGCTGGGGGACGAGCGGCTGCTGCGCCTTTTCCAGCACCAGCACGCCGCCTTCCGACTCCTTGACATGTCCGGTGGCCCGGTCAACCAGATGCCCTTCCTGCGCTTCGTTGCGCCCGAGCGGTCCGGCTACAACACCCTCATGGCCACCGTCAACGCCAACTATACCTTCCTCAGGGTAAGTTCTCGGTACCAGATCAGAACCGAGCGCGATTGTTAAATTTAGCTGTATTATAATTTTAATGAACCTATATGTAATTTTTTAACTTCATCTTTTTTTTAATACAAAGTTTGTTATAAGCTTTCAAACAATATTGTGAGGGATGAGCTCATTACACATTATCCAAGCTAAAAAGTAATAATAAAAAAAAATATATATCTCTAAATCTTTATGTACAGAAAATTAAAGTTATTTGTTTTTTCAAAAAATGTAATATATATATTATATTAAATATAGTAATGATATAATTGAATCTAATATTTTATATAGAATAATTTAATACACGCTGCAGGTGTAGTAATAATTTTATGATCTTGCAGGAAACATTAGCTGAGCACCGTAGCACTTTCATAAAAGGCACTACACGTGATCTCATCGACGCATTTTTGGACGAAATGGATAACAGGAATAATGATCATAATTCCAGCTTCACAGGTAAGTTGATTGCTTATACCTGATTGCAATGGACTGGAATGCCATCATCTTAATATTTTATTCTGACCACCATTACTTTGTTAGTGAGTGCCGCTGGTTATGCGGTTTAGAGAAGATGCTAATCTAGAATTCGATGTTTTCAAGATATCTTATCCGTATGTTTTAAATGTTATTTTTCAGGCAACTTTTCATTTGGATTATATGTTTATGTTTTTATAGTTAAATGTAAATTAAATATGCGAAAAGAAGAGTGCACTCCCTGTGAAGATATAACATTTATTGTTCTCCATGCTGTAGAATTGCAACTACTGTCCTTGTGCATGGACCTGTTCATGGCTGGTTCGGAGACGACTAGCAACACGCTTGGCTTCCTGCTAATGATGATGCTTCACCACCCTGACGTGCAGCGGCGTGCGCAAAGGGCCGTGGACCACGTGGTGGGTGCGCACCGCCAGCCCTCGCTTGCAGACCGCCCGCAGTGAGTTATCGTGGCAAAGTGGTCGCCGTAGGGCCACAAGTTACTTATATAGGATCCAAATCATAAAAATAAAATTATAAAAGAAAGGAGTGAAATTTCATGCAATTTTAATTGTGCAGCTGAAAGTTTCCCAAGCCAAGTTTATTAAATTTAGGGATTATATTTTATCTCACGTTTATCTCACATGTTTACCACACTTGCCATAGACTTCGTATATATAGACTTGTGCTCTTTTTTGCACATCCTAAAATTGTAAATTAAGAGTTGTACAAACTGTTCAAATTGTCTAATAGTCTAATACTGTGCATAAAATGCATGAAATCTTGATTTGTCAAGGAACAAAAAGGGAAGATAACAACAAAACAACAAACTGGATATTTTTTATTTATTATTATTTTTGTTTTTTTAGGGTTGTAATTTTTTATTTGAATTGCCTTGAGTGACGGACCAAATCTTACAACCGAGATGCGACTTTCTTGTGCAGGCTAGCCTACGTGGACGCCGTGATCATGGAGGTGCAGCGGCTGATGAGCGTGGCCCCGGTCGCCGTGCCGCACCGCGCCGTGCAGGACTGCGACATCCTGGGACATCGGGTACCCAAGGTAGGCCGCGCCGTGACCTTCAAGTGACCCTGAACCAATGGTACTCACTTCCTCAGGATACCATTCTGCTGCTGAGCATCTGGAGCGTGCATATGGACCGCGAACACTGGGGGGACCCTGAGGTCTTCCGACCTGAGAGGTTCCTGGACAAGACTGGAGAGAAGATCATCAAGGACGAATGGTTCATTCCCTTCGGAATAGGTGACTTTGATTTTGGGCTTTGATGTGTTGATGTCCGTTGATGATAGTTTTAAATATGTAATTGTTTGTTCCCAGTAAATTTCATAATGCAGGTATCAGTTTCTTCAATATAATTTTTAATCATTTCTAACTTTTAAGATAATTTTTTTAAAATGAACTTAAATGTATAACTTAATCACATTTCACAGACATTTCATTTATATGACGCTAAAAATAATTATTTTTTTCGATCATTAATTAATATTTAAATGCTTCATTTATACTGTATAATGACTAAAATTATTATAGACTTGCAGTCTGCATGGCTGCAGCTAAGTTTCTTATATAATAATATTACTTTTCATTAATAACAAAACTTCTTCTCCAGGCAAACGCCGGTGTTTGGGCGAGGCATTGGCCAAGAACAGCCTGTTCCTGTTCCTGACGTCACTTCTGCAGAACTTCAACTTTGAGTTGGCGCCAGGACAGGGAGTACCGACCTTGAAACCTTTTGATGGAGTCACCCTCTCGCCTCGACCCTTCACGGGGGTGGTTACTCTGCGGAAATAACAACAATGAAGCAAATGCTTTTTGTAACAATAGCTAGGTGCATGCAATTTAATGAACCGAATATATTTTAACATTGATTTCAATTAACTTATTTCTTATTTATATAAATATGGTGATAGTATATTTATTATGGAATGTATACATTTAAAATATTAAAATTATTTTAAAAAGGGTAAAATTTCTAAGTTCTATTTCATTTATCGTATATGTAATCAAAAACTTATAAGTTTTATAAGTCTTATATATAACTTACTGATATATATTAGTTGAATAAAACCTTATAAATGGCTTATTATTAAAATAAATTTGTATAATTTTTTACACCTACCGTCAAGAGAGAGTTTTTTTTTTTTTTTTTTTTTTTTTTTTTTTTTTAGCTAGAGGTGAAGAATATGCAATCATATAATATGAACATAATATCTTGACGTTTTTTTACGTTCCAAAAACAATAAAAATGCTAAACTCCTAATGGTCATTATCATATAATATTTTGCGAGACAAGTCCCCAGCACATATACAAACATATACGCCACTGGTCATGCAGCATTATTATGTAGCTTGGCTCCATCAAGGTTATACTGCACAAAAACTACTGCTGGTCCTGATGACTTGCAAGTAGCTGCGATGTTAGATGAGCGATCTCAGCATCAGATTTGAGGATAGTTGGTGTCGCGGTTCTCTCCACGCACCATCAACATGGAGCTCGACCTGATAATGGCTTTAAGTGCCATGTTCATCATACTCATCATGTTCTCAGTGTCTCCTCCGAGCGGCTACCCTCCAGGTTAGTTACATTACCTGATATAATGTAATATATGTGTTACCCCCAATTATAGCAATTTTTTACATGGAATTTATATTTAAAGCAGCTCCATAATGATATTATTACAACTTTTGTGCTTTTTGGCATTTAATGCTTAAAAATTCAAATCGAAACTCTTTGAAGTTCAACAGTAAAAGTAATCATAATTGAGTACATAAAGGACCAAGAGATGACGCTGAGCGCTGAAATTTTGGCGAGGATACAGCAATACCTACAGCATTGGGAGAATCACAAAAACAACAAATTTTATATGAAATACATCTTTTACGAAGTTGAAATATTTTTTTATATTTGTCCGAACGTATTTGACAACTAATTATGGTGTTGTCACTTCTGTAAAATTATGCTGTGGCTGCTGAGAGAGCATTTACATGATTTTACAATGTTAAACAATACATATATATACAATGGGCCTCGCTAGACGCACGTAGTTCAGCTGTTTCCCATCAGTTTCTGTGAGGGGCGTTACTAACTTTATGACGTCATCGTGTGTACTTTTTGTTTCCAAAGAGCATGATGTATGTTTTCGATACAATTCATATGTTGTATAGATTCATCATAGACATTATCTCTACTTTATTACTATTATTTGAAATTAAAAAAATATCCATACCATAATTCATAAAACGTATATTTTACATAATGCATTAAATCTCACGAACTCTGCATTTCCTCTCCCCCCTTCGGTTGACAATAAAATTGATGACAACAATCATTAAACCTGAGGTCCCCCGCCTTGCAGGTCCCGCGTGGCTGCCGCTGCTCGGCTGCTTCCTGCAGTTCCGCTCGCTCAAGTCTCGCCTGGGATACTACCACCTTGTGTGGGCGTGGCTGGCTCGCAGGTACGGTCCAGTGACGGGCATCAAGATAGGTCGCACAAGAATGGTGCTCATCAGCGGCTACGAAGCCGTCAAACACGTGCTCTCGAGGGACGATTGTGACGGACGTTCGGACGGTTTCGTATTTCTACTGCGGACTTATGGCCAAAGACTGGGTATATTTCACGTTATAGGACATATTGATTGACATTATTACATTTTATTTTTTATTTTAGGTGTATTGAATACGGAGGGTCCAGTTTGGAAAGAACAAAGACGTTTTAGTTCTATGCATATGAAGAATTTTGGACTAAAAGGAGATACCATGGAAAGATTAGTTTCCGAGGAAGGAGATGCTTTAGTCAAGTCTATACGTGAACGGTGCAAAAATAATAAGGTAATTTTGTCAACTATGTGATAATATTATTTTTAAATATTAATATAGATTAGTGTTTTAAGATACTTTGTATATTTACACTCATTTAAATAAAATATGTCCAATGCTGGATTGGATTTTTTTTTTCAAATGGAGTGTACGAACTGTTTTATAAATATGTTAAGGGTAAGGTAAAGCCACCAATGTTAAAAAAAATCCCTCACACAAAAATTATGAAAAAAATTTGAAATGTTCTCCTCTACACCCCCTATCAGTAGCTAAAATATCAGGTATACAAATTCGATCTAGTTTTTGAGTTATGAATTTTTAAAGTTGACTAATTTAACATGGGATTTCCATTTCTCCATGTTAAAGTAGTCAACTTTAAAAATTCATAACTCAAAAACTAGATCGAATTTGCATACCTGATATTTTAGCTACTGATAGGGGGTGTAGAGGAGAACATTTTAAATTTTTTTCAGCATTTTTGTGAGGGATTTTTTTAACATTGGTGGCGTTACCTTACCCTTAAGGTAATTTTTTTGTTCTTCGTCAATCACACTCGTCATATTGAAGGTCAGCTTGTAAAAAAATAATAATGATAAAAAATGTTTCATGGCAATAATGACGTTTGTAATTTTAATACAATATTCAGAAGCTTCAGGCTAACACAGCAAGTATGTTTTTTTTTTTTAAAGAAGTTCCTGGGAAAATTTTCGTTTAAAATATTTGTACACTTTTTTAAATAGTAAAAATTGAAATGTATTATAAATCACACATAAAAAATAAATTAATGTTTAATTAATGGATTCTTTGATGTAGGTTTTAAAAAATATCTAAGAATCCACTTTTACATATATATTTTTTTTTAACTTTTATATGATGAAAAAACTACAAATGGCTTCATTTTATCATACCTGGAAAGGGTATATCTATATATAACGGCCGTTATTTAAGCAAGGACAGAACATTATTTTGCCAATTATAAAGTTGATAATATGTTAATTTGGCTTATGCTAAGTTAAATTCTGATAAACGAGATAAATATTATTATTTAACGTTCATGTTGCATCCAGGGAACCGAGATGAGCTTGCAGGATTTGTGCGCAGTCAGCGTGATCAACAACTTGTGGGCCATCGTGGCGGGCAAGAGGTTCGAGCTGACTGACGCACGCCTCACGAGACTGTTCAACCTGCTAAATGAGTACTTCACCTTAATGGACGCGACAGGGGGAATATTGAATCAAATACCGTTGGCGCGGTTTGTGGCACCGAAAGCGACTGGATATAATCATATGAAGAAAACGATACAAGCAATTCAAGATTTTCTTGAGGTAATATTTGACTCGGTTTTAACTCAAAAACAAAATTGAAGAGGGAAAGAAAAAGGGGGGTACCCTTTCTATTCAAAACTTTAAAACAATTTTTGGGAGATTTACCTCAGATTTTTATTATACTAGTACAAAAATATTGGATTACCTCCTTCCTCTCCACCCTCTTTAAAACCTCATCAATCTTTACCACCAATCTTTTTATTTTGATGGTTGAATTAATTCATTTATCGGTTTATTACTTATAGGAATCAGTTAAGGAACACAGAAGTACTTTGCAAGCTGCTGATACGAGAGATTTAATTGATGCGTATCTTCTGGAGATGGATGCAAAGAAAAATGAGCTTGATTCAATGTTTACAGGTAAATATTTATGCCAATTACTACTTTACTTTACAATTACTACTTTTATATTCAGTTATTTCATTCAAAGATGTTAAATTTAAGCTTGAAATACAGTGTTTGTTCGCAAAAGCCAACAAGGGATAAATATACTGATATCACTCTGTTCATTTAGAACAACAACTGATGTCACTGCTGTTTGATTTCTTCATGGCTGGCGCGGAGACAACCAACAACACGCTTGGTTTCTCATTCCTCTACATGTTGCACCACCCCGAGGTGCAGCGGCGCGCGCAGAGGGACATTGACGCTGTCGTGGGACGAGCCAGACAGCCGACACTGGCTGACAAACAGAAGTGAGGAAAATTAATTATTAATATTTTTCGTAATATTTGTTGTTTCGATCAATTGATAATACTCCACTTTGATGATTAAGACTGCGCTTATTGAAAAAATTGATTCTCAGATTGCCGTACTTGGAGGCGGTCATCATGGAGGTCCAGCGACTGACCACGGTGGTGCCCACCTTGCCACACTCCACCACTCAGGACTGCAAGATTCTCGGACACAAAGTGCCAAAGGTATGACGTCGCCTCAGTTACCCTCATGAGTGATGGCACTGGAATTTTTAATTTACTATAACATCAAAATTTATTTTACATGCAAAATAAATATTTCACATGCTTTTAAAGTTTGCTTATACACGACATACTGCTAGCCCCTACATACTGCTAGCCCCTTAAATACATGCAACTTATTATACACCAATGTTTATATAAGGAAGATTTCAATGCACGTAAATTTATTATTTTGTGTAGGGCACGATGATTCTACCAAGTCTGTGGAGCGTCCTGATGGATCCTGAGTACTGGGGTGACCCTGAGGTCTTCAGACCTGAGAGGTTCCTGGACGAGAGTGGAGAGAAGCTCCTCAAGGAAGAGAGATTTATTCAGTTTGGAATGGGTGAGAAATATTCTTGGAACACTGAATTTATGGACTGAAGTTCTTTAATAACAAATAAAATAAATTAAATTCAAGGCTCTCCTTACAAGTAAGGTTTGTATGACGATTTATATGCCAGAGATTGCATCTTTTTATGTAATTTAATATGAATGTATATAGCTTTCTGCATATATACTCGTATTAGGCACTAAGTTGTAAAGATTTCCACTTGTATGATGGCTTCAAGCGATAAATCTCCATCACTATCACCCATCAGCCTCCTGAGCCCCCAGTTTTTTTAAATGACCCCCCTCCCCTTACCCCCTTCATATAAATATTAATTTTTACTTTCTAAAATTGACGTGCAGGCAAACACCGCTGCCTTGGCGAATCTTTGGCCAAGAGTTCACTGTTCCTCTTCCTGACGTCACTCCTGCAGAACTTCACCTTCAAGATGGTGCCAGGACAGGCGCCACCCTCGCTGCTACCTCAGGATGGACTCACTCTCTCACCCCAGCACTTCACGGGAATTGTCACACCGCGATAATGCAAGAAAAATTAACAACGCTTGAGTTAATATTTTTTCTTGTAAATCTACTTTTAGGACTAAAATTTACAGTACGTGATGATTTTTTTTTTTACAGAATACTTACATACATTTTGTGATAAAAATTTATAATATAAAGTTAGTTTGATCAAAGAAAATTTGTAGTTTTACTTCTGCAAGCTTTGTTATTTCAGTATAGTAACATGTTATTTAATTCTAGTATTTTAGGCTTGTACAGTTAAATGCTTTGAGAGAAAAAAAAATGTTTTTAAGGTAGAGCACCCTGAGCCGGCAATCAATGGGTGGCTTAAAGGTGGATTTTCATGAGCGACAACGGCGACGCGGCGCGATTTGACGTAAAAGCTGCGAAATCCTATGCGGCGGCGAATTCGCCGGTAATCGCGTTAATTACGATGCTCTTTTTCTTTTAATCGCCCAATATGGCCGCCAATGGATGTTACGGCAAGTGCGCTTTATTCGCGTCGCGTCGCAGGCTGGAAATCGCCCATGAAAATCCACCTTAAGGTGGATTTTCATGGGCGGCAACGACGACGCGGCGCGATTTGACGTAAAAGCTGGGAAATCGTATGCGGCGGCGAATTCGCCGGTAATCGCGTTAATTACGATGCTCTTTTTCATTGAATCGCCTAATATGGCCGTCAATTGTTGTTACAGCAAGTGCGCTTTATTCGCGTCGCGTCGCAGGCTGGAAATCGCTCATGAAAATCTACCTTAATATAGCTGGAGCTGCAGCTTTAACCTCACACGCACAGCACTATATTACATTAACATAGTAAGGAGTCGGGCTATGTTCAGAGACTCATCGTAGCTTGATCGTGAAACTGAAATCTCAGCATCCAGACGTCTTTCTGATATGGATGTAACCCAGCTCCTTACCATGTTGTTGTAGTAAAGGAGGTAACATGCTTGCGAGTGTGGGCCGTTCTCAGTCTGAGAAGACCCTGGGTCAGAGCTGCTCCAAGCTAGGCCACACATCAATCACCAGCCGAACTCAGGGTGCTTCAACCCCGACCGTTATAATATTATTATAATATACTATTATTATTCTTTATTACATGATACTATCTTCACATCATTAAACGTAACATAATATAATTATATATAAATATATTATATATCATCCTACCTATGACAATATACGATATTTCAATCGACACAAACTAATATCACTTCATTATGAAGGTTAAATTAACAAAAAACATAATTAGTATATATTTGAAGATATTTAGATAATTTTCATGTTCATGAACACTAAAACATAATGTAACCCAGCGCACGTATACTTTATTTTTTAAATTACGTTGTTACATACATGGTATAATATATGGGTGTTTGACATATTTATCATCCAGAGGGAGTAAGAGTAGAAACATGACTTATTTCTTAACACACCTCAAATAAAGCTTGAAAATATACTGGAGACTAATATAAGAAAAGGCATTATTGCCTTACCCTCGCCATGTAAGTCGAATAAATAAATAAAATAATATATAAAATAAATAAATATAATAATATTTCTTTATGTGAATGTATAATACATAAAAAATATACCATTACATTATTTAAGTCTCGAGCTATAATTTAAATATTAAAAAAAAATGCAATTTTCTGTATTAAAAGGTAGAATCTAATTTGTCATTATAATGATAATGCTCGTGACTGCATGTATACAGTACATATAATGGAATTTAAATTGGCATCAGCACGGTGAGTGAACATCACAAGGTCACTTGAATAAAAAAGTTCCTCCTCTTGCAGCTTACAAAACTGGTAGGGCGGCGCCACCAGCGAGCTCAGTTGAAAAGTTTGTAGTGGCTTCAAAGTTTGTTAAACGAGTCTTGTTGGATCGCCATGGAGGTGAGTCTGACCGCGGTGCTTGGGGCCATCCTCCTCGTCCTGCTGCTGGCTTCTGCTGTCCGACCACGTGGATACCCCCCAGGTAACGTCACATGATAGTGCACAGATTACGTGTTACAACAGGACCATATATTGTACATATGAGACATCTAGATGTCAACTGTAAACAATGTTACACATTTATTTGTTTAATAATTTATTGTTATTGAATAGATTTCTTGGAACCACGGTTGCTGTGTTTTTAGCTTTTTACACGCGCGTGATATGTATTTTTTTTACAATGGACAACATACTTGTAAGTTAAATTTTTTTATTTAGTCCCGGAACTAATTTTAAATAATGGACAACATACATGACAAATTTTTATTGCAGAAGTGAATAGAGGGTACCAAATTATGCTACTCTGAATTTTTTCAGATTTTTTTTTTAGTCCCGGAACCATTTTTAAATATTTATTGAAAGCTCTGTGATTTCAGTTGGCACCCCTGAATCCTTAATAAAAAGGATAGAGACTGGACGCCTATTGACGCCTCCAGGGGGCGTGACCGCACTTTCAATAATTATTTAAAAAATAAGTTTTGGGTCTCAAAAAAAAACTGAAAAAATTCAGAGTAGCATAATTTGGTACCCTCTATTCATTTCTGCAATAATTTTTTTTTATACGTGTATGTTGTCCAAAATGTTATTTTTCATTGTTATGCCATGTATTTCTTCTTTTTTTAATTTTAAGGAGATACTATATGTTTCTCTTGCGCTTTATTCTATATAAGACTGATTAAAGCATAACTTGCTTTCTATTATGAGGAAAATAAAATAATTTTAAAATATGTATCTTAAATATACTGTAATATTGCTATCACTTTTAAATCAATATTTTTCCCCTTGTCTCATACAAAGATATAATAGGTATTTTCTCGTACGAGAAGCCAAATCAGGCATGTATTAAAAAATTTTTCTCTTCACTATTTACTAACGTAGAGCTCTAAAAAGACAAAAACATTGCATGCAGAGTCCTAAATTTGGGGACGAAACAATAAGAGTTTGAATTCATCAATGAATTTTCATACATTTTTTGACAACACCTATACTTCGATTTATAATAATGTCACAATTATAGTGGCATTTTATATTGCAACACTAATTGTAAATCAAAGAGCAATCAAGCCTGTAAACGCGACTAGCGGATATACGACGATGTAATTCTTATCACTCATGAGGGCACTTCCTTTTTAATCTTTTTATACGATTGCGGCAACTCTTTTCAGCGCGATACCAGCGATAGCGCGAACCGAGCAACACCGAACCATGCAACGCCGAGCCCTGCCGATTAATTATCACTCGACCGGCCAACACAGGTTAACGACAGACTCTACTTTCTGTAGAAAAACATTGATTGTAATGAGAACTGCCGAGTATAGATGTTAATGTGTTTGTGATCAGCTGCAGAGTGTTCAATCGCAACCTACTTAGACCATATATATAATAATAGTTATTAACTTACTTGGACCGGGCCAAATGGTTTTATTGTTAACCGACGGCCCTTAAAATTCAACTCAGTTCAGTTCAGCCAAGTGAAGCTCGGTGCTGCCTAGTGTTGTAAAAATGTGAAAGTTCACTGCGAACATTTAAGAAGTTCGCTCGCGAACATGTAAAGTTCACTCATGTAATGTTCGTTCGCGAACTTGTGAAACCTAATTCAAATATCCCGCATAAATTTCAGCGTTCTGATTGGTTACATCTGTGCTCTTAAATAAAAAGTTAAAATCTAATAGAAAATTGAATTAAAACACCTTATTTGTAACTATTACTGCTATTTTGGGTGCCAAAAATGAAAGGACACGATACTAAATGTATATTTTAACTCCCAAAGGCTTTAACAGGATAAAAAAAAATAATTACTTTTTTGCGAGGGTAAATTTATTCAATTTATATCTTTAACTTGCTTTCATGAAGTTAATTGTCATTAAATGTGAACATCTTGCTGTTTAGCTTGCTAAATATCGAATTAAGTGTACTTTTAAACAGAATTCAAACGTTCCCGGTTTTTTACATGTTCGCGAACTTTGTAATGTTCGCGAAGTGAACTTGTGAAAGTTCACTCATCACAAGTTCCTTTCGTTTTTTACAACACTCTGCTGCCAGCAGCATCATCTGCTTGTCGTTGATTTCGATCACTCAACACCTAACTTATAAACTCAACGGCGCTCATTACAATCAATGTTTTTGTACAGAAAGTAGAGTTTGTCGTTAAACTGTGTTGGTCGGTCGAGTGATAATCAATCGGCAGGGCTCGACGTTGCATGGTTCAATGTTGCTTGGTTCGCGGCGCTATCGCTGTATCGCGCTGAGATGAGTTGCCGTGACCGTAAAAGGAAGTGCCCTCATGTGTGATAGGAAGTACACCGTGGTATATCCGCTAGTCGCGTTTACATCAGGCTTGGTTGCTCTTTGCTTTACAATTAGTGTTGCAATATAAAATGCCACTAATTGTGACAATATTACAGCTGTACAGATTAAAAAGAGTGTAATATGTAAGCAAAAACTAATCATCTGAAAACATAGAAATTACTTCATATACGTTGTACGACGTATATACAATCGCCAAATGTGATGCTATGTTGCATTCAAATATAAAGCAAGTGACAAACGAATGTGAGCAAGTCGTTGCTATACAATAATTAGCACCTACCTGTCTTTATGTCTGACCTTCATCGTCTGCAGGTGCATGTTGTGTAATCGCAAACAAACTTTCTCACGATAACTAAAATACAAACAAACAAGTTAAAAAAAAAAGAGTGCAAGTATGAAGAACCAGTTTCACACAAGCTACTATATCAGAATTGATTGTCTCTATTTATGAATTATAAGGTTGTTGTTATAAATATATATGAAAACATTAGAAACATTATTTAGGTTTAATTTATAATATATAATAATAGTAGTATACATTAACTTGAGTTTGTATCCTTAATTTAGAACAAAAAAAAACAAAAGAATAAAAAAAATTACCCTCAACAAAAATTTACAAACAGGTAGAAAAAATACTGTATAACAGTTTGATTGACATAATATACTTTATTTCTTGATAAATTCAACAAGGAGGAAGACAAAAATAAGTGGCGAGACTTTTTAGCATTATTTTACATCATAAGATTTTTTCTTTCCAGGTCCCCTATGGCTGCCACTGTTGGGCTGCTACCTTCCGTTCAAGGCCTCTCTGGCTCGACTGGGCTACTACCACCTTGTGTGGGCGGACTTCGCACGCCAGTTCGGCCCCGTGATGGGTTTAAAGTTGGGCAAGGACCGCATCGTGGTCATCAGCGGCTACGAGGCTGTCAAACACGTGCTCTCGAGGGACGACTGCGATGGACGTCCGGACGGGTTCATATTTCGTATCAGGACGTACGGGCAGAGACTGGGTAATTAAATTAGTGAGGAAATACAGTAAAAAAAATCACAGATAGACCGATTTTCAGTACAGTTGCAGAAAATTTGGCTGGCGTTTTTTAAATTAGCATTCTAAATCTGAAACTTTGCTGAATCTTATCAGTGAATCAAAGCTAATGGAAAAGTAGACAGAAATTCCAGCTTTTGTTAAGAAATTTTAAGAGTTATGTGAGTTAAAAGAAGCGTACAAAGCTTTGTTTTTAGAAATTAATCAACCGCTTTTGAGATATATTACAGAACTTGTTATAAGTTTGAGCACGTTAACGCATATTATGCTCTGGGTTTAATTAACATAAGCTTCAGCTAAAAAAAAAAAAAGCTAAATAGATACTGACAGTTATTGCTTATTTTCTTTTTTACATTCGTATCAGTAAGGTAAGTAGGTATGCAGTGTAAATAACATGTGTGAAAGATTATTTAAAATATAAGAGCAGGGGAAAAATGTAAACACAGAACTTTAAGTTTGTGAAACATATGGCTCCTCTTTATATTATTAGAACGATCAGAGTCTTCTGAGAACGACAAATACTTCAAATACCTTATTTTTTATTATTATTACCATTTTTTTGCGTTTTTTTTTTTTTCTAAAATTTTACTAAAATGTCTCGCAGGGAGACCCAAGAATTCTTTATCACAGCAACATAAAAAATATATAAAATGCGTATAAAATACAAAAATACTATAGATCCAATTAACCTTTTGGAGCATACGAATATTTCGTTTCTTAGAAATCCCCCCCCCCCCCCAAATCTGATTAAGAGTACGTGATACTAATTATCGAAAATAAACTTCAATTACCAACCTAGCTCTTCATAACTTGCACAATAATCTAATTTAAAAAAATATAAAGTGCCATGTACGTACATCATAATTATGAACAGTATAAAGCTGATGAGGGTTGAATCATCTCCTTGTTGGCCATAATAAACTACATATAAATTTATAATTAAAAAAAAGTAATAAAAATACTATGAATAAAACTGAAGGGTCATAATAACTTCTATTATTTTTCAGGTGTGTTAGTAACTGATGGTTACCTTTGGAGACAACAGAGACGCTTTGGTAGCCTTCATTTAAAACATTTAGGTTTGCAAGGAGATACGATGGAGAAATTAATCTTGGAAGAAGCGAACGCCCTCGTGGAGTCAATACGTGAACGCTCTGAAGGAACACAGGTGAGAATAAACAATTCTTGAATCGTTTACACATACATCAGTGGCCACAAAAAATCGAGAGGAGGGGGTAAGTTGTTACAGTGGAGGATGGCACGTGGGGTATGTAACACAAACACACAATTCTAAATTTCTAAAATAGTAAAGTTTACTTATAGTAAAATATGTGGGGGGAAAAATTGCAATGCGTTGTACGCAAATTTTTATACATGCAGAATATTCAGCTTTTTCATCCATTGGGAAGTTCTTACAGCTTTTCCGAACAGTGAATATTATCATATTTTCGTTATTTACACATTAACTAGCAAGCAGGCACAATTAATACGGACCCCAAAAAAGAAGGGACTTGGCTTATTTAATATGGGTCAATGCTAAAAATTGAAAGAGGCGTATTCCACCCAATTTGATTTCATAATTTTCTCTTCTAAGTCCAACCACTTTGGTCTGGGAATAAAAAAAAATATATTAGTTGCACAGTTTCGGCGACTGTTCAGTCATTTTTTTGTCATCACTTTCTCGATTTCTGATTAAGAAATAAAAAATAACTGACCTTTGAACTATCGACTACAGTATAAGTACAGTACATATTATCCATTGATGCAAAAGTTTTAATCAAACTGTAATTTTCTAGAGTCCCGAGATGAGTCTCCAGGATTTGTGTGCCGTGAGCGTGATCAACAACCTATGGGCGGTCGTGGCGGGAAAGAGGTACGACCTCAAAGACGAGCGACTCAGGCGCCTCTTTCTTCTCCTCAACGAATACTTCAACACCTGCGACATGACCGGGGGAATATTGAACCAAATGCCCCTGCTGAGGTTCATAGCACCGCAGCGCACTGGTTACAATATCATGATGAAAACTATTACTGCTCTGCAGGATTTTCTCGAAGTAAGTGCACTAATACTTTAATTACTGTTCAATATAATTTCGAAATTTTTAGGCCCTTTTCTCTTCTTTTCTAGTTCTCCAAAATCCACACCCCAATTTTCTGCACTTAAGTGGTGGAAGAGTTTATTACATTCTAATGTTATAGTGTATAAATTTATAGGAGTCGGTGAAAGAGCATAAAATGACAATGCAAGCAAACGAGGAGCCTCGAGATTTTATGGATGCTTATTTACAAGAAATTGAAGGGAAAAAAGATGATCCAGATTCAAATTTCACAGGTAAAAATATCATACAAATAATTAGCTATTCAATTTCAATATCGGTTAAGTTATTATTTAATAATTAAAATTTTTACATTAATAATTGTAGGAAGTGTTATTGTTGATAGTTTAAACTATTTTGTTTTAGTTTTGTTATGTAAAAATGACGTAATCCATGTTTAACTTGTGCAACCAGTGGTTGAATAAATTAAATGAACTGAATTGAATTTATAAGTATAACTTTATAACAAATTATAACAAAACGTATTTTCAAGTTAGCGAATAATTTTTTTATAAAATTTTATTATATTTCATCATACTTTTTAAAATCGCAGACACAATAATTAATTAAGTTGACCTTTTAATTCCATCAGATAATGAAGAAATTTGTCTCCAGATTTAATTAATGGGTCTGAATTTAATTTCAAGGTATCCATTTGTTAAAAAATGCTACTCTTTCCATTAAAATTGTGACGTTTTCTGAATTGACAGAAAAACAACTTATGGCAATTTTGCTGGATTTCTTCATGGCTGGCGCGGAGACAACCAACCACACGCTTGGTTTCTCATTCCTCTACATGCTGCACCACCCCGAGGTGCAGCGGCGTGCGCAGAGGGACATTGACGCCGTCGTGGGACGAGCCAGACAACCAACCTTCGCGGATCGAACGAAGTGAGTCATCAAATATCAATTAGTACCTCTTGATGTAAAAATAAGGATCAAGTCCTTCTGAAAATTGCTTTTTAGATAAAACTGATATTCTTTTTGTTAAAATTATAATATATTATCTTTATTATAAGATTTTGTTTTTAATTTTCTTGAATATTCTAAACAAAAACATAATTGGGAGAGGGTCCACGTGTGTGACAAACTGAGTGGGATCATTTGAATGTAAATTTTATTAAGTGGGGTAATCTGTAGTATCTGTAAACAAAATTTTGAGATTAAAATTAACCACCATATAAATTTCAATTTGTTTATTTATTTTTAAATTTCGAACCGATAGAAACTTTATGTTTTTTGAATGATGATGAAATCTCCCGCTGTTTTCCGCAGGCTGCCGTACGTGGAGGCGATGATCATGGAGGTTCAGCGGGTGAGCACGGTGGTGACCGTCACAGTGGCGCACTGCACCATGCACGACGTCGAGATCTTCGGACACAGAGTACCTAAGGTGGGTTATACCTGAGAGGTATAAACTTTCTAACTTACAAATATTGATTTCTCATTTTTTTTAAATTAGTTGAATTATTGAAAAATTGCATTTAAATAAATAAACAATTAAACTTAATTCATTTAATGTTGATTTCAGGGTACAATGCTGGTTCCTAGCCTGTGGAGTGTGATGATGGACCCTGAGTATTGGGGAGACCCTGAAGTCTTTAGACCTGAGAGGTTCTTGGATTCTACAGGAGAAACTTTGATCAAAGAAGAAAGACTAACACCGTTTGGACTTGGTGAGTAAAATACAAACTATAAAGACTTTGCGATGAAGTTAGATCATAGAGGGACGTCATTTTTTTTTTATTTACTATTTTTTTTTTTTTTTTTAAGTTTCAATTCAAAATTTATTTTCATCATAAGCTAAGTTAATTACATAAATTAAAATACTTTATATTACGTAGATTTAACTGCATCTAATTTATTTATGCTCTTTTGGTTGCTTTATTACTCTAATAGAGACTTCAAGTCAGCTGATTTTGCGGTGTTTTCACCGTCCCATCCAAATTACCTATATATAAAAAAAAAAAAAAAAAAAAAAATCAAAATCGCTTTTTTGGCATTAAAGATATTTTTTAGAGGAAAATAAGTTCTTGATTCATTATCAGAAGACCCCTAAATGGTGGTGCAGAAGATGTTTTCAAATTAATAGCTTTAATAGTTACCGAGAAAAAATTCAAAATTTATAATATGGTGGCTTATGGAGAAAATTTTCCCGCCGGGGAACACTTGAAGCCTCTATTGTTAACGAATTTTTCTCCAACCAGGCAAACGTCGGTGTCTGGGCGAGACCCTTGCCAAGGGTAGCCTCTTCCTTC
The DNA here is from genome assembly GCA_949825025.1 of Siphlonurus alternatus. Classification (NCBI taxonomy): domain Eukaryota; kingdom Metazoa; phylum Arthropoda; class Insecta; order Ephemeroptera; family Siphlonuridae; genus Siphlonurus; species Siphlonurus alternatus. Next base: position 19,723,606 of record OX463781.1, read on the forward strand.
TCCTGACGTCACTCCTGCAGAACTTCTCCTTCGAGCTGGCACCAGGACAGGAGTTACCCTCCCTTGTACCGCAAGATGGCATGACGCTGTCGCCCCAGCCATTTACTGGAGTCGTCAAGCCACGTTAAAACTCATAGTTCATAGTGTAAACATTTTAATATTCAAAAAGACAACTTTATACACATTAAAAAAATAAACTATTTAATATTATGTTTAACTACAAGGTCTAAAAGAATTGATCGTACAACAATTAATTTATCTTGAAAATCAGGTGCAATGTACAGTTCTATGCACTTATAATAATCGAGCTGGAGCTAGATGGTTATCTCTTAAGAGTATATTTTTTTTAGCTTATATGGTCAATTTTTTTTATCATCTTTAAATATTAAAATTTTATACTTTTTTCTCTCTGTACGTGCGTGGATAATGAATTTTTTTGTTAAATAAATACAATTATTACAGAATAAAAAGTTGTATTCAAATTTTCATCCTCATCTCATAGCTATTTTTCCTGAGTTGAAAATTTTTACTTGCTATTTTGCATTACTTATATTGCTAAATATGTATAATTATAATAATACAGTGTTTAATTATATTAAACTAAATACTAGTATGTAACTAACTGAATAACTCTCCCATTCACACAAAAAGAAGAAGAATGAAATAAAAATTCTACTGGATTCTTCTATTTACATGGTTATAGTAACGCCTACTTCAAAGTTCACATGATGAAAAACAACACTGACATGCAGCATTAGAAGAGCTTCGAGATTGCTTATTAGTGTAGGTCAGGCCACCATGGAGTTCGTCACGTGTTCGTTAATTACTCTCATTGTCGCCTTTTTCACATTGCTGTGGCTAGCTGACGTCACACGACCGCGTGGATTTCCACCAGGTTAGTATCTCTCAATCCTTCTCAATGGAAAAGCTTAACTTATTTAATTATATTTATTTTTGCGTCTTTTGATCTTAATTTGTTTCTCTCAGGTCCCGTCTGGTTTCCTCTGCTTGGTTGCTACCTGCAATTTCGCCGTAACTTGTCGCGGCTGGGCCGATGCCACTTGGTGTGGACGAACTGGTCGCGGCAGTACGGCCCTGTGGTGGGCCTGCGACTGTTCTCCAGGGACCGAGTGGTGCTCCTGAGTGGCTGCGAGGCCGTCAAACACGTACTGTCCAGGGACGACTGCGAGGGGCGTCCGAATAGCTGCCTCTCCCGAGTGCGCGTGATTGGAGAACAGCTAGGTAAGACGACCGAGATTATTACATTTTATTATTGTTGAAATCTCGAAATTACAGGCAGAAATTGTTATTATGTAACAATGAAATTGATAATTGCAGCTTTAAATTTATATAAAATCTCTGATAATTATTACTTATTACTACATGTAAACACAAAAATTAATAAATCCTTAAATTCCTTGATAAAAAATTATTTAAACGCCACTATAATTCAATAACAAAGTAATTAAAAATGCAACCAAGTTCGAATTAAGATAAAAAAATCTTAGTGATATTAGCATATATATACGAATTGTATTGAGTTTCCAATATTTCAATTTATATTAATTTTTAACTACTTATATAAAAAAAATATGTTACAATGATAAAAAAAATATACTAGGTGAATTGCTGACAGCGGGTAGAGAATGGCAACAAAAGAAATGTATCACCACCCGCCATCTTGGAGAATTGGGCCTTGGACGAGACAGGATAGAAAAAGTTATCTTGACTGAAGCAGCGGCTTTGATGGGACTTTGTAAGGAGCGATGTACTGGCGAGGTATGTTTTACATATTTTAGAATAATAATTTGCTGCATAAAGTATAATATATTATAATGAATATCATTGACACCCAATATTGACCGAGCATATTATATTGGAAATCAGCCTCAAAGGTTGGGAAATTATAATTGTTGAACAAATAATGGAAATTTATAAGTTGAAAGTCCATCATGTGTCACTGACTAAATATTGTAGTATTCTCACTGCAGCTTATTTTTCATTGATTGTCCAAGATCAATATTTTGTGTGTACTTGTTTATTCATAAAGTTTGGTCCTCAAAATTCCACTAATTCTGACTTTTGTACATGTCAACATTTCTTAGAGACACCATGAAAACACAGCAACCAATAAAATTTAATGCTAAATTCTCTATATTTTGTGATAGATATTTTGCTTAGTGACTGCTGCTTTAAACAATAAATAAAAACAATTAAAATTAAATTAATTTTTTAAAAGTATTGCTTTTTTTAATGTATCAAAATATGAAATATAGAATTTTCATTGTCTGTTTACAGTCATAAATGATCAATTTCAGTAAATTGATTTTTAAATGAATAAAAAATAAAATATTTTAGCGTAATAAAATAATACAATATTAACAAAACATCTGTAATTACATATGCTGCAGATATATAGACAATTATGTTGATTCATTTTATTAATTCATTACAATGGACAGCAACTCTACTCTACAGCAGCTACTCTGTTTGAAAAATTATTATTGGAGGTATCAAGAGACAATATTGAGAAGGTCTATATAATAAACAATAGAGAAGATGAATTGAAGGTTTTCCAATTAGTATTATTTTATAATTGCTGGTGCCATTAATTTAATTAATTATTATTAAATTAAACAGAAGACAGTAACAGAGATTATTTACTACACAGAGTTGGCAATTAATATTGGCATTATTTTTTTTCGTGCGCGATGCAGTCTCGCCGCTCATGCAGCTGCATCAGGCACGGAAAAAATAATGCGAATGTTGATTGTCGACTTTAGCAGCTCTATGGGAATATTTAATTTTTAATTTGAGTCCCGATACCCTTTAAATGGCAACAATAACATCCCCTATGGTGCGACCAGGACGGCGAGACAGGACTGCATGACGTATGTGACGTGAGCGTGATCAACTGTCTGTGGTCCCTCGCGACCGGCACGAGGTTCGAGCTCTCCGACCACCGCCTCACACGACTCAGCACCTGCATCAGTCGCGTCTGCAAGAGCACCAAAATGATTGCCGGGATCGTGGACTTCATTCCGATCCTTCGCTCCATTACACCAGCGAGCACCAGTTACATCCCAACAATGAAGGCGGTCGATGAAATTAAGGAATTATTAAAAGTAAGTAAATTTATAACTGGGCAATGTTATTGAAGTTATATGTACACTTTTTTAATTAATAGGAGACTACTTCTGAACATAGAACATCAGTCACTTCTTCTGGTAATGCAAAGGATTTGATTGACGCTTTTCTTCAAGATGTACAGACAGACAATGAAGATAAAACTTTAACAGGTAAATTTTTTGTTTCATCATAATTATATAGTATACATTAATTAAAATTTAATATTTAAGTTATCTCACAATAAATTCCATATTTTGCGGATATTTTTTTAATAGAACAGTACAAATGAATAAAATTATAATTTAAAAGTAAGAAATATTGAATAAATTTGGGTTAGATTAGAAATTTAGCTAACAAATAACAATAAAAATGTTTTAATTTATTTATTTTTTATTTATTTATTTATTTATTTATTTATTTATTTATTTATTTATTTATTTATTTATTTATTTATTTATTTATTTATTTATTTATTTATTTATTTATTTATTTATTTATTTATTTATTTATTTATTTATTTATTTATTTATTATATTTCCCTCATGAATACATAAAAAAACAAGTCAGAGGCAGGAGACACCAAACAGTCCATGATGAACCTAAGTAACACAAAAAGTGCATAGTATCCCTGTGAAACAAAGTTGTAGAAAGAAAAATATATTACAATAACAAAGGTAAATAGAAAGACTTAAACACTATTACAAATATAAAGTAAGCTAATTATACTGTGTCAAAAACAACTAAAACCATCATAAATTATATACATAGGCCTTCAACTTACTATAAAACAAAGCAGGCGCGGATCCAGAAAAAAAATTCGGTGCGGGGGGTGGGGGGGCTGCCTCCATAAGGCCAATGTTAAAAAAAAATTTGGAGTGGGGGAATGCCTATATTGTCCATGTTAAATCCAAAATTTCGGGGGGGGGGGGGGGCTGCAGCCCCCCCCCCTGGATCCGCGCCTGAAACAAAGTACCATTCAATGACCGAAGCTCCAGAGGCAAAGAGTTCCACAACAAACAAACTCTTACAAAAAATGACTTGAGATGAGCCTCAGAACTAGCAAATGGAGGATTAAACAATAAGCCCTTATTATGACCTCTAATTAAATTTTTATATTTATTAACTAAATTATAACATTTTTTATTCTTGTAATTCAAGAGAAGCAGCTTCTATCCCTGTGCTTGGACTTGTTCATCACTGGCGCGGAGACAACCAACAACACGCTGGGCTTCCTCCTCCTCTACATTTTGCACCACCCCGAAATGCAGCAGCGCCTTCAAAAGGACATTGACGCCGTCGTGGGACGAGCCAGACCACCGAGTCTTGCAGACATAACTCTGTAAGTGTGACAGTACTGACAGTTTTTAATTTACAAAAAGAAGCGAGATACAAGCATGTAAATTGAAACTACATGTATGCTCTATTAAAAGAAAAGCAATCATTATTTAGTAATTTAATATAAAGATACAATACCTAGCTTGTTTCCAATATTGCAGCTGTGTAAATAATCTTAAAGACTGTTAATGATGTATGTATGTATGTGTGTGTATATATATATATATATATATATATATATATATATATATATATATATATATATATATATATATATATATATATATATATATATATATATATATATATATATATATATATATATATATATATATATATATATATATATATATATATATATATATATATATATATATATATATATATATATATATATATATATATATATATATATAAAATGATATGATGTCATTGCAGACCAAAATAAATTTTGCTTCTTTCTTCAGGTTACCATACGTGGACGCTGTGATCATGGAAGTGCAGCGTATGACTACAGTCCTTCCAATAACTGTTCCATACAAAACGACAAAAGATTGTGAAATCCTCGGCTTCCCAGTACCAAAGGTAGAAATAAAATACATAATTGTAGCATCAATATAAATATATAAAATTTAAATATATTTTCAGGACACAACGCTAATACCGAATTTGCACAGCATCTTGATGGACCCTGAACATTGGGGTGACCCTGAGGTCTTTAGACCTGAGAGATTTCTGGACAAAAATTGCAAGTACTTGGTTATGGATGATTGGTTCCTTCCTTTTGGACTCGGTAAGTGTACCAGCTGCAGGTGTTCTTCAATACATTAGTAAATTTATAATTTATTTTACTACAGGCAAGCACCAATGCCTGGGAGAGATTCTGGCTAAGAACCTCATCTTCCTCTTCCTGACGTCACTCCTGCAGAACTTCACCTTCGAGATGGCGCCAGGAAAGACGCCACCTTCGCTGCTACCTCAGGACGGAATCACACTCTCACCCGAGCCTTTCAAAGGGATTATTAAACAACGTTAATATACTGGTTGCTTCTTTTGTATGGAATTGAAATTATTTGAATGTTGAAATTTTATACAGTGATGCATGTAATACATTAATAACTATTTTAAATAAAACAAATTTATATTACTGCAACTCTGTATTTTTTTTAAAAAAAAATCAGATTTCTTGATAATATTGAAATAAAACAGTAATTATTTTATAAAATATAAATAAAATGGTATTATTTATATTTTTGAAGATAACTAATATGTTTAGAATAATAAAAATATAAAATGAAATATTTATTATTTAATAATGAAATTTAATTTTTAAATTAAAGGAATTAACTTGTAAGAATATATAAAAATATATAGTGATAAAAAATCTTAAAATTTACTTGAAAACTTTATAAAAATTAGATAATTTTTAGCTGAAGAGATTCCTAATTATTTAAAGTATGAATTAATAACTGAGCACATAATTAAAATTGAGATCAAATATAGATAATTTGCAAAGGTTAAGCAAGAGCATGCAGCAATAAAATTAATTGGGTGAAATTTCATGTCGAAAGCAAAGTTCTCCATCTGACAATAATTGTTAATGGGTGCCGGATGACCACACTAAACAAACTTGGAGAGTAAATAATGTATTTCTATACACAGTTTGAGAAATCAGTCTACAAAAGTCCAAGTTCAAGTTAAATTTAGTGGCCAAGTCAACAACTTTTAACAATTTAAGAATATTGTTAGCCTTCTCAGCTGTGATAAGGCAAGAGAAATTGCAGTGAGCTTAGACTTGCGGTAGTTGCAGTACCACCGATCAAGCTGTGCATGATCTTTCAATTCATATAACACCAGAAATATTTTGAACAATAAATTGATAACAATTAATTAATTAATTGTAAGAAATATTATATCTATATATACCGATCAAAAATTTATATAATTTCTTTCATACCTATTTCAACGCGTTACAAAAAATGTAATTAATATATAAAAAATTTATTTATAAATTAACATTAAACTTCAAACTCTGCAAGCATTATAAAAAAAATTATACGCATCTCAGAAATCCATAGAAATATCATAATTATAATATAAATGATATAATACAAGCTATATATATTATATATATTATTATTATATATATATATATATATATATATATATATATTATATATTATATATATATATATATATATATATATATATATATATATATATATATATATATATATATATATATATATATATATATATATATATATATATAAGATTGCTCGCAAAGGTTATATTTGAAAAACGAATCATTTCTACAATTAAACTTTAGTCTTAAAATTCCCCTTGGAGATATTTCCAGAACTTTCTGATTGGTCAGTAAACACTTGTTTGTACTGAGAGGGACGCAAATACTTGACGTTGGTGTCGCCACTGGAGGTCACGCTCTGTCAAGTGGATTAACGTTAGTGCAGGTCAGGACGTGATGGAGATCTTTACTGTTTCTGCGGTGGCTGTGGTCATCTCGGTGATAACTGTTGCCATCTTAATTGACGTCACAAAACCTAAAGGCTACCCTCCAGGTAAGCAAAAACTAGTTAAAATGTTTAGTGTCATTTTGTACTTGATTTAAAGATTCAATGCAAAATAAACTGACCTGTGACCTTGAAATGACCCGAATATTACCCTCATTTATCACGATTAAGACGTGATGTACTTAAAGGTTTGGAAAAATTAAATTAGGAGTAAAATAAAATATCTATAGACTACTTCCATTTTAAAAAAAAAAAAATATATATAGAGACTTTAAATCGCCAATTAACAAATTGGGCAGGAGAGATTAGTACCTAAATTGGGGCCTAAATTGAGACCTAAATATATAATAATATATATATAAGCATTTTTAGCATTTGTATACTGCTCCTGTTTCGATTACACTTTACGCGCATTAGGATAACTAAGGATAACTTATCAATTTATACTATGGATATTTTTAAAAAATACACAAATTACAGACTGAAACAAATGCAAGTGCTTTGTGAAAATTCGGCTTGTTCCTAATTAACATTTTCATTTCTAGGTCCCGCATGGCTGCCTCTGGTAGGGTGCTACATTCAGATTCGCTCTGCGCTGACCAAGCTGGGCCAGTGCCAGCTGTTGTGGGCCGAGCTGGCTCGTCAGTACGGCCCCGTGGTGGGCCTGCGCCTCGGCAGAGAGCGCGTGGTGCTCGTCAGCGGACACGAGGCCGTCAACCACGTGCTGTCGCGGGCAGATTGCGACGAGCGGCTGGACATTCTCATGAAGACTTACAACACGAACGGTAATGAGATAAACATTTCCCATGCATGCCAATTTGTTCGTTTCATCAATAACAATAATATGAAAAGTCTTGCAACTGAGATTTTTTTATGATTTTTTATTAATTGAAAATTAAATTTTCTGATTAAAAAATAAGTTCTTACAGTTACATGTGAATATTTTTTTAAAAAACGTTGGCATGTTACTGAATACATGAAAATATGGATGTGATTACAATACAATGATTATGCCAGAGAAAAACTTTTCTCTGATTATTTGCTCTAAATATATATAATTATTCCTCATGCGATGAAAAAAGAAGTCCTGTAGGCTAATTAAATTCATGTAAATTTAGTCAGGTTAATTTAAATTATTATAAATAAAATAGGTTTACTTTATCTTCAGTGGTTTTAAAATGAAATGCACATTTTTTAAAATTTCTACATAATATTGTAAAAAACATCAGCTTCGTTGCCTTCGATTGATTAAATGGATCTATCCAAACGATATATAAGTTTATTATAAATTTATTATATAATATTCTGTATTTTGTATTACAGAAATGTATGATGATGAAAGTGAACATAAGTGTTCCCTATCAAAGGAAGATCAGGAACGCATTGATAATAAAAACATGGAGAAAAATATTATCCAGGAAGCTGGAATTTTGGTGCAGCATACTAAGGCGCGGTGTATTGCAGATGAGGTAAATTCTAAATATGTTTATAAAAGTGTATTTAAAACAAAAATAGAGCATGTATTATAATAGATATTGGCATGGCATGAAATAAGTGGAGTAAAATTTAAATTACATTATTTTTTTTACAATACCTTTCAAATTTTATTAAAAATCACGGGGTCAAATTTGTATCCATATAAGATGAAGATGTCTTTAATAGTTTTTGTCACCAGTCATGAATCTATGCTAGAATTTTGTTATCAGTAACTTTAACTATTAATTTGAAAACATTTTTACATGTAGATTTAGATAGGACTGTGGTAAAACAGTAAAATAAGCTGACTTGAAGACTACATGCAGGTATAGCTAGGTTGTAAATAATGTTGAATATGTTCGCGGGTGCTCATATTTTTTAAAATAAATTAAATTTTTACTGTAGAACTTCCACGGCACCAAAATGGGTCTGCAGAACCTTTGTAACATGAACGTGGTGAACGCCGTGTGGACGGTCGTGTCAGGTAAGAGGTTTGACCTGGCCGACAGCCGCTTAGATGAACTGAACGCTGCAACCAGGGCCCTCAGTGAGAGCGTCAACGTGTGCGGCGGAACTCTGAACTACATCATCCCCATACTGCGTTTCATAGCACCAGAGAAACAAACCGGGTACCATGCCATGAGGAAGGGAGTCGTTGTGATCAATAAGCTAATAAAAGTGAGTGCTCGATACATTTTTTAACAAAATAATTAGGTATTTCTATAAACTTTAAATGTAATTATATAATTTTAGGACTCGTTCGCAGAACATAAAACTGCAGTGGATTCCAATAAATCTCGAGATTTAATTGACGTTTGTCTACATAAGTTGGAATCAGAAAAAGAGGGTACTTCTTTTACAGGTATTTATATTATTTTTTCCTACAAAGATCCAATCAACCCATAATTACATTAATTACAATATTTAGCTTATAGTAGTTATTTGAATAATAATTATAGTTAAAATAATTAACACTCGAATTGTCAAATATTGCACTAGGATTTTGCACACAATATACTGTATGTATATTATATTATATATAAATATATATTATATGTATTATATAATTTCCAATTGCATTTTACAATTTTTGAAATAAATAAAAGGGGTTTTTTAACTTATGTGTTTCAGAGCAACATCTGCTGTCTCTGTGCATGGAACTTTTCATGGGTTGCGTTGAATCGACCACCAACACGCTGGGCTTCCTGATGCTGTACTTGCTGCACTACCCCCAGGTGCAGCGTCACATGCACTGGCAGCTGGACCTCGTCGTGGGCCGCAAGAGACTGCCAACCCTCGCGGACCGACCCTTGTGCGTGCAGGTTCATTTTTATATCAGTGTGTTGTTTCATCCGTTCATTTCTTGATGATAATAATATGCAGGTTACCGTACGTGCAAGCGGTGATCATGGAAGTTCAGAGATTGACGACCATCTCGCCAGCAACTTTACCTCATAAAACTACCAAGGATTGTGTTATTCTCGGACACCGAGTCCCAAAGGTAAATTTTTCTTATTTTATGTTACTTTACTGGTTTATGTGATTTTGATCAAATAATTTGAATGTAGAGGAGGGCAATGTAGTTTATTAACGCCTCCATGCAAAGTGCTTTTTTTCTAATATCAAGTAAGTTTAATCAAATCGGTAAATATAATTCATATTAATAATAATTATTGTAAGAAGAGAAATTTGGAACATTGTAATTTTAAATTATAATAGTTTATTAAATTATTTACACTGATTTTATATAATTATAAAATGTAAAAAAAAACAACAACATATTTTTAATAGTTGCATTTCTTCTAGCATCACTTTTGACATAACATATTGTATATTTTCTAAGCTGCAATCAATTTTAAATATTTATAGAAAGTGGATAATTTGAATTTAATTGACATTTTCAAATACACTTTTAAAGTCCATAATATATTTCATCAAATAACAAAGTCCATATTTTGAGACCACATAAACTGGAAAACATGTTAGCTCAACTTTGTACTTGGAAATATTAAGAAATAGTGCAGTTTGATATTAATTTATTTTCTATTCTACAGGACACGACGCTTGTACCTGACTTACGTAGTGTGCTGATGGACCCTGAGCACTGGAAGGACCCTGAGACCTTCAGACCTGAGCGATTCATGGACGCTAAAGGGAAAAAAATCCTTCAAGATGAGTGGTTTATTCCTTTTGGACTAGGTAATTTATTAAAAAACATATATATATATATATATATATATATATATATATATATATATATATATATATATATATATATATATATATATATATATATAATGTTACTTGTATCGATATAATAAATAAAATTTGATGGATATATTTAAAGTATATGTTTGCATTATATTTTGAATGTTCCATATTTTATTATATTTTTTATATTTTGACTTATTTTATGTCTTAAACTCAGTTTACTGCACTATGTAGTATATACATGTATTGAATATCGCATCACGTATATTATACTGTATGACATACCTGACATATATAATATATATTGTCATGCATTAAAATATTGTAAGTTGAATTAAAACAGCTTGATGAACTTGTTTCAGGCAAATTTCGCACGCTGGACGAGTCTCTTGCAAGTGACATGGTTTTCCTGTTCCTTACGTCACTCCTGCAGAACTTCTCCTTCGACCTGGAACCAGACCAAGAGCTGCCGTCCCTGCAACCTTCAGAGGGTACCTCGTTTTCCCCTCGACCCTTCTCGGGGCTTGTCACCCAGCGTTACTATATTGATTGAACTAACCAGTGTCTTCTAATTTTTGATGAGCGTCATTAATATTAAAATATTAATATTTTGTAAAACAAAGAACGTTTACTTTGACGTATAGGCTGATGACGAAGGCAAATTGCAAGCTAGCTGTGTGGTTTATAGTCGTCCAAATTTAAGTGCAATCTTTCCTCTCTATAAATTCCATGTATTAATAATTTAATATATTTTTATACATATAGTAAATTTTACTAACAATAAGTTTAATATTTTTGGTTTGAATAAGCAGTGAGTTTTCTTTTGTTTTTATGTTGTAAAAGGTGTATTTACAACAAATAAAAAAACTATTTAAAGTACATTATACAGAAATTTAAGTGAGTTGTAGCCTCAGAACGTAATTCATGTAAGTGCCATTTAACAAATTTGGAGCAAATGTAAACCTTATCTCAATAGTATTTAAAGGTCAAATTTCAATCACAAATTTTGTCCTTTATTCACGTTTTCCATTCTGAGGCTACGAAAGTAGCTTCCCCTTCTCCCTCCCCACGCTGTACATGCAGAGGTAACCAGGGTTACCATGCAGTTTTCTAATTTAACAATGTATCGTGTATGGGCCCTAAAAGGCATACAAAAATAAATTTAGTGAGTAAAACTGTCTCATAAAGTCAATAAATAAAATCATAAGACGGCACAGCTGAAAAATGGTTCCGCAGAATTAAGATGAAACAAACTGTATTCCTCGAAATAAACTAAAATTAACACTAGCTTACAAAAATAATTAAATTAAATTTAAGATATCCAAAGTTGATTTAGTCTTTGTGAGAGTCATATCTTAATTTTGTTAAAATTATTTATTGCATTTAATCAATTAATTCTTTTCTTTCTTGATATTACAAAAAATATAATAATCTAGTAGTGATAAAGTGATAAGAGACTATATACATATAAGCAGTTGCAGGTTTTTACTAATATGCATGTAGGCTAGTTAAAGTATACAATATGATACCAGAGAGCTTTAATTAAAGAGAGATCGAACGCTTATGGGGATGTTTTGTCCTCTAATAGGATTCTATACACAAGAATGCTAAGTAGAAAACGTATACCAAAAAAGTGCATTTTGGTAGATATAGGGGCTACTTCAACTGGCGAGTACTTGGTGGCGCTGATCATCCCTTAGTTAACAGATTAGACGAAGTACAGGCAGCGCCATCGCAATGTCGTCAGGAAAAGCTCTCGGGTATCAAAATTTTTATACTTTTCTGAGCACTCCACCAGTTAAACTTGAAAATTCAGGGGAATACAGTTGGCACGGTCATTCTATCTCTCTTCAAATTAAAGCTCTCTGATGATACATACAATATTAAAAGGAAATAATTTAATGGAAGCATTTGTTCATACTGCATGTACCTTAGGTTAGGTGAAATAAATAAATAAGAATTTAATCTGATGGAAGGAAGTTCATTGTTTTGAAATGTTGGAAGTTGGAACGTCACAGTAGAGATAAGTCAGATAAGAGATGTAGGTACATGGAGAAGAGGAGAAATATAGGAGGGGATTAAGAACTACAGTTAAATTTAGTTTAAATTGTCGCCGTAAGTAGCCGTAAGTGAGTAATTTCTGCATGAACTTCCTGTTCATGTCTGAGTTTTGAACTTTTGCATTCAAGTCATTATTTTTATTACAAATCTCTCCGCAAAAATTTAAAATATGAACAGGAAATACAGAATCCTTTAAACTTCCGGTGTAAATATTAAATTAACTGTATCTATATATCAAGAGACAAGCGTTTATCTGGAGAACAAGTTCTACGCACTGAAGGTTACTTTAAGGACGCCAGTATGGAGACTGTAACACTCGCGCTGGCTACTGTGGTCATCGCTGTAATTATTCTTCTAGTATTCAAAGATGTTAAAAAACCTCGTGGATTCCCTCCAGGTATGTAACGACGATCCCTTCAACTGTATTGACTTTAGAGGAAAAATTGTATTAATAGTTACATAATAAGTGAAATTTATATTATATTATATTCCCTCCGGAAATAGCTGGAAGTGTAAAGTTTTTTACTTTTCTCTTTATAATTCAGTTTTGAAACTTTTCAAAGAGATTTGCAATAGAAATGTTGGCCCTTATGTGAAATTCCAACGCTAAAATACAAGTAGATAGATCAGAAACCCTACACTTCCGGCTATTTCCGGAAAGAATATCATATAAATTTGACTGTACTTGAGATTCAGACGATTCGAATATTGAATTAAAATTAAATCTACAGCGTCGCAATTAACGGGAAATAATTAAGTAATTCATGCAATTTTAAACTCACGTAAAATTATTTAATGTGTGCACTTGTTTTTGTTTATTTTTGAAAAATAATAATAATAATTTTATTGTATCGACGCAAATATAATGCATATTAAATATTGCGTTCAATGGTCATTATTATGAATATTATTATTAAGCAAAAGCCAGTCGGATTAAGTTTTAATTTTAGATCTAATTATGCAAACAATTAGGTGATCTTAACGAGAAATGGTTTCTCTTACTCAATTTTGTGCACCCTGAATTTCCTGTTTTGTATTTTTTGAAAGTTTAATTACGCTGAAACAATTAACGTAAGGAACGTAACATAAATTCATTATTTTACTTGAAATTTTGAGCCTTATACGAGCGTACATATAAATCTCTCTCGATAAAATAATTCTCTCGATAATAATCATTATTATATATACGAAGACTTCAGGAGACTTAAACCACTGCGGGTAAATAGTTTACGTTGTCTTTGAATGTTCAGTACTCAGCTGAAATTGCTAACAGTATATCAATAGCATTGATAAATTTGATAATATAGTATATCAGACAAAAGCTGCTTCCATCTATCGTATGAGAAATTTTGTGATGCAATGACTTTTCATGAGTTTGCGAGGTTTGATGTGTTTCATTTGTCAGGTCCCACCTGGTTCCCACTGCTGGGGTGCCTACCCCAGGTACGATCCGCTCTGGCCAGGTTGGGCTTCAACCACTTCGTGTGGTCCGAGCTGGCTCGCCAGTACGGACCGCTGGTGGGCCTTCGCCTCGGCAAGGACCGCATCGTGGTCGTCAGCGGCTATGAGGCCGTCAAACACGTGCTCTCGAGGGACGACTGCGACGGTCGACCGGACGGGTTTTTCTTCAGAATACGTACCTTCAATGAGAGATTGGGTAAAATAAGTAACATTATAAATAGTGGCATCATATTGCACTCATGACTTAGGTGAGTGTGTATGCTCAAGACAAGATGTTATGATGCAGGCGTTGCATTCACGGACGGCGTGGAGTGGCAGCAGCACCGGAGCTTCTCTACGCGTCACATGCGCCAGCTGGGTCTGAGTCGGGACGCCATGGAGAAGCTGGTCAGTGGCGTAGCCAGGATTTGCCCAAGGGGGGGGTTCTTCAGGATAAATATTGAGAACAGCTCACTGGGGGGTTTGGGGGGCGAAGCCCCCCAATAGCCCGCCGCAGGCGCGATTTTTTTTAAGGACACGCCCCCTTTTTAGGGTAAAATAATGGAAAAATACTATTATATTAGAGCTAGGATAAAATATATGGCCTGATGCAATTTTTTTAACAGTTTATATTTTTTTTCACCCCATTTTTCAATTTCTTTTGAATACGTGCGTATAATAAATAAAGCTTTGAGTAATCATTTTAATTAAATCAAGTAATTTATGTAACCACTTTTATATTATTTTTATAGAGTCAGTGTACGTGTCATTTAATTGAATTTGATTTTTAAAATTGATTTAATAATCCAAGTTCACATCATTAAGATATTGTAAAAAATAAATAAAAAAGGGAATTGCTTCTCTTATTTTTGTTAAATTTTGTCTGCACCGGGCGCGTGGAGCAACCAATTAAATGAAAGTGCGGCACACGTGAGAGCGTTTTAATTTATACAATAGTAGTTATATGCACATGCAGTTTGTAAGGGAAATAAAACATTAATTTATGAGTCGCACTTTTTCCTGTTAAAATTAGAAAGTTTAGAAACTAACTTATTATTTGTTTATTTTAAAGAAAAGACTACTTGATACCCCTAAATTTCAATTTTTTGTTTAACTTTTTTTTTCAAATTTATATAATTTTCCTTTTTTCTTCTTATATCCAGTCATTACTCGATCTTCATGGGGGGGGTTTAAACCCCGAAAACCCCCCCCGTGGCTACGCCACTGAAGCTGGTGCTTGAGGAGGTGGAGACGCTCGTCCTTACTCTTCGTAAGAAGTGCCACGCTGAACAGGTTGGTACCACTGTATGCAAGGCTCGGACTGGCTATAAGAGTTGGTGAGCGATCGTTCAGTATATGATAGGCCCCTTCGGCTGGGAGACCCCTATATACAACGTTAAAAGTAGGCCCCCACAGTGTCAAGTAGTCCCTTGATATGAGCCCGTACTCTTGTTTGCTCAGTAGGCCCTTTGAGCCCAGTCCGACCACTCCGACCCTGACTGTGCCACCTTTTTAGTTAAACTAATGGTTCAATATCTAGAACTAAAAATGATTAAAGACTGGTCCCCCATTAGATTTGTAATAAATTATGTGTATGTGTATATGTCGGTACCTACATACTACCTATGCTAAATCCTAAAATAGAAGGAGGTCTTCGCCCGCTCCACGTCCTCTCCTCTGTTTCACCGCTTGTGAGTACGTTTTAAAACAAAGATTGAAGATTTTTACTTTTATCCCTTATAACTTCTCACATAAAATTTGGCTGGTTGATTGCAGGGCGCAGAGGTGAGTCTGCACAATCTGTGCGCGGTGGGAGTCATCAACAGCCTCTGGACCGTCGTGGCGGGCAAGCGTTATGACCTCGATGATGAGAGGCCGTCACGTCTGCTGGACCTCGTGACCAACTTCTTCAAGTTCTTCGACATGTCGGGCGGCGTCCTCAACCAAGTACCCGTCCTTCGCTTCCTTGCCCCCGAGCTCACCGGCTACAACCGGCTGATGACCACCATCTATGGCCTGCAGGACTTCATGCGGGTAGGGGACATTAGATCTAGAAGATGGTTTTGGTTAAAATATGTTTATTTAATTTACTAGGACACGATAAAGGAACACCAAAACTCAATGATACCAGGAGAAACGAGAGATGTGATTGACGCTTACTTGCAAGAAATGGAAACAAAATCAAATGATCCGGGGTTTACATTTACAGGTCAGAAAACAATTATTGAGCTCAATTTATGCAGGTGCTTCTAATAACTTTAATTTAAATTACAATATATTTTATTTTTAATGAAGTATAATAAGTGTAATAATTAGTATTTAAATATTGATTATATTGATATTATATTTATTTATATTGAAATATTGATATTGATCGTCTCTAATCGAGAACTGATTTGGAAATGTTTTATTACACAAATACAAAAAATACAAACAAGCAAAGTTTTTCAAAGATTCGTACCCACAAATTTTATATAGAACTTAAATTATCCAGCTTGATTGTTATGAAATTCCAGTTCTATATGCGCAATGTATTAAAAAAAATAAGAGGTCATGATATATACACGGACGGCGAGTGACGTTATGCGCGATTGTGACACTTAATTCTATAATTATGGTAGCCATTGTTTCCATTAAAGTGGCATTAATAAAATGGTTTTCCTATTCAATATTATTCCAGCAAAATACTGTCACCAAATTACTTTAAGAATGAAACTGAAACTCTCCATGTAAATTGAACATTGCATATTCCTGTTTGCGCAGAGAACCAGCTGCTTGCGTTGTGCATGGATCTCTACATGGCAGGCTCGGAGACGACCAGCAACACGCTTGCCTTCCTCGTATTGTTGATGCTGCACCACCCCGAGATGCAGCAGCGCATGCAGCGGGACGTCGACGCCGTTGTGGGGTGTGCCCGACTGCCAGCGCTCTCCGACCGTCCTTTGTGAGTCTGTGAAGAACTCGGATGAATGACTAATGGACAACATACATGAAAAAAAATTATTGCAGAAATGAATAGAGGGTACCAAATTATGCTACTCTGAAAAATTTCAGATTTTTTTGAGTCCCGGAACTATTTTTAAATAATTATTGAAAGTTCTGTGATTTCAGTTGGCACCCCTGAATCCTTAATAAAAAGGATAGAGACTGGACGCCTATTGACACCTCCAGGGGGCGTGGCCGCACTTTCAATAATGATTTAAAAATAGTTCTGGGTCTCAAAAAAATCTAAAAAAATCAGAGTAGCATAATTTGGTTCCCTCTATTCATTTCTGCAATAAAAAATTTTCATGCATGTTGTCCATTGTAGTTTTAGTTATGACGTTATGATGGACATAAAAAAATTCGACGAAATTTCTGCATTTTTTGTTTAAGGTTAATAAACAATATTTTTTAATTTAAAGTTATAAAAAAATATTAAACTTTAGAAAAAAGAAAAAGAAAATGACGCTGCTTTATATATTTATGTAATATTTATTAATTGAATTTTAATTGACTTTGCGTCCGCTATCAGCCACCAAATGCATTAATTACACTAATTAATTATAAAATTAGCAATTGTTTAATATTCTATATACATGTGTATACATATTTATTTATTTTATTTTATTGAAACGATAAGTCCCCAGCTGACGTCGCGCAGATTTGTAACCTATAATGATTAAAGTAATGATGAAGGAGATCCAAAACACGATGAATCATGTACACAGTCACAGTGCTACCTACCACCATTGCAGGAATGCCTTTGTATATGTATTGAGCACACATTTAGAGGTTGAAATCTTACCTGAGTCTAATGTGTTCAGATTGCCATACGTGGACGCTTACATTATGGAGGTTCAGCGATTCGCGACCATCGCGCCCACTACCGTGGCACACCGGGCCACCAAAGACTGTAAGATCTTCGATTGCAACGTCCCTAAGGTGCGAGACGGTGGTATGGAAATGGCAAACGTTTGTTTCCTAATTATGTTAAAATGTCACGAACTGATTAACAGTATAAGCTATTTTGAAATTAGCAATTATTTGGTTAAATTAATTTTTCTCGTTGTATATTACGATTGTTCTCCATATATTCGTCGTAGCTTTTAGAATACAAGTCCAAGTTAATTAAGATTAAACTAAAAAAATCAACTCCATTTTGTTATGTTACTTGGTAACAAGCTATGCATTGGACAAATTTTTACCTGTTGGTTATTAAATATTTAAATAATGAGCCATTTGATAAAATAATCTGAGAGGTGTTGCCAATGTGCCAATCGATTAAAAAATATGAAAATTACATTCTAGGGTACCTTTTTATCAAAATAACTAACTATTTCTTATCAGGACACGATGATTTTACCAAACCTGTACAGTGTACACATGGACCCTAAGTACTGGGGCGACCCTGAGACCTTCAGACCTGAGAGATTCCTGGACGAGAAAGGAAAGAACATCGTCAAACATGAGGAGGGGTTCATGCCATTTGGATTAGGTAAAAAATATCTCCAGCCAAGAAAACTGAAATTATAACTCATTTGATAAATTTTGTCAGGCAAACGTCGGTGTTTGGGCGAGGCGCTGGCCAAAGGGAGTCTGTTCCTCTTCTTTGCCGGACTGCTGCAGAATTTCAACTTCAACCTGACTCCAGGGCAGCAACCACCGACCCTGACACCTTTGGATGGAATGACACTCTCGGCTCAACCCTTCACAGGCCTTGTCACTGTGCGGAAGTGCTAGATTACTTTTTATATATACAATAACCCTGTCGTTTGCGCCGCTTCATAGGATGTGTACAATATTTTTCAATAATTTCAATATACATACTTTTAAATATGCTTAATTACAATATATTAACTGCAAATAATAATAAATTAATTTTTTTTGCAGTTAACCAATATACTTTAATTAATTTAAATTTGAAGATAATATATGATATCTTCAAATTTTCAAAATATATAATGAAGATGGAAATTAATGAACGGGATTGTTTTACGTTAACAGCTGTTGTCACGGTTAAAAATTGATTTATTTTTTTTATGATAGTTTTATATATTAACTAATAACACTTTTTTACTTAAATACTTATCACTATTATTATAAAATAGCAATGTATAAATAATAAACAGTACTAATGTAAGATTTTTTTTTTTTTAATATAATACGCGTAATATATTTATAATATTTATTTAACCCTATAATAACATTAAAAAGTATATATATCAAGTGCTATAGTGCTATACAGTATATAAAAATACAAATTACTTACACTGCATCATTATATCTTCATTCTAAAACGTAAACCTGCATGTAATCGTAAATACCTAGTAAATTTGACTGTAGCAGGCGCGGATCCAGCAAAAAAATCGGGGGGGGGGGGGGCACAATTTCGGGAAGGGGGGTGTGCCTAATGTTAAAAAAATGGAGTGGGGGAAACACCTATAATGCCCATGTTAAATCCAAAATTTCGGGGGGACCTCCCCCCCCCCCCCCCGTCCCCCCTGGATCCGCGCCTGACAGCTAGCATCGTGGCTATAATTAGTAATTAGATTACATTATTAGAATTAATGTATTATTGCGTCTTAAATTAATTCATGAGTTTAATTTTATTTTTTATTGTATTAGATCCTTCCTTATTATATTATTAATATTATTATTATTATTTAATCTTGAATAATAAACATGGCACTAAATGCTATATATAAATATCATCTTACTATTAGCAAATATTATAGATCAGGATATAAAATGATAATAATATAAGGCCCAAAACATAAGAGCCCTTTATTTTCTTATTATTATTAACTTGAATTGTTTATCAACTATTTCAGTTCCGCCATTAGAGCGACAGTTAAACAAATCGAAGTTTAAGTCTGACTTGGCGCCAACCGCCAAAAACATATTATAGTCTAGACAGGCTGGCGCCCCCTATCTTAACCATGTTATAGACGTCCAGGATGGCCGCCGCGCGTAGTCAAATCTCACGTAAACTAAGATCTGTTATACTGTAATACATATTTAAATAAAAGCTCTCTGGTCGTTACACAGAGGTACATGTGGATAACCAGCTTGTGTCCAACGTTTCTAGCTCTGCGTGACGAATGCATTCACGCACACCGTACACTCCCCATCATGTCTTCAAGTTTGTCTTCTAAAACACCATGGAGACTCTCGCGCTGGTTTCTGTAGTCATCGCTGATATTCAAATAATATAATATGTTAAAACGCGTCGTGGATTCCTTTCAGATATTCTACATAAAGATTATTCTTTACACATAATAAACTATATTTCTTTCAGAACACAATTTTCTTAACAAATAACCTGCACAGTGTTGTATACATCATTATATAGAAGACCCATTTACATTTATTACATACGCTGCATTCTTTCGATTATTTGTTTTATTTCTAATGTATTATATAATATATATTATAATTATATTATACAGTATATGTATCTTCATACAATCGTAATTTAATTGTTATAAAAGCAAACTAATAATTAAAGGTTGTGTAAGTGACGCGAGAGTAGCCTGTGAGAGCATTAATTACATTAATTGACCTCCAGAACCTGCCTCAACGTGATAATATATATCTAATATATATATTAGATTTTTGATTTTGTGAAATTTGTTAAAGGAAATATATTAAATATGCACTAGATACATGTCAAATACTATATACCCGGTACATAGTCATTGGATATATGCAATGAACAACCTTGATGAATTAAAAATTTATAAGTGCATAAATAAATATGTGCATGACTATGACGTCACAGAGGTTTTCAACACGATTTCAAGGGCTCAAAAAATCTGAAAAAAATGACAATGCATAACTGGAAGTCCTCTATCGAAATATTATTTTTATTATTATTTTTCAAAGACGAGGTTGTCCATACTTTAAATTCATGCGTTTGTATCAGCTCTGGAAAAATTCTTTCATCAATACTGTGTTGTTCACTTCCACAAAAAATTGTAATAATATAATATATTAAATAGTCAACAATTTCTATTCAAAAATTAATCTATATCCTAGAGATTTAGTGACAGAGTTTGCAATATGTGCGTGATTTTTCATAATTTCACTATATTATTTTCATTTTTTGACGCATAATATAACATATAATATATATGACTTAAAATTACTCCTTTATAATTACAATTTCTGTCATGTAATGTATTCTCATACTATTGCGATTTATGTTCTCACTACTAATATAATATACATTATAAACAACATTATACAACACTGCGTTTCAGCCTGTACTTGGGCAACCTTCTTTACATATATGCTTAACCAGTTAGCTATGCTGCAGGCTAAATTTATTATTTATCATTATATATATTATAATTTTAAGACAGAGAGGGAGAGTAAATTTGTACCATCTGGATTTTTTTTTAACAAAATTTAGCATCGATGTAAAACTCAGATGTAAACTTGATAATTTTATAAATTTTATATCCAAATTATTTTATTTTTTCAAATAATTTATTGAGTGTTATGTTTTGGCATGCATCGGTTTGATAATTAAATGTTTATGTTACAACACTTATATATAAAGAACAATATTTTGACTAAACTGTATTTTTAACTTTTATAGATGAGTAAAAGCTTTGAAGGTGCGTAGGAAAAGAAATTTTATGTGTTAAAAAATATGAATACAAAAAATGATTGCGCTTGGGACTTTAAAATGTTTTAAGCTATACTTGAGTACAATGAAGATGGCATTATATTTTGCAATGTTAATTAAACATAAAATATTGTTTACTATACTCCAGACTATAATTTTTATAACTTTGACACTAAGTTTTCTATAAATAAATTTTAAAGAAAAATAACCTCCTAAAGTTACAGCAATTATGTTCAAGTATGATGATTCAGTATATCTTCAATTATGAGAACAATGCTCATGGCCAAATTTGTTTATTTTTTTATTACTCTTTTATATTGACTGTTTTGATAAAAGAAGTGTCATCTGCTATGAAAGTCATCATTTCAAGTTCCACTGCTCGACCCACCGTTTGCAGCCAAAACTCCGTAGCTTGAAGTCATCATGCTGGCCACTCTGGGGCTGCTCGGTCTCGTCTTTCTGGCAAGTTTTCACCTCATACAAGCGTACAGACCGCGAGGCTTCCCGCCAGGTAAGTCAGTCACCTTAGACGTGAAAATTGGCCAACAATTAATATTTTAATACAATTTTATTTTACGATAAAATATGGTGTTCTAATTTTTAGGGACATGTTTACAAGAAAATTGCTTATATATCAATTTGTTTAGAGTACGTTTCAACTTAATTGCAAACAAAAATCTTGTATGTCAGTTATAATTAATAATAATTACATGAATAAATGTTTATTGAGCAGAAACACAAATACATATTTCTTTATACAAAATGCATAAAAACTCTGCCCAATTGATGGCTAAAAAAAGGATATAATCCCATTCACATGAAGTGTTCAGCCACCCAACTTTTTGAATGTAATTTGAAATAAATGCCACTGGATGTATAATCGTCAATAGAAACGAGCTTGGGTAAATTTGAAATTTAAAATTTTGTTTTAAAATGCACAATAATTTTAAACGGAGTATATTTTATACATAGCAACAACAACACTCTGGAGCATAAAGTTATTATGATTTTAATAGTTTATACTTAAAAATTTGTATTTATTTCTGCATAAATTTTATATTGGATTGCATTAATAATTACCCAATTAGCAGAATATTTTACAATATTTGAAAAACGAAATTAACAATTAAGTTTTGAAAAATAAAAATTTTCTAATTATTGCAGTGTGCAGTTTTGCTTGATAATTATATATGGTAATTTAATTATTACAATAAAATTAATGAAAAATGAAAACATCATTGAAACATATCAAGTAGTTTATTAAGAAATATTCAATACCTTGACTTACTTAACTTAACTTAGAGCAAAATTAACATTTGAATACACGAAAGCTTTCAGTTGCAATGAATAATGATGTATTATCTATAGCTTCTTCAAATTTTAATTAATAAATATGCATTTTTTTTTATACAATGGCCTTTATTTTGCCACATGCATCCATAAATTTCGTAATGAAATAAATTTGTTATTTTCACACATTCTAATGACAATTTTTTATTATCTTTTTATTTTAATGTGTTTTTTTTTTTTGTGATGTGAAATTTCACATAGAAATTAATTCTCCAAAGTGTCATATATTTAATTTGACCTTTAGCTCCTATATTCTTCCTCAAGCTTTCATGGAAATTCAAATTTACCTCCGTTGTCTCGACACAATACATTTCCATTGAAACAGAATGATGCTTTAAAGCACAAATATAAAATATATAAATTCTCTGTAGTCACTGTATTTATAGTATATTTTTAGTTTCTTTCTTTTATTATCATAATATTAATGAACATTAAATTTATGAATATACTATAATAAAATTATGTTATCTGAATCTATCTACTACTTAAAAATAATTCAAATTTCATGCAATTATAATTTCATTAATTCAAATTAGTTTATTTTATTTTCTTTTGCTTAATTGTATTCAAGATTTAAATTTCATTGAAAAAAAGGAGTTAACAATATTTTAAATAAATTCAACTTTTCCCAAAGGAAATATTGATGTATAAATTTTTATTAACAACATTTTTAATATTGTTTGCTGAAGAAATAAATAAACACATCCTAGATTACACAATATGAAAATATTGTACCATTTACCAGAATATGTGCAAGGAAAAAATTAAATTATAATTAGCTTCCACTATAAAAATTTTAGTAGGCATCTGTGAATTACTGCACCAAAACCTGTTAAATAGAAATTTAAAAAAAAAAATTAAGAAAAATTGTTGCTGAACGTTGAAAAAAAATTCAGAGTATAGTCAATGATCAGATAATAAAAAGACAAGAAATTTAAATTATATTATTTTGTTGGCTATCAATCGGCATGAGTTAATTAATTTCTAGAAAAACGTCGGAATTGTTTATTATAGCTTTGGAATTTCTGGATATAGTACACACGTTTTGCTTTTTCTATTAAAAATATTAAAAAATTATTAAAATTGTATTATTATTTTTTATTATTAAAATATGTTTGCAACTTCCCAAAATTGTTTTGTGATATAATTAGCAAAAATTATCTTTCTTTTAAAATTGTGTTATCTTAATTAATATAATTATGCTTACAAGTTTAAAAATAATCATAATTTTATGTCATGGATTAATCAATAGGATGCTGCATACTTTATGATGGATTTTTATTTAATATATTCACGAACTTCATGTACGTACATTTCTCACTATTTCAGCTGTCTGCTGTCATAGTGATCAACGATAATTTCTTACAGGATACTAAATGACCTCTTGCTGCAGTTTGACAGTCGAATTGTTTGTACCTTGAAACAAGTACGTGGACCTTTGAGCCCTGGATCTTCTGTCAAGGCCGCCTTTAATTTTTATATATATTACTACCTTTCTATTGTTGTAAATACAATACTGTATATTTGTAATGAAATAGTCGTAAAGGTATTTGTATAATATATATAAATTAACTCGCAATGACTTTAAACTTCCAATTTACAAAAAAAAAAAAAAAAAAACACCAACAGTGACATACAACTTTAGTCAGTCATACACAAGTCAGTATCCATACATTATCCATATTAATAATTTATCCATACATTTAATTCAGCAATAAAACAAGCAGTGAAAAAAAAATCAATTTTAATTTAATTTAAATTTTAATATACCAAATTGTTAAAAAGTAAGTAAATTTTGACATTTTGTTTGGATTTTTTATATTAATGATTGTCATATGGAGTTACAAAAATTTTGCCATGCATAAAAAAATAATAATTTTATTTCTGATATATACAATAAATATAAGTAAATAAGTAGCACATATTGTGGTTGACCGTGTAACATATATATGTGCATATCATAAAATACTTTTCTCATTATACATGTAATCTACGTATGATAAGCAGTTAAACTTAAAATATAATAATGTTTTTAAATTCCTGGCCACACCCGAAAGGGTACAAATGGCGTCAAGGATATTTAATTTAATTTTAATAATAATAATATAGTGTCGACGAAACTGCATACAATGTCACGTAAATTTTCAGTGTTAGTTATTCAAATTTTATACTCTTGTTGACCTTAATTAACTCTGCTGCAAATAATATATTTATAAATTACACAGACATAATCTATGTTCAATATTTTCAGGCTCAAAATTTTAATTAATATTTTATGAAGTTAAAAGGGACAGGGTTTTGCCAAAATGTATTATGCACCATACTTTCTTTCTCCATATTGTTAAGTGACAGAACTTGTGGTGACGTTATCCTCATTTAATAATTTATTAGCACAAAAAGAAATCACATCTGAGATCACATATGTGATAAATCTCAACCATCAACTTCGTTTATTCTTACAGTTCATAAGTATCACGTTTCAAAAGCGTTGCGTTTTTTATTATTCACCAAGTGGTAAATGGCAACGTTGTATATTTTTCTTATTCGTACCTATTCTGTTAAAAGGGGGAGGAGAATGGAGAACTGCATACAAAACACCCAAAATTATACTCCTTTACATTCACATCTGGATAGAACAATGGACAATTTGCATCAACTTTTTTTAGTAGCTCAATCGAAAGAGGAGGTCGAAAAAAACACCTGTGAATTTTATGCGATTTTTATTCGTACTGCATCATGGCTAAAAGAGAGGTCACGTGACCTGGAGCCGGCGCCCGTGTCACCCGTGACGTCACTTAACTGTTCCGTCAAACAAACGATCGACTTTATAACGCTTGCAAACAACCACGTTGCTATGGAAACAAGCAACAATTAATTTATTGTTTACAGGCGTTATATAGACAATCGTTTACTTCACCAGACAGTTCAATGACGTCACGGGCGACACGGGCGCTGGCTCCAGGTCACGTGACCTCTCTTTTAGCCATGATGCAGTACGAATAAAAATCGCATAAAATTCACAGGTGTATTTTTCGTTTTTCGACCTCCTCTTTCGATTGAGCTACTAAAAAAAGTTGATGCAAATTGTCCATTGGTGCACACTGCCGTTTTCGAGGATATTGTTGATGTATTTTCTTGTATTTGTCCCAGGCCCAACGTGGTGGCCGCTAATAGGGTGCCTGCTCCAGTTCAGGTCGCTCAAGTCCAAATTGGGCTACTACCACCTCGTGTGGATGGAGTTTGCTCGTCAGTACGGTCCTTTGGTAGGCCTGCGTGCCGGCAGGGACCACGTGGTGCTCGTCAGCGGCTCGGCTGTCAAGCACGTGCTCTCGAGAGATGATTGTGACGGCAGGCCGGACGGGTTTTACTTCCGGATGCGTACCTTTGGAGAACGCTTAGGTGAGAGTGTACTGTGTAACGTTAAATAATTATATTAAGTAATGATTGGGAATTTGAAAAAAAATAATAAAATTACATATAATATATTATAATTATCAGGGAGTGGACCCGGTCGTCTTTTTGAGCGGATCCGATTTTTTTTTTCAGCAGTTCTAAATTCGGGATCTAGATCCCCTTTAAAAAAAAAAGGGGATCTGAAAAACGGATCCAGATCCCTTCTTGAAAAAGGGGATCTGAAGCGGATCTGGGATCCGGATCCGGGTCCACTCCCTGATAATTATACATATAAAAAAATATCTGACCTTTATTTTAATTGGCTGCTTTATTTTTTTCCGCTGCATGATTTCATGTTTATCGTTGATAAAAATGTGCTTTTAATAATTTTCTAATCAAAATTTTACAATTTTTATGTTTTTATTTAATTAAGTCATAAAACATTTCAAATGTTTTTAAATAAAGTGGAACAATTTTCACAATCGAAAGTTTTCTCTCCAATTGCTA
This sequence comes from Siphlonurus alternatus, assembly GCA_949825025.1. Classification (NCBI taxonomy): domain Eukaryota; kingdom Metazoa; phylum Arthropoda; class Insecta; order Ephemeroptera; family Siphlonuridae; genus Siphlonurus; species Siphlonurus alternatus. The sequence continues at coordinate 19,750,654 of OX463781.1, forward strand.
AATTCTTGTTGCATTTTTTGTCTAATTAATTCATTAATATCTATGCTATTGCATTGTGTTTATAAATGTGACTACAAAACTTATTTAAAATTTCTATCATGCTAATTTGTATAAGCATGCTATCTTGTTGCCAAACTTTGTCTGCAGGTATCGTCTGCATGGACGGGCCGGCTTGGCAAGGTCAGCGTCGGTTTGCCCAGCGACATTTGCGCCAGCTCGGTCTGGGCCGGGACGCCATGGAGGCTTTGCTTCTGGAGGAGGTCGAGGCCCTCATAGGGTCCGTGCGCTCGACGTGTGTGGGCTCACAGGTATAGGTTTGCTTTTACAGTCAAATATGATGTATTTTAATAGAAGGATTAAATGAAAAAATTAAATATATCGTATCAAAATTAAAACATTAATATCACATACGATCACAAATTAAATCTACTACTTAAATTTAAGAGTTGTTGGTAAAAGTAAGTCATAAAAATGAGGACGAGTGTCGAATCAATTTCTAAAGTATTAATTAATAATTTTTAAACAATTGATCTTAATAATTAATCAATTACATACACTCCTGCTGGGTGCATTAAAATTTGAATGCATATATATAAGTATATAGTTCTTGGAGGTCTATAGTTCATTAATTAATTCAAGTGTAATCAATAGCTCATTTATTTAACTAAGCTGTATTTACTTGTTTTTGATCGCAGGGCACCAAGATGACTCTGCACAACCTGTGCAACGTGGGGGTCCTCAATTGCATCTGGGCGGTGGTGGCGGGCCAGAGGTTCGAGCTCAAGGACGAGCGCCTTCAGGAGCTCCTCACGCTCGTGTTCGACTTCTTCAAACACATCGACATGACGGGAGGAATGCTTTACGAAGCGCCGTACTTGCGCTTCATCGCGCCCGATCTCATCGGCTACACGGGTTACATGAAGTGCATCACTGGACTCCAAAAGTTCTTACGAGTTAGTCATAGTTAATAAATTGCAATTAATAAACAAAGTTCTTTCAGTACTGGAGTCCTATAATAATATTTTGTATTGTTGTTACAGAAAACAATCAAAGATCATCAAAATACTTTGGAATGGGAGAAAACGCGAGATTTAATTGATGCCTTTTTACATCAAATGAAAACTGATGATTTGGATAAATTATTCACGGGTAAGAAGTGTTAATTTTGTTTTAATACAAACATCAATTAATATTATTTAACGCTCACGTTATTGTTTATATTATTTGTATTTAAATTTCATGGTTCTCAATTATAAACAACAACAGAGGACCAGCTGCTGGCGCTGTGCATGGACTTCTTCATGGCCGGCTCGGAGTCAACCAGCAACAGCATCGCCTTCCTGCTGCTCTACGTGCTACGGTTCCCTGAGATGCAGCGGCGCGCGCAGGCCGACCTGGACGCCGTCGTGGGGCGAGCCAGGCTGCCCACCCTCGCTGACCGTCCCCAGTATGTGCCCAGGCGGGGACTGTGGGGGTGTGGGATAGGGCGGGTTGTATCGAGGGAAAAAAAAGGTTGATTGATAACTACTGTGGATCTGTCAGCTATTTCTCGCAGCTCAGCGTATTCCATAAACTGTTTCAGATCACTAAAAATGTTTCATTTACAAACAACGCTATTATAATTAAGACGACATAAGTATTATTGCTGAATTTTTCAACTATCTTTTTGCCCTTACTGAACGAATTTATCATTATACTGATATTTAGAGGTTATAAATACTTCAAATTAAATATATATAATTCGTAATTATATTATGCTCACATTTAACATTGACTAGTGTACACTCTATTAATCAATAAATATAATTAAAGTTCTCGAGAAGATAATCGTATTGGCAACGGTTTGTCGTTATTTTGGTGCTGTTAGAAATGAACTGCCAAGTGAGAGAGGTCAAGCTCGTTTTGCGACACGCAGGAAACTAGCCCGTCAATTAATTTTATGATGGAAGTTCAGCAGCTTTCTCCACACGATGCCTCGATGCAGCAACTAAGTGCTTGCCGCCTGTGCAGCTGTTAATAGCGAATGCAGGCTTATAGTGTACACGCCCATTTAATTCGTCTGCTCTGCGTCAATTCCGCTAAGACGGAAGTGAAATTTAATTATTTATCGTTTATGATATAATGTAACATAACTTTGTGATTATAGCGGCAAAAAGACCTTTGTAAAATTTTGACATATAATAAGCTACTGAGGTATACAGTCACTGTATACCTAATACCGTAAAAGAGCAGAATTTCAGGAATATTTTTATAACCCGGCCCTTGAAAAAAACAAAACAAACAAAAATCAAAGCTAATGGGAGAATAAAAAAAATTATAATAATAATAATAACTGTTTATTGAGCAAAATGAAATACAATACAATATTATGTGCAACAGTATTGATTAGTTAAAATAAATAGCTCAAAGCTATTTATTTAGCTTTGAACCCATAATATGCACTGCACAGTATTGATGTGCAGTGCATATTATGGGTTCATTTACACTACACACTGGATTTAATTATTATAAAACAATAAATTGCATACATGTTTAATTTTGTTGATGTATTATACTGTTACAGATTACCGTACATAGAAGCAATTATAAATGAGGTGATACGGATCAACACGGTAACCACAATGACCATACCCCACAATACCACGAAGAATTGTGATATACTTGGATATAAACTGCCTAAGGTAAGCATGTATCAGTCCATAAGAACTTATATATATTATATAATGGCCGTAAGTTGCAGCCACCTATCCGAGAATAATTCTAGGATTATCCGTGGATTATTTATTAATTAACATTAAATTTCTCGGATAATTCTCCGATTTTTCTAGGATAGGTTGGCTGCAACTTACGGCCATGAGTCTTGTTATTTAGCGTTTCCTGGTTTTTTTATGTGTGCTATTGTTAATATTATTTGTGTATTATAGAACATTACAATAAATTTAACCTTTTTATTTAAAACAGTTAACATCTGATTATACAAATTATATTTTTAACGTTACGAATTGTATGTAATTATAATCATGTAAGTTTAACAGTCACGCATAGAGGAGTATGGATGCATGAGGTTTGGATACTTCAATTGACCTTTTTTGTTCCAATTATTAAAATATGACATCTCTAACTTTGTGCTTGCAAATACCAGCTCAGGTTGTCATTATAAGTTTTAAAACAATTCTTATAAACTTTCTGACACCTCTATTACGTACGTGAAGTGCTGTACAGTCGTGTTCAAGATTATTGAGATTAAACTTACTTGGGATAGCATGAACCAACGTACACAATTAACAATTACCACGTGATTGCAGGACACCATGCTGCTGGTGAGCGTGTGGAGCGTGCACATGGACGTAGAGCACTGGGGGGACCCGGAGGAGTTCAGACCAGAGAGGTTCCTCGACCCCAGCGGCCAGAACGTCATCAAGGACGAGTGGTTCATTCCGTTCGGGGGAGGTGATTAAATATAAACATCCACGCTCTAACAAATCGTAGATTACAAGATTGGTGCTCATTTGATTACAATAGGTTGTTTCATTTTCCCGTAAAGCAAATTTGAGATAGCTGACTCATAAATCAAATTAAAGCAGATGTAATGTATTGAAAGACTGATGTTGTCATTCAGAAACCAAAAAATTCTGAACTTGCATTCTCAGCGTCGAAAAAAATTTAGATTCAGTAGCATTGGATTTAAAAATCAATAAAAATGAAGCTCACTCTTTGTGATATCATGGTGAATACACATCATGTTCATGTTGTTTGTTGTGATTAAAAAATATGTCTAAAAAATTTGGCACAGTAGCCGGTGAGAGCTTGCGTGTTCAGTAATGCATTGTTTACCTCAAGACATACGCTCGAGTACTTATGTTATGAAATTTCTCGTAATTATGGTGTGCGTAAAATAGTTCCATTGGAATTATTCATGTACGGTAATTACGTTGAGGTAGGATGGCAAGATGACTGCCAGACAATCACGATGAAATTCTATATTCATTTTTCATTTGTTACTATATGTTTTGTTTAAAAAAAAAAAAAAAAAAAAAATCCGACCCCCACCTGTTTCCCTCCCTATAGATATAAAAATTCACAAATATGGTTGATGCCATGCAATACTCAATATTAGTTTTATTCCTGATGTGTATTCATGCAAGTGATCGTCAAACGTACAGTATAACAGATCTTAGTTTACCTCTCGACAGTTCAGTAGACTAGACGGCGCCAGCTATATCAGCCAACGAAAAGGCTAGAATGACTGCTGGCCGCCTTTTCATTGGCTGATATAGCTGGCGCCGTCTAGTCTGCTGAACTGTCTAGAGGTAAACTAAAATTTGTTATACTGTAGAAATGGACAACATACATAATTTTTTTTATTACAGAAATGAATAGAGGGCACCAAATTATGCTACTCTGAATTTTTTCACATTTTTTTGAGACCCGGAACTATTTTTAAATAATTATTGAAATTTCTGTAAGTTAAGTTGGTACCCCTGAATCCTTAATAAAAAGGATAGGACCGAGACGCCTATTGACTCATCCAGGGGGCATGGTCGCACTTTCAATAATTATTTAAAAATAGTTCTGGGTTTCAAAAAAATCTGAAAAATTCAGAGTAGCATAATTTGGTACCCTCTATTCATTTTTGCAATAAAAAATTTTCATATATGTTGTCCATTGTAAAAAGTAAAAACTCCCACTTAAAATCAGACGGCTGTATTTACCTCTCACTCTCTTAATAGCACTGATCTATGATAATTTATGTGTTGAAAACGCATGATATTTTATTAATGCTTCAAATATTTCTCCAGTGTTCAGCTTGCCTTATGTCCAGGGTGCAGCTGACCTTTTGTTTTGTGCCATGCAGGTAAACGGCGGTGCCTGGGTGAAGCCCTGGCAAGAAACAGCATGTTCCTCTTCCTGTCCTCAATGCTGCAAAACTTTACCCTGGAGATGGTACCTGGCGAGAAGCCTCCGTCGCTCAAGCAAGTGGACGGTCTCACGCTCTCGCCCCAACCCTTCGCGGGGATCGTCACGCCACGCTAAACGATGTAACATGTTGTGAAAAATTTTGTTGAAAAGTCGGAATTGTCACAGTCCAGCATCAAGAAATTTTTTATATTAAATGAAAGAAACTCCTGTAGTTTACTATTTGAGATTGCATGCACTCCAAATTCCAGAACTATTATACTGTGCCATGCAAATTTTTAAACTAAAATTAAATTTAAAAAATAATTTTTGTGTAATAATTTTTTCCAAATTTGTGTACCGCGCTAATTTTTGCTTGCCTGTAAAAATCTACAGTTATTTATAAGCTATAAAGCATTGTTTAAAAAGTGAATATTATCCATGAATAAAATAAATATTATATATAACAATATTTTATACGTACAAACATTTTCGTGGAAAGTTTCTGTCACCAGCAGATAGCATTAGTATAATAAATCAACGCCACCTGTTGGCGAGGGAGTTTTCCAAGGTGATCACTGCTTCTCATTATTTTCATGTATTATAGTTTTCAAGGTGGGCAGAATTTTGAAAATAAATTATATAAGGAATCAAATTTTATGTAATTAATATTAATATTAAATAAAATTTAATTTCAAATTATAAAAATTACAAAAAAGTCACTTCCTTTATAAAAAAAAAAAAAACTGACTGCAAGACGTGAGAGTATAGCCTTCATTTCGATTCTTGACCTGCGTAAAATTATCTTGGTTTTTAGTGAAATCGGCAGAAACTTAAAACTACCTTTTTACACTTATATGTTTTTTTCACTCAATTACAATTAAGATTATTACACTCTACTGCAATTAAACGTTTTAATGACTGAATCTTATCAGTTATCAGTTAAATTTGAATGTTTCATCATCTTCTATACGGTAAGAAAAGTGAAATGTAGGCCATGATTATATGCTTGATCATTATCGCTTTATTTCCTTCCTCTGCAGCATGGATGCTATAGTATTAATTTTAATTGAAATTTATGACAAAATCAGAACACTTTTATCCATGCATGCAGTCTTAAAAAAACGTTCCTTGGATTGAATACATCTTGCCAATTTTTGTAATATTGTTGAAATATATTCATATTATTCATTATTATATATGAATTTCTAAAGTATAAGAAATCATATTTCACAATTGTTTTGCACCCAAGATCCCTAATATGCTTGGCAGCACCATGCACATTAGTTGTAAACGTATAGATTAGAAGCTGTTGTTATTAAACTAAGTAGGAATGTTGTTATTATTTGAGAGAAGGTACCATAACAGGTTAAAAAATTACTGTCTATCTGAGCGTGTTTCTTTTCCGCATTATAATTTTATACGCACAATAAATTTTTATTTTATCGCGCTGTTAAATGAGAATAATCTTCCAGTGCGGACAGTACTTTTTTTTGTGTGTGACATATCCATACTACTTTTTTAAAAAGATTGTTGCGATTTACGTAATACTTTTCCCATTAATCATTTTACTATATACAAATAGTTATTATTTCTACTTTTTAACGAATAAAAATTGACGTCGCGTGCTTTGTGCTTTCCCTCTTCTCCGACTCTTCCTTCCTCCCACGTTGAAGCGTAACGACTCGACCTTGCGTTGCAACCAAAGGTCACAAACGCAAACAATCCACGTGGTGGTTCATGTGAGTGAGGAAAATTCATAAATATTATTCTTTTATATTAAAAATTTCCTTTTTGTTAATGATCATTTGTAAAAGTAAAATAAAGTGATAAAATCTTGAAAAGAAATGAATACTGCATATCAATTTCAATGATACGCTTCAAAATTTAATATTGCAGCTCTCAACTTTCACGTATTTTAATTTTTTTTATACGCCTTTATTGCAAAAGATTATATTTGTTATTTTGTTAATTAATTATTATAATGATTCAATAAATTCCACAAATATTTAATTATTTTAATGCCATACTTTGATTCACTTTCTTGCAATAGTGAACGCATTTCAAGGCTCATAATAAAATTGCATTATTCAAACAAACAAGCATAAAATTAGGTAAGAAAAGGTTTTTCATGTTACAAAGTAGTTTATTTTTTTTAAAAAATTTGAACTACATTTTGGTTGTACGTGTACATGACAAACATATTATGTTCACGTCAGAGTAGGACATTCACAAACATAAAACATTCATTTATTTTATTATTTACATAAATATAGCCAAACATAAACACTAATAAAAAAGAAAAAAATACATATATTATATAAATAACAAAAGTCACTGACAAATGAGAGTACTGATAAAAAAAATTAATTGGAATATAATTAGTTAATAAAATAAGTAAATATTACTTCATTTCTATTATTTCTGATAACACTTTTTCGGACATTTTATTACTCTTAAATGCCTTAACAGAATAAAATTCCTTGCTAATTAATACAATATAATTTCATTCAATGAATGAACACAGTACATTCGACAGTAGGGGTTGAAAAACATTTCGTCTAAATAAATTGTCATTAAAGTAGCATTCAGAATTTAAGAGAATCATTTTATATTCATAATTATCATAAATATTTTTATATGAGCAAGTTCCGGGATGGAAGGGGAAATTTTCTATATACCGACGATATGGGAAGGTGGCTATTTACATATTAGCAAAGGGCAACTTTATAAGAGTAAAAACGTTCAAACATACAAACATACAGATACAGCTTGATAATTATATTAGAGTATCGTCACAAAAAAAAAAAAATATTGCAGAAGTGAACAGAGCATACAAAGTTTATGTTAATGTGATTATTATTATTTATTTTTTTTCCAGAGTCCATCATGTCTAAAAAATTATGGGGAAATCAGGCTCATGCTCCTTTTTACATCTGTCCTTTTATTTTCAAAAATTTCTTAAAAATAGTTTGCATATACTAAATAACAACAAAAAATTAGAGTAGCTAATCTTTGCACCTATTTCTGCAATAAAATTTTTTAGAGGTTAATACTATTATATCAGTACATAACTAATACAGTATACATAAACATTAATAATACAGTTGTATCTATTGTAAAGGTACGTTTCTTCCAAATTTGTAGCATTGATTGCATATTATAATTATATTGAATTAAATTCCATGCCTGCAGGTGTCTTATGTAATATCTATTGTAATAATCTTACATTTTTACCATTATTTCATGTAATTACAGTATGTGAGATGGTGTAATTTTTTATTAAGTGAATTAATGTAAGTACTGTACTACTATACAGAAAAATGTAATCTTACCCAGTAGTAGCGAAAGCTATGAAAGAAATCTCATTTTAGGTTGTAAATCTGTTGTATTAAAAACATTTGAATTGCTCCACGAGGCTATAATAGATGCAAATTATAAGATTAAAAAAAAAAAAAAAAAAACACAAATGTACGTCAATGCCAATATGTGTGCGTACATGATTGTATACCATTATATATTATATAATATGTATTTTTCAAAGTTTAGAGTGTGTTTTTTTATAACAATTAAGTGTCAATGTCATATATGATTACGCTTTTATTTTATTACTAATGTTATACATATTTTTTTAAAGATTAGCTAAACATGAGTTAGTTACTGGCAGCAAGCTTAGAAAAAAAAACACTCTAAAAGAACTTGGCAGAAATTATATAAAAAAAAAATATGCTAATTTCGTAAATCTGACTTTCTATAAAATAAAATTGTAATTCCCATTATTTCTTAATTTAATTAAAAATAAAAAATAACCATGTTTTATTCTAATCAATGAATAATCTCGCATCATCAATTATTATTATTCTTCTCTTTTGCTGAATGTATATATACACGTAAGGGCATACATAAAAAAACGAATATATATAACATTATATATATTATTATATAAATATATCACTAAATTAAACGTACTCAACAGTAATTAGATACTGAGACGTCTAGAGTAAATGAATTTATGATTTTTGTAGTAATATTCCAGCATATTATATGTACATTGGCAGTCATATTAATTTAATATCATGATGTGGGTTTCATTTAGGTAATTTCTTGAGTCGAGTTATCTGACTTTTTTATGAGATATCGGGGGACATTCACAAAGCACCTTAACCCCCACTTTAGCCTCGATTTTTATCCCTTGTGCTAAATATGGTGATAACCTGTGGGCTAAACACCAGGGATAAAAATTGAGGCTAAAGTAGGGGTTGAAGTGATTCGTGAATGTCCCGATGTCCCCCATCATGTTTACTAATGAAAACATAATCCTAACAATTTAATTTTACCATAAATCAAGCAATTCAAAAATTACTGTACCGTATATATTCTTTGGCTCTTAATATTATGAAAATAAAAATGTAAACAATTACGTTACTTTAATTTCATAAGTTTGTAACAAAATTGTGCATAAAGTTATGAATAATAAAGATTAACATAATATATACTTATATAGACACGGTTTTAAACGTTTATTTGTGACAATTATAAACTAGAACATAAATTTTATTTATTGAATTAAGTAAACGATAAGTTTTGATGCTTAATAGAGAAGCCTGGCTTAAAACAATTGATCTTTCTTTAGTGTAGGTCGGCTATGTTGTGTAAGATAGTAAATATAATATAGTGAATATATAACAATTATAAATTTAATATATAATATATATAAATGAGCTTACATGAAGTAGATTATATGAATCACCTAACAGCAAAACTTTAAAATTTATTTCAACATAATTATTTTGATCAAAATGATATGAACTTTTCACTAAAAAAAATTAATTGCAATACAAAGAATTAGACTGAATAAGAATCTATGAATATATGATTGATTAATATGAATTGTAATCTTTTGACTACATTTTTAATATAGACCAAGTCAAAAGTTTCAACATACAGTAAAACCCAACACATATTATAGCTTAATAAAGTAACTAGTTAACATTAACATATTTTTTCTGTATCAATGTGAAAATATAACACTCTCACTGTTATACTGACCAATAATATAACATATAATGTTAGCCACTGACTGAACGAGTAACACAATTATATTAAAACATTGATGTGAAATTTAATTAATTCTGCGTGATGTAAACAAATGTAAGTGCTTTTTACAACAACGTAAGTTTTTTTTTTTTTTTTTACGCTTATTATGACGGCCGTTTTCTGACGTACATGATGCCAATCGATAGGAAGTTCTATCAGATATAATTATTTATTTGTCTATTTTTTTATATGTTTTCTTTAAGGAGTTTATTACACCTCAAGTATTGTCAACACTAGACGGTACATGACGTACGAGTCTAGTCTAAAATATTAAAGGCCTCAAAGCACTTACTACATTCCTATTTAATTATAACTTTCATTGATGTTATTAAAACTTTAAGTAGTTCGAATGAAAATTCGTCATTGTTTTATTAGTAGAAGTAAGGTGTAAACGTAAACTTCTTCCCTAAGTTTTAATTTTTAAATTTATTATTTTAAAAAAAATGTATACAAGTTGATTTAAAAATTAGAACACTAATATTAAAAATAATAATTGTTACCTTCTTCCTTATGATAAATATTTTCATTCTTTTACTTTTCAATGTCTTGTAGCATATTTACTTATACTGTTAGTTATTACATGCTGTACAGTGTACAAACTAAACAAATATCAACTATAGACCTCGTGACAGCATGAAATACTGAAATATAAATAACAAAATTCAGCCAAAAGAGAAAAATAAACAGATTGTTTAGTTAACTTGCACTAAAAAAACTCATTTCCTAATTAATGATTTTTCTGTATAATTCCTACTTAAAAAAAAATAATATAGTAAACAATGATCAGTTGAAACGATACATTAGATGATTTACTTTATTAAAACAAATTCGTACCTTAATTATAAGGTACGTATATAATAGATATGGTTCAAGGGTATTGTACATTTACTCGCTACTTTTTGGATCAGCGAGTTAGCTATAGTAGTTTTTTATCATGTTTTTTTTTTACATGAATTAATTAACACAAAAACGTAGCGATAAATTTTCACAACTATTAATTATGTTAACCACTGGTGTTTAGCTTTTGCGTGTAGTGCATTCATTCAATTCATTACGTTTTTGTACCTCGAATAGGTAACATCGCTCTGAAGCAGAAATTCTGTAAGCTTTTTTCATGATATCCATTAATACATTGCAGCGACAATATATTAATAAAGTCATATTGAGTCTTGACTTTGGGCGAGTAAACTGAAAATAACGCTAATATGTTGTTCGACTTTGTTCATATTTTCACTGCAATTTATCAAAATAAACAGTAATCAAACTTTAAAAACTTAATTGATTAAATATTTTTAACGTTTATTTGAAATACTTTTAAATGAAATGTGATACAAATTTTTAACTTTATATTTAATATCCTGTTATTCTTTCTTTCTGTTTTTTTCATAATAAGTTGTAATTTCATTGAATAAATTTAATATTTAATTTTAAGATAACAATTAATCAAATTTAAAATAATAATAATATTTTTGTTTGTTTTATGATGAAAGATAAAAACGAACAAACATTTAATAAAAAAAATCGTAACAAATTAAACAAATATTTATAAATTAACGGTCCGCATCTAAACAAAGAAAGTTTCGCGTGTTACGTTGATGTTCATATCATATGTGCATGGCGTTCTCCACAAGGTTATTCAGATCGGGTGTCTAGGCGCACGTAGATCCGCAGACAGAAGTTTGGGTACCGCTCGACAGAAGAGACGCACGCTGAGGAGCACCAGACACCATGTGGGATACGGTGTTCCTGGTGTTCATTGGAATTATTGTGCTGCTACTCTTCAACGATGCCAGGAAACCACCGGGCTTTCCTCCAGGTCAGTAATCGTAAAATAAATAATGAGAATGAAGTGCTGATAATTAGTGTAAAATGTAATGCGAAAAGTTTTCTAAATTTATTAAGAAATTAAAAAACTTAATGATGTGCTTAACTATTTTGTACTTGAATTCAAACTCTTTTAATTTTCTTCTTTTTTTATTTTGTTTATTTTTATAAATAACAAATATTGTTACTTTTTAATAACAAATGAATTTTTTTATTGCATTATAAAATGTTATAAGATAAACTTCTGATCGCAATAATATACATATATATATATATATATATATATATATATATATATATATATATATATATATATATAATATATATATATATTTGTTTCTTTACAAAAATTAATTGCATTCATACAAAAGTGTTAGAGTTAAATTGAGGTAATATGTACTTTATACACTGAGATAACATTTGGATTTCAACAACTTATTGTTAACTCCTTTATAAAGATTATTGTTTGTATATTTTGCGTTCAGACATGTCAAAATTTCATTTGTTTACAAATCGAAACAATTAAGCGATCTTATAAATATTACAATATTTATAATAAAATAGTTATATTGATAACTATCACTTGCTCAATTCTTAAATTCTCTGCTCTCATAAATTAAGGAAAGCGTTTCGTTTACAAAATTTTGCGTGACAAAAATATCGGACACATTGTTTTAATATCACTGTCACTATAATAGGTTCCCGCCAGCATGCAAGAGAGTCTAGCAGTTTCTTTTTGTTCAAGCGAAAAATAACATAAAACTTAACGAAAAAGTATAATCATACAATCAAGGTTTAGGATTGCTTAGTAATTACAATTACATTCATGTGTATGTATCACAGGATTTAATAATATACACTTACTTTAAAAGGAAAACTGTTAGGAATTATTAACAAGAGAAAAAAAAATAGTTATTACAAACATAGTGATTTTTTTTCCATTTACTCTTTTAAATAACTTTTAGCTTGCTGTTGTTTTTTCCCAATAGAAAAAAAATCTTATTATTACGTTTAGCACAATAGAATTTATAATCTACAGTTTTTTTTCAACTTTACTTTTACGTTACAAGATAAGTAACAAGTCGTGTTAAAATATTTACAAATATTTCCTTGTAATAAAATACTCTTTTTTTTTTTTATTTTAGTTGAAAGCAAGTAGAAACGTAAGTGAAAATTTTATAACGCAAATAAAAAAATTACATTTATGTTTATTTTTTATTGGTGTTTCATGTACTCTTCTAAGTACATGAGTTGTACTCTTCTAAGTACATGAGTTGATGGTAATAAATAATATAAAAAACATGAAATTTTCAAGCAGTATGAAAAATTATAATTACTGTATATAAAAATATATATTACGTACTGTATATTGCACAGATTAATTATTTTTCAGAGACTAATTTAATTTTTATTTTTATAGAAAGAGTAAAAAGCTTAAGAAAAATACCCTTCAACGTATCGATTGTCGTATCGCGTCGTATGTATATATTTTTTTAAAAACTACAATGCTAAAATCTTAGATAAGAAATTCCTTTTGTGTAATGTCATAATTTTTTTTCTTTATTTAATATGTATATTTTCCTTATGAATAAATAAAAAACAATTAAGTCAGAGGCAGGAGACATCAAACAGTCTATGAAGAACTGAACAGTAATATGATGCATAGAATTTAATTTTGCTGATGCTATTAAAATAGAAAGAAATAGATCACATTGAAAATTTCTAAAATTAGTGTTAGTTTAAAGTAATCTTTAAAAATTATATCCTTCATCATACAAATTGCATGAACGTCATAATTACTAATTCAAGGAAATACCAAACATGAAAATTAATATATATATCTGTTGAATTGAGTATTGACCAATTTTTTTTTTATTTATTGCAGAAATGAATAGAGGGTGCAAAGTTATGCTACCCTGATTTTTTTTCAGATTTTTTAGAACCCGGGAACTATTTTTAACAAATTATTGAAACTTCTTTTTGTGACGTCACGAGGCGCCACTTCTTAAGAAAAGGATAGGACTTGCCGCCTCGTGAGGTCACAAAAAGGGCTGTCAATAATTTTTTAAAAATAGTTCCCGGGCTCTAAAAAAATCTGAAAAAAATCAGGGTATCATAACTTTGCACACTATTCATTTTTGCAATGAAAAAAATTGAGGTCGATACTCCATTATGGTTTAAGAATTAAAGAATTACTTATATCTTCTTCTTAAGGAATTGTCATAATGTCAACAAAATTTGCAAATAAGCGCTTTAGTAATTATGTTGATCCAATAAATAGTAATACAATTGAATGCACAATAATAGTGCTAGACAAAAAATGTATTATTATAATTAAAAAGAAGAGGGGGGAGGGGGGGGGGGGGCGCAGGAACATGGCTAAAATTTTTTTTAAATCACTCTCTATTCTCATCGAAAAATATGTTTTTATAATAAATAATTCAGATCATTTAAATTGTTAAAAAATAACAGTGTAAAGGTATAAATAATAATTTAATGATGCAAATTATTTTTAAGGTGAATAATTTATTAATACGACTTCAACGCTTGAGGCTATTTTTGACTGAGTAATAGTTATGTCTGTACATGAATCAATCTTATAAGTACCATTATTATAGTAAGTATATTACAAATTGTAGTAAATTGATCGAGTGCATTCAGAGAATAAGGTTTCCGCACATTTTAATAATCCCATACAACAAAAAGTGCTGCAAAAATTCAACCAATAAGATCACTTAAATAATAATATTTATTGAGCAGAAACATAAAATACATATTTTTGTATTATACAAAATGCATAAAAACGCTGCCCAATTGGTGGCTAAAAAAGGATATCCCATTCACATGAAGTGTTCAGTCACCCACTTATAAATTAAATATCCATAAAAAAATAAGAACATAGAACACTTTATGATGTAGTGTGAATATAAATAATACACAATGTATCTCTAAAAATATGTATACACTATATAATTTTATTATTACAATAAAAATTAAGAGAATTATTGGAATTATTGTTAAGTTTGTTGGTGATATCAATTTCTTGTTTTTTGTTTTTTTATTTAAAAATATATTTTTATTCTACAATAATCATCAGTTGCTGTAAACTTGATTACCCTTTAAAATTTACAAGGGGCGTTTTAGCATTTCACTATATACTTACTGAATTAAGCTACCACTATTATTACGAACTTTTATAACTACTAATTATGCACCTTTTTTTCCACCGTAATATTTAATTTAAGTATAGGAAGCCTCAGGCAAGAACTATTTATATACACGTGTAAATATACATATTATATCATATAGTAAATACTTGTGATATTTTTCGTGTAAAAAAAAATGCAAATAAGTTTCAATGAATATAAAAATACTGTAAAAATAACCATAAAATCTATTTACTATTTTGCAATGTTGTATAATTATAGCTCAAATTCTTCTTTGACCTGGTTTCATGCTGCACCACTGGAGGACAATACTTAAATATTGACTGGTATACTAATCCAGAAAGTATACTTTTCTATGGTTACATAGAAATATGGTTACATAATATGGTTACATATTATATATTGAAATTGATGGTTTACGTGTAGTGTAGCACATTTTGTCAATTTTGTGTTAGAGGTCAATCGATGAATAAATTTGGTTTGAAGGTGAATAGCTATTGAGATTTAAGGCACTATTTTCACGGTTCTACATTTTTTTAAAAGTATATGTTATATAATTAAGATGAAGCAATTAATAGACACAAGAGTAATATAATTTAGAACCCCTGTAATTTGCATGCATCGTGAAAGTACTGGAAGTGTTTGCGTTCGATATGAGTGAGTATATTCATTCATAATATTATAATATAAATATATATTATAATAATTGACTTGCAATATTATTATTATAAGTAATAAATATACGGAAACTTGTGGAAACTTTGTTCACTTCACTGCATGATAAAACGTTTATATTTGTGAGACACTGCATGAATTCTGTGTGCTATTTTCCAGCGACTTTATCGTCATATAGACGATACATAAAGCTTGGATTGAAACACATCTATAGTCAAATTTACATGATATTGGAGACGATTCACGAAAGAGTTATCCAGAAAACTCACTAACCGCGATTAGCATCAGCCTAATTCAGTGGCACGCGTACTAAACGTGGGTTAGTGAATACCTAGATAACTAGTTTCGTGAATGAAGATCTCCAGAAGTAGCTGCAAGTGTAAAGTTTCTGGTCTTCCTATTCGTATTTCAGCATACAAATTACAATTCATACATAGGTCAGTATTTCTACTTCAAACCACTCTGTTTTAAGTTTCAAAACTGAATTACTAACAGAAAAGCAGCACACTTTAC
Source organism: Siphlonurus alternatus (assembly GCA_949825025.1). Classification (NCBI taxonomy): domain Eukaryota; kingdom Metazoa; phylum Arthropoda; class Insecta; order Ephemeroptera; family Siphlonuridae; genus Siphlonurus; species Siphlonurus alternatus. The sequence goes on from OX463781.1 coordinate 19,766,826, forward strand.
ACTTCCAGCTACACTTCCGAAAAGAATATTTATCAAATTAATTTTACTCAATAAATTGTTTCTATTAAACAAAAAAAAAAAAAAAAAGAAAAAAAAAAAGTAACAGTCACAGTAACAGTTCTATAAGTTTTAATTTATTTGTTTTTATACTTTTTATTATATATTTTTATGAGATGTTCGTCGGTAAAAATTTCTAGGCTTACATACGTTGTTGCACGTAAGCAATATTCCTAAACTAGTATAGTCTAGTATAGAAATATTATCTGCACGTATACAACTTTGAGCAAGGTGATCAGGCTCGGATTGGGAATAAGCTAGGGCCAGTCAGGAACTGTACAATTAGGCATTACAGCTAGGTAGCAGGGACTCCGTGGGAGGAAAACTGCTGATTCATTCACATTGAATTAAGACAATCAAGTGTCTGATTCCTGAATTACTCTTTTCATGGGAAACTACTTTTACGGTGTAGTAAAGGTATAAATAAGTTACATATTTTGTGATCACATCAGTTCCTATTTAAAAACTACTTTCAAGGAAATTTTACTAAACAAATTTATTAACAACAAATTTACATTTTAAGGAACTTGATACTGCAAAATAGTAAAATGTTTAAATTATTAAAAGATTGTTTAGTGCTATATCGCCATCTCGTTATTGAACGGATAACAAACTAGTATAAATATAAATCTTTGAAAGAAAAGATAACTAAAATTCAATTATAATTTCTGTATTAATTCCATTGATCCTATAATAATATATAAGATCAATTATATAATATATGTTTAGGTTTTTATGACAGGTCAAGTTGTAATTGTTATAAGCTAACAATTACGCAAGTAATTGTTATAAGCTAACAATTACGCAAGAGTATAATTAAAAAACATATAGAGTAGAACAATTAACTTTTAGGGACAATTTTTACATTAAAGTCATATTCCACCGGGCTTCGAATTCGGTTCTTCCTCTGTGATTTCTGGTCATAAAATAAATAAATTTAAGTAAGGTACTTGCTCTACCAACTAAGTTGTAAATATAACAAGGGCGTTTGCTTCTCTTCTGTGTTTGATACTCATATTTCATACTTTGCAATTTCTCGCAGCTAACTTCCTCTGTTTGCCCACCCATTCAGTACTCGATCAATACATCAGAATTATAATATAAATATATATAAACAAAATTAGTATTACTGTTTATTTCATTTTATTCAACTTTTATTTACTGCATTTTGATGCTTACATCAATTTTAAATATTTTATAAAACAAAAATAATCTTACAAAATGCTTCGAAAAACTAGAGCTTCATATTGTCTCAGAATTTTATTTGTAAATGAAAGGGAGATGGCTCTCTCATACTATTGCTTTCAGGAAACTTTTTCTCTGCAAAAGACAACATTGAGCCATTACTTCGAGGACCCACTTTTTGGACGGCGAACGTAGTTACAAATAATTTATAAACATTAATTATCTCGTCACGATAATCTTTCGCTCCGACACAATTCTTTTATTGGAGACTATTATTAAAATAATTATACATTTTTTTATTATTCTGGAGACATATCTAAAACTTTTACTTGCACTCATTGCATTTCGAATTGATGAAATAGCAATTTTGTATTTTAAGGATTAGTTTTCCGGCATGGTAAAAATACAATTTGATGACATAAGTTGGATAAATAGAAGGGTCCGATGTAAAATACGTCACTTGAAGTTTGAGCACCATGCTGGCCACTCTAGGCTTGGTGCTTCTCATAATTGTTCTTATAGTGGCAGCCATAGCCTACCACGAACGGCGACCGCCAGGTTTTCCTCCAGGCAAGTTAAATCGTGTTCGATTGTTACACATGCAATGCAGTCTTGCAATGTGCAATGCATGTGATGATGTGCATCTGATGCATATGACCAAATAATAGCTGCACTTTCAAAGTCCAATGATAGGATTCGAGATAAATGGATTTTATAATTATAAGTATAATAATTGTGTTATTGTGCATCTGATGGTCTGATATAAAATTATTAATTGACCAATCACCATATATAGTGATTGTTTGTCGGTAGTTTTATACATAAAGCATAGATGAGCTAAAAACTGCATTACTTTATAATAAATTTGTTATAAAAATCTGTCTTCTTTTGTAAATTTAGATTAAAATTAATATCAGATCTGCATATTATTTTTTATATGAGCTTCGATCATTATTACTGACCATTAATTGCGTGCATTCTACTGCACTATTTGCACTCGGGAGATACCGAAAGGTGTCGGTTGTCCTGTCGAAAGGTTTCTGTGATTTCCTGGACGTAGGTGAATACTGGGACAGTTTGCCTAAAACCGGCCACAGCCGCACTCCTTTCCAAGTGCAAACGCACTATGTACACCACTGGTGTTTGATTTTTTTTTAAAATAAAATAAATCAATCAATGCTCGCTTACAGAGTGCAATAATAAGATACCGCGTCTTATTCTTTAATGTAAAATGTTTTTATTATAGTAACTATATTATACTGTATGTCAGCCATGAAATATTAAATTGTAAATATCTCTTATTACTATTATTTAATCTGTAAATAACCATTACAAAATATTACATAATTAATATTATTAATATACAGATAACAAACATGGTTATTTTTATGTTATGAAGATAGTACTTTTTTTTTTTTTTTTAATTACAATGATTAAAATACCATCAATCGAATTTGATGACAAGGTTGCAAATTTGTCTCTTTGTCAAGAGTAAACAACAGCAATTTCATACCGATTGAGCGAGGTCTGTCGGAAATATTATTTTTCATTATTTACGTTGTACTTTTTTTAATTCGTTCATTCAAAGTCTTTCACTGTAGTAAATATAAAGTAAGTAAAATCAGCAAGGTCAAGAGCATTACTTGAATTTTGGTTCTCATTTGTGTTTCTCTCAAGTGCTGAGCCACAAGCATGCAAGCACTACCATATATAATTTATGGCTCAGCGCAGCGGTCAAGGCCTCTCTTGTTAGTTCCACTTTGCACATTGTTAACAAAGGGAGCGTGGAAACGTTAGTAAGATTGGTCAACTTACAAACATGCAACTCTCATATGCATGCTCACCCAAATATAAGGCTAAATTAATTAAGTTATTAACAATAATTGGGGGGGGGTAAGGACAATCTGGGGCTAGCAAATAATAAGCCGCGCATGGAAATGAGGTGGTATCAACCCTAAAGAAAATATTACATATTTCCATACATTTTCTACATTAAACAGTTACATCTAGATGTGATTTTCCATCGTCTTTTCAATATTATATACATCTCATTAAAGATTTTGTATTTACTAGTAATGTCATACATTTCATACAATTACAACAGTCACAAAAGTCAGCCTAATATATTTTATTTTGTTGTGCAATGTGCCGTCTTTCAAAATTGTTTAAATAAATGTATACATGTATTACTTGCTTAATTGTCATTAGTACGTACAACACAATGCATTTTATTAAAAAAAATCGTATATATTTTGCTTACAATATTATAAAAAAAATATAACATGCTATATTTTTCTCTTGCTATAGATTTTTCTCGCAGTACAATGTTTTAACATCTATTTGATAATAACATTAATAACGATATTTCTTGTTTTCCACAGGTCCAATATGGTTCCCTCTCATGGGATGCTCCGTTCAGCTGTACACGATGCTCATGCGCCTAGGACTGTGCCACGAGATGTGGGGGGAGCTGCAGCAGAGGTACGGTCCTCTGGTGGGCATGAAGCTCGGCAAGGACCGTATTGTGCTCGTCAACGGACACGCGGTCAAGCACGTCATGGCCAGGGACGACTGCGACGGTAGGCCGGATGGATTCTACTTCCGGATCAGAACGTACGGAGAAAAACTAGGTACGGATTAAAATTGTGTATGTGACTTAATGGAACTTTAACCTTTATTAAGTATATTTCAAATAAGGTTTAAAATTGCATAACAAAAATGCCACCTGAGGCAACAGTATATCATTTTGTTTTGCAGGCATTAAATTCCCTAAATTACGAATGACAGCCTTATTAAACTTCAAAATGCCTTATTATTAAAGAGTATGAATCTTATGATTTGGATTATGGGTTTAAGAAATGTTAACGTAATTTAAATTAACAGACATCTTTAACAAGGCTGTACTAAATGTAAAACTAAAGTAAAATATTTATTTTGAAAGTAAATTTTTTCTTTCTTTTTTACATACTAGTTACAAGTAGATTACAACATGCTGTCGCAAGAAGCATAATAGTTACAAAGGCATATAATTAATGTCACCTCAAATTTAAAAAAAAATATAATTATAAAGAGCGTACGTTATAATTTTTTCCAACTAATTAAAAACTGCCTTCCTCTAAAATTATTTTAACTTTGGTGTGTCTCATAATTTTCAAAAACTACTGGGGAAAGCAAATTAGTAATAATAATAATAAAAAAATCATTGCCCCACTTATAAACTGTGTCCAATATGTGTAACAAAATTTGAAATTAACAACCATGCATGCATTATAGATTTCTTTAAAATTATACATTTTTATGCATTTCGAAAGGAATTCGAAAACAATGTTCTGGAAGATAATGTTGAAAGTATCGAAATGTGATCTTAAATTTTTTGGAAACATGGTAGAATTAATGACTCGATCGTGCCTGCTTAGCCTGTCTAATTAGAGGAAACTGCACTATATTGAAGTTTTTTCGTCAAGTTGTTATCAATTTTTATTAATAACAAGACAAAATGTTGTAAGCTATAATTTAGGGTGACATATTCAAGGTAGTGTTTGAAATAATTACTGTAATTAGCAAATGTACCAAAAATACTGCGTACATACAAGGTCGTTTCGTGTAATACTTTTAATCAAACTATGTACAGAGTTTAAGAAATAATGAGAATCAATGTCATTATCAAACCAGAATTTTTTATTTATCTTCTTAAATCTCAATGAATAGAGGAAACCGGTTTTAATTTTTTATAAAAAAATCATCACCATCATATCATTCATATCATTAAATTTATAAATTATGTGAATATATGACAATTTATGCGACAATGCTTTTTGAAATAACTAATTTATAATATAGTGTTAAAATAACGAATTAACTTGTCATAATGTATAGACTTTTAATTGAATTTAATAGTTGTGTGTTAATTATATTATGTTTCTAATGTGCTGTTTGAAACGACACAATTTTAAATATTATAATAATTATTAATTTTATAGATCATAGTTTTAAATATTGTTTGGGTATATGTGTTTAAATTAATTAAATTTAGAAAAGCTTATTTTAATTAGAAATATTTAAGTAATAATTGAGGTGATCCATGCTGTACAGCCTACGATCGAAATAAAAATTTCAATTTGAATATAGTGTTGACGAAAAAATATAAATTTAATATTGATTGCTTTGAAGAGTTACACTGTAAAATACACTTGGAATATTTGTTGTAGCTCTGCTATTATACTGATAACTTGCATTTAACATTTTTATACTTTCTAAAATTAATTTTTATTTTAACTTTATAATACATTCTTAAAAACAGAACAAAAAGTATGTACTTGAATCATTACAGCATCATAATATATTAGCATTTTAACCGAAATATCTTATTGTTGGCAATGCAGTACACCTCTGGTAATGCCGAATGTTACCCCTGAATGATTTGCAGATAAGATGTGAGCACTGATCGGTTTGCCTCAAAAAGATCACCACACACTGCGTCTAACGTTGTTAATTTCATATCGAGGTGTATATTAATTAATATGTTTCTCACGCAGGCTTGATTTGCCTGGACGGTCCGGCGTGGCAGGTCCAGCGCAGCTTCTGTCAGCGTCATCTGCGTCAACTCGGTCTGGGACGCGACGCCATGGAGAATTTGATTATGGAGGAGGCCGATGCCCTCGTCAAGTCTCTGCGGGAAAGTTGCCAATCAGCCGAGGTCAGTTTATTATTATAGAACTTGAAGCACTCTTCTCATAAAGTGTCATACACCTTAATGGACAATTTGCATCAACTTTTTTTAGTAGCTCAATCGAAAGAGGAGGTCGAAAAATACACCTGTGAATTTTATGCGTTTTTTATTCGTACTGCATCATGGCTAAAAGAGAGGTCACGTGACCTGAAGCCGGCGCCCGTGTCGCCCGTGACGTCATTGAACTGTCTGGTCAAGTAAACAATTGTCTATATAACGCTTGTAAACAATAAATTAATTGTTGCTTGTTTCCATAGCAACGTGGTTGTTTGCAAGCGTTATAAAGTCGATCGTTTGTTTGACGGAACAGTTAAGTGACGTCACGGGCGACACGGGCGCCGGCTCCAGGTCACGTGACCTCTCTTTTAGCCATGATGCAGTACGAATAAAAATCGCATAAAATTCACAGGTGTATTTTTCGACCTCCTCTTTCGATTGAGCTACTAAAAAAAGTTGATGCAAATTGTCCATTGTGGTTGTATGCTCGTCAAAACCCCACGAACATTATCCCCGCTATGTTTCTAACCATTACCACGCGTGGTGAACTAGAACTATTTGGCATGGATAGACTGGGGGCTCTTCTTACCTCCCTCCAAATTTGAAATCTGCAGATCTATTTGTCACTTGAAGCTTTAGTGCCAGTAAATGAGGCAAGAGTAAAGTTCATGTTGTCCCGAGCATTAAAATTAAAAAAAATAAATAAATAAAATAAAATAAGGTAATATCATGTAATATGTATGTTATAAAAGAAATAAAAACTATACTTTCTTAAAATGTATCATATATATTTATGTATAATATAAATAGTACGTGCATTGGACCATTTCTCTCCAGTTTGCAATAAATATACAAGGATACTTTTGAGGGTCAGTTGCACACGCTGCACACAAAGTTATAAATTTTAGTATAAACTTTTTTGGGATTGAAAATTTAATTATGAAAGCTTTCTTATAATTCTCACATTATAGATTTATAAAGACACAACAAAACTATCTCCGAGATATTTAATGTCTTGAAAAATTGAACTCATTTGCAACCTCAACGCTTCTGTGAGGAGAACAATTAATTTGATATTCCCGCCAGAAGTACCCGGAAGTGAGAGGTTTATGTCCTTTGTTGTCCTTCCTATTCATATTTGAAGTTTGAAATTTTTCAGAGAAATTGATAAAAAGAGCATTGACTTGTTTGTGAAATTTTAAAACTCAGACAAGAACAAGAAGGCTAAAACTCACAATTCCGTGCAATGGTAATATTTAATAAATTTTACTGTAGTCATCAACATAATTATACGTTGTTTTATGTAACTGGTGTCTGGTGTCACCTTTGCTTGCAGGGCACGGAGGTGTTACTGAGCCGACTGTGCGACACGGGGGTGGTGAACTGCATCTGGGCGGTGGTGGCGGGCAAGCGGTTCGACCTCAAGGACACACGGCTCGCGGCGCTTCTCAAGCTCGTCTCTAAGTTCGTTCGTCACGTGATCGTAACGGGCGGCCTCATCCACCAAATGCCTGCCATACGCTACATCATGCCTGAGACAATAGGCTATAACAAACTGATGAGAACTACGCATGGACTCCAGGATTTCTTTTTTGTAAGTTTCATAATTATCAATTATTTTTTAATGCTACTTTTTTTTTTTTTTTTTTACCGTGCACCACTTTTTAAGCTTGTCTTTTGTCTAACATGATTTTTTATTAATGTTTATTTGTAGTATATACTTCCATGGTAAAATAATAATAATAATATGATGCTGATAAAAATGTGCTGTTTTAAATGTAAAGCAATTCTGGTGCCATGGCTACATGCATTTTCAGATCAAGGCAGTATTAAAGATTGTAATTATAACATTATTTCTACTCTTTAACAATTTTTCTGTTATGTAGCATATTCAGATATAGTGAACAAGTAGTAATCAATTAATAAAATTTAATGAAAATATTGGTATATTGGGTTCGAAGTTCGAAGATACAAGTAATAAAATTATGATTTAGAATGTAAAATACTATTTTAATTGAATTAATTGTATAGCTTTTTTGTGAATTGCGAGATATCTTTAGATACAAGTTTATAACTCGTAGCATTAATTGTTCCGCTGCATGCTTCTTATAATAGAGCAATATGTTGTATTTTAAATTTAATTTTTAGTTTCTAGGTTTTTTCCATATATTATGCGTGATAATATCAGCATGCAGCAACATATATTTCTTTAAAATAAAAAAATTGTTATTAAAAAAGAAATTATATAGTTCAGTATAACAATAATAAACAAAGAAATTTTAATAATTGAACAGATTTGTTATTGTTGAACAGGAAACAATAAAAGAGCACCAATCTTCGATAGACGCTGAATCAACTCGAGATTTAATTGATGCATTTTTAAATAAGATGAATGGCGAAGATGCAACTAAATCGTTCACAGGTAAACTCATATGCCATGTGATGATTTTTTTTGTCTTCTTTACTGCCGTAATTTCTGCAGTAATACATGAAACTATAACTCCACTAAAATTAAACATATATTTATATAAAATGAGACAACTGAAGCCAAAATTCAAGTCTGTAAAAAATGGATACTTAATGCTGTAATTATCTAAATATAAGGCATATTTTACATTATAAGGTTTGTTCGTAAATGTACTATCGATTCATGAAGAATCAATAATCAGATGAACCTTCTGTACAGGGAACATAAGGGATCATAAAATAATTGATTAATTTTCTAATTGTGTATTTACGAACAGACCTACAATTTCTATATATATTGTAATTTGCATTGCTGAATAAATCACGACGATTGTGCCATCTCTTCAAGGTATATTGACATGCACTGCGGTTTACAGAAAACCAGCTGCTCGCCCTGTGCATGGATTTCTTCATGGCCGGCTCGGAGACGACCAGCAACACGCTGGGCTTCCTTCTCCTCTACATGCTGCACCACCCCGAGACCCAACATCGCCTTCAGAGCGACATTGACGCAGTCGTGGGGCGAGCGCGGCTGCCATGCATCGCGGATCGACCGCAGTGAGTGTTTTCACAAAACTGTCAGCTTGTTGTTTATTAGAGATCTGCTTGCTTTCGTCATCTATCTTCATTTTATATAATAATTAATATTTTATTTATTTAAAATTGATCCATTAAATATGCCAATTTTGAGTTTTAATATTATTTTATTGTAATTATTTTTGACAGCAAAGTGAAACGAACCCTGATTACAGATTGCCATATTTGGAAGCTGTTATCATGGAGGTCCAGCGGATGAACACTGTAGCTCCAATGTCTTTGCCACACATGACGACTCAAGATTGCGAGATTTACAAATACCGAGTGCCAAAGGTGACGAGCGTACATGCATGTCACTATTTTTTTTTTTTTTTCTCTCGCTTGTACTACATGTACATATTTCTTCGACCGCTTTCATGACACTTCATGTTTTTGATAATTTGTTCCAATTATTTTTATAAAAAAAAACTTGACAATGGAACAACATACATGAAATTTTTTATTGCAGAAATGAATAGAGGGTACCAAATTATGCTACTCTGAATTTTTTCAGATTTTTTTGAGACCCAGAACTATTTTTAAATAATTATTGAAAGAGCGGCCACGCCCCCTGGAGGCGTCAATAGGCGTCCAGTCTCTATCCTTTTTATTAAGAAGCCAGGGGTGCCAACTGAAATCACAGGACTTTCAATAATTATTTAAAAATAGTTCCGGGTCTCAAAAAAATCTGAACAAATTCAGAGTAGCATAATTTGGTACCCTAGCTCTATTCATTTCTGCAATAAAATTATTTCATGTATGTTGTCCATTCATTGAAAGCATATATATATATATATATATATATATATATATATATATATATATATATATATACTGTATATATAGTCAAAAACTATACAGTAGTCACATACGTTCGGTAGATGCTTATAGCAATAAACAGATCCGAATTCAAAATCAATCAACAATTAATAGTTATATATTTATGCAAAAAGATGGAAGCTGCACGCTGTACTATATAATATACTATGATTTTACCTTGAATTTATGCATTTTTTTCAGCACCAAAATGGAACGTATTGAGTAATTGAGTATGGAAAATACTATATACTATGATTTTACCTTGAATTTATGCATTTTTTTCAGCACCAAAATGGAACGTATTGAGTATGGAAAATTGCTATACATTCTATTTTAGTGCCGTAAGAGATGCCTATAATAAAATATCAGGGCTCTCATTTCATAAATGATTTAATTTTTCCATGATGATTCCAGCGCACTTAATTTTTTTGAATTTTTTGAGTTCTGTGTCTATTAGTGCACTGGAGACAAAAATACATCAATATTCTGAGTATCATCTTCCTTGCAGGGCACCATGGTTTTGCTTAATCTGTGGAGCATGCACATGGACAAGGAGCACTGGGGGGACCCGGAGGTGTTCAGACCAGAGAGGTTCCTCGACCCCAGCGGTCAGAACGTCATCAAGGACGAGTGGTTCGTCCCTTACAGTGGAGGTTTGTATCAAATATAGTGTCAGTGTTGTCTAACGTTAAGGAGAGAGAATTTGGCATTGTGGCATTTGACATTAATTAATTGTTTCAGCATACTATAGAAGTACAGTCGTCTCCTCAGAATATTTCCCTTTGCGGCCTTGTTAATTTTACCATTCCCCGTAAGAATAATACAGTGAGGCAAGGCTGCTAGTGAGAAATTTTCCAAAGCAACGACGGTACATTGTACTTCAGTATTTATTTGCATGATATAGTACCAAAACTGAACGATAAATTTTGACTGTTCAATCATGGGAAAAAATACTAGTATTTTTTTACATGATTATATTACACTATAATATTTATAATTTCCACTTTCTATTAATGATTCACGTCCTTCATAAATAAATTGTTTTATTGTTGACAGGAAAGAGACGTTGTCTGGGTGAGGGTCTAGCGAGGAATAACCTTTTCCTCTTCCTGGCGTCACTCTTGCAGAACTTCTCCTTCGAACTGGCGCCAGGACAGGAGCTACCCTCCCTGAGGCAGCGAGATGGAATCACCATTTCACCGAGACCATTTACCGGGATCATTAAGCCACGCTAACATATTATATTGACTGAATTTAATGAATTGTATTAGTGTACTGCAAAGTTTACACTTAATTTTTAGAATATTTTGAATTTTAGCTGTGTCTAGTGCACTGGAGACAAAAAATACGTCAATATTCTGAGTATCACATATTCTTTTTGCAGGGCATTTTGCTTATGTATAATTACTGTGCTAAAAATAAATTACATAATTTTAAATGTATATAGACATAATGTATATAATTTAAACTTGTTAATTAATGTATTTATAAATAATAAGTTAAACTTAAAATATAAATGTAACATAAATATATTATTATGCAATTATTATTGTAAATCAATGAATTTTTGATAATCTTCATTTTTCGGACCTGTTTGTACCTATATATATTATTATACATATATATATATATATATATATATATATATATATATATATATCTGTTTGTATATATATGTCATGTACATCATGACTAAACATATCCAATTCTTCCCCCTCCCCCTCTCCTGATGCTATATCTTAAATTACCTTATTCATCATGGACAAGTATATATCCCTCGTATCTCGTATCCATCGAATCATTGATTATAATTTTACTGAACTTAGGTTATACTATTGAGATTTTCAGGTTTAGATTTTCATATTTGTGATGCATCAACGCAGATATATATCCATTAAACTTAATTGTTTATTAACTATAATATATAATTATATATTAGCGTTATTTACATTCTGTGAGTCGACTGTGACAACGACTTGTATAATACTAACTAATACATACACATATTAGTTAGTATACACATATAATATATACGTATATATTTCTTATGATATTTTAAAGATAACAAAAAGTAACCTGACGTTAATTCATATAAAATGTCTGTTTTCCAGAGCAAAAAAGTAAAAAAAAATTCTATATAGTATATAGTGATAATACTGATAATTAAATCATGTATTATAATTTTTATTCTGTGTACACTGTATGTATAATGTTTGTATGATTATAAGATTATATTTAAAAAATAAACATAAATTGCAATTATTTGCATGTGTCAATATTTTGTTTATGACTTTATAAAAGCAATAAATAATTATATTAAAGTAAAAAAAAATAATAATAATAAACACATTTTTTTATTATCATTGCAACTTGAGGAGCTGGATCCGCGCCTGCATTGTACTTGGGTGCTAGCTACATCGTCTTCTACTGCATGGTCACAAAAAGTGTCTATATTTTTTTAAATCTTTCCAAAGTATATATGGCCTCTATACATATATATTTTATAGCAAAATTAATCTTGTATTTTTATTATATAGAGAAACCATGGAAAAAATATAGTCTTATTTCTTCATGAGAGAAACTATTAGAGACAGAAAAACTCAAATAACCAAATAACATAGAAATATTCTATAATGATATTCTATACCCACAAATCACAATGTACCAACTGGTATCTAATGTGAGAACAAATAAACAATTTAATCTTTGCTGGACAATAACTGTATGTTGTGAAATAATAATAATAAATAAAAAAAATTATTGAAACAACCATGCAATACAATTAAAAAAATGAATAGAATTTATATAATTACCAACAATTATAACTTTAATAAAAGGGGAATAAGGTAACACGCCCAATGTTAAAAAAAATTCTACAAATGCAACTTATGAAAAAAAAATTTTAAATGTTCTCCTCTATAATACATCCCCCATCTCCGTCACGATTGTCAGCAGTTGAAATATCAGATATACAAATTCGAGCTATTAGTTTTGAAGTTATGAATTTTTAAAGTTGACTAATTTTAACCCTATGATCTAAGGTATAAGGCATAGCCAGGTATTATATATATTATATGGCATAGCGTTCTGGAATAGGAGGCCACAGCACGACCGCGCCCTCTTTTCAATAGCCGTCCTACTGACAGTGAGCAGCAGGTTTGCGTGTAATAAAATGGGAGAGGGCTTCACTTTGATCGTGGTTTACGACAAATACGCTGTGTGCTAGATTTTTGAAAAAACTATATTAGAGTTAAACTTCACGGACTGGGGCAAAGCAAAACGGCCCACAACGAGCGAGAAGGAATGATGGCTCACATAGGCGGGGGCCAAGATTACTCTACATAAGGTTATGTAGAGAGACCTTGGGTGGGGGCCAACACTCCAAAGGGGGGTCTGGGGGGCGGAGCCCCCCAGTAGCCCGCCGCAGGCCTGATTTTTTTAGGTTTTCACTAGAATTTTTACTAAATTTCACTAAATTTGTCAAAAATTACACTAAATATAGCTTAATTTCAATTAAATTTTAATATTAGCTGCAGTTAATATTTACCATATTATAATACCAAGTATTAATTTCAATTTCAATTAATTTCAATTCTTTAATTTTTTTTCTAAAACATTAATTGCAGTAATTTACTCTGCATTAAAGCATTCATGGCGTATGCATATCGAAATATTTGTTGGATACAAATTAAAAACCACTGCTTTCATTAAATTTAGCAAGAATATATAATGACGCGGACGCAAAACACGGTATTCACCCATGAATTTAATTTATAATCCTAAAAACATCAGACACGACGTGTATATAACATATATCATGATAGGTACATATATAATCCGGCCGTTATACGTATATATATAATACACACTGCATGCATTCAACTGGTGATTCAACCATGCATGCATCATGCTCAAAAAAGAGCTTAATTCTCAAGAAATGAAAATCGGTTAAATCGCTATTGACGATCTAGGTATGCCTATATCGCAGTGCTCTCCGCAAACCAAAAATAATAAAATTCCTGTACTTACCGGGATCCATGGACTGCACACGAGGCGGACTTACCTTGAAGCTTCTTAATTATTGCACTGAACACTAAGCTTGCTGGTCACTTTAGTTCGGAGATAGGAGAACAATTTATAAAAACGTACAGCATGCATGCAGGCCGGGGCACACGTATATAATTATACATTACGCATTTACCGCCGACCGGTACCTAATTATGCATATATATATTGTCAAAAAAAATTAAGCCGGGCTGTTGGCCGGGGGTTGCATGCGCACATTAAAAACACATTTTCTTGCAAAATAAATAATACAAGCCCTAACTTTAACTCTTAAATCGTTTATTTGAATATTACATAGCAATTTGCTTTTATTTTGTCCATTTTTCAAGCATAAATGTCCTACAAAATCACTGAAATTCACAGAGCAAAATAAACACATCCATATCCCACGTATAAATTTTGACTACACTTTGGGCTTATCAGCTCAAATAAGACCAAAATTTTGCTAGCCCAATTAGACTCCGACAGGCACCTAATTGGCCGATTTTGGGCAAATCTGGGCTAGCAAAAAAAGTAACATTGAGCTGTAATAGCCCAATATAACCCTAACTGGACCAATACACCACTTAATCCATAGCTCTATGTAGCTCATTATGGATCAATTTGAACCAACTATGCCATGCTTAAACAAGCTGGAAATTGACCAAATTTGCCCAAACTTGACCTTTTCTACCCTGGTTGTCCCCAGTACGCTTATATAGCTCAAAATAGACCAAAACAGCTTAAAATGGACCTCTTTTGCCCAAAGATGTGCCGATCCACCCTGAATATACTGCATTGGCCAAGGTAGCCCAAAGTGGACCAAAACAGCTTAAAATGGACCTCTTTTGCCCAAAGATGTGCCGATCCACCCTGAATATACTGCATTGGTTTAGGTAGCCCAAAGTGGACCAAAACAGCTTAAAATGGACCTCTTTTGCCCAAAGATGTGCCGATCCACCCTGAATGTACTGCATTGGTAAAGGTAGCCCAAAGTGGACCAAACCAGCTTAAAATGGACCTCTTTTGCCCAAAGATGTGCCGATCCACCCTGAATGTACTGCATTGGTTTAGGTAGCTCAAAGTGAACCAAAACAGCTTAAAATGGACCTCTTTGGCCCAAAGATGTGCTTATTCAACTTGAATGTACTGCATTACTAACAGTAGCTAAAAATAGACTAAAATAGCTCAAAATGGCCTTTTTTTCTCTGAATGTATTACATTCTTTACCTTAATTATCGCTTCATAAAACAAACGAAAATAGATGAAGATAGAAATATTTTGCCTAAAAACATGTGCCTTTTATGACCATGAATGCATTCTATTAATTAGTTAAAACTTGAAGCTCAAAGTTGATAAAAGTGCTATAAAATAAAATAATTTATTCATGGTTATAAGAGCTGGGGAAAATCAGTATTGTCATCATGCTGATGCATGCATACCAGACACTATAAATAATGCAAAGGAATACTTGGCTGACTGTGAGGGGAAGAGACTGGCCCAAGAATCACATGGTATGCATATTAAATGAGGTGTCTGTTTATTCTGTTCTTTTATCATATACGTACAAATAACGTACTGAATGCATATTATTTGCACACGGTAAATACAGTATGCATACAGTACGTATGTAAGAGGTCATTGTATCAATTCTATTAGTAATTAGAGAGCATAATATCCTGAATGAAATACAGTTTCATTTATTATAGCTGTGAAATTGTTATTAAAATTGTAAAAAGTACCACTTACCGCAATTTTAGAACAAAATTAACCTTTGTTCATTTATTTCCTTACATTTTGGCTGTGTAGAACTGCTTTTTTCTTCAAAATTGTGGAAGAATAGGCTGAGGAACTGCATTGTTAGCAGCTTAAACCTATTAGGAGAGATATGCCACCCGGTGGCATGAACAGAAAAACATTTCCCGATCAACTTTAACCCTGAGATATTGATGTATATAGACTATATACATGTATGCTTACCTTTAGCAGATGATTTACGCATTACTACACTAAAGAAAACCTTAAAAATATAGATACATGACACTACTTAGGACACTATAAGAAAGATACATACTGCAACAACAACAACATTGTCGACTGTTACAAGTCAGATGGAAAACCGGTAGAGAAATGAATTCAAATGAACCAATCAGAGCGATCGGAAGTTCGGAACCGATCGGAAACCATCGGAAACGCGCTAAATTAATCTCCAAAAGTCTACAAATGGCGAAATCTTTGTAAACATGACAGAACGACTTAAATAATTCTGATAAATATAATAGACCCAGCTTATAGATGAGGTCTATTTTAAGCTGTAATGGTTCACTTTAAGTTACCTAATCCAATGCAGTATGCATACATTCAGGGCGGATCGGCACATCTCTGGGCAAAAGAGGTCCATTTGAAGCTGTTATGGTCCACTTTGGGCTCCCAAAGATGTGCCGATCCACCTTGAATGTACTGCATTGGTAAAGGTAGCCCAAAGTGGACCAAAACAGCTTAAAATGGACCTCTTTTGCCCAAAGATGTGCCGATCAACCCTGAATGTACTGCATTGGTTAAGGTAGCCCAAAGTGGACCAAAACAGCTTAAAATAGACCTCTTTTGCCCAAAGATGTGCCGATCCACCCTGAATGTACTGCATTGGTTAAGGTAGAGCTACCCTAGTCGAAAAATAAGAGTGCTAAGTGGTAATTTGAGCAGTAGTCAAGTAGTTGACTACTTGTTTTTAAGTAGTCAACTACTTAAAACAAGTAGTTGATTACTTAAAAACAAGTAGTCAACTACTTGACTACTGCTCAAATTACCACTTAGCACTCTTATTTTTCGACTAGGGTACCTTAACCAATGCAGTACATTCAGGGTGGATCGGCACATCTTTGGGCAAAAGAGGTCCATTTTAAGCTGTTTTGGTCCACTTTGGGCTACACCTTAACCAATGCAGTACATTCAGGGTGGACCGGCACATCTTTGGGCAAAAGAGGTCCATTTTAAGCTGTTTTGGTCCACTTTGGGCTACCTAACCAATGCAGTACATTCAGGGAGGGAAAAAACATCTTTGGGCAAAAAAAATCAATTTTAAGCTATTTTGGGCTATTTTGAACTGAGCCAACCTGAGGAATACATTCAGAGTAAAAAGGGGTATGTTTGGGCTAAAGAGTGCCATTTTAAGCTCTTTTGGTCCATTTTGGGCTTGGTCAAGCACATGAATACTTTCAGAGTAAAAAAGGGCATGTTTGGGCTGAAGAGTGCCATTTTAAGCATTTTTGGCTCACTTTGTGCTGGCCGAGGCAAGGAATTCATTCATGGCTATTTTGGGCAGAAATGGTCTACAGGGTGCTCAGATTTATTTTAGCTGGATTGGTCAATATACAGCTACATGAAGCTAGGTTGAGCTTGGGCTTAATTGAGCTTTTTTGGCCAATAACAAGCTTACTGCAACCCTGGGGATATTAGGTACCATTTTGGGCTAAAACGGTCAACAGCTAGCTTAAATTTGTTTCAAGCTTGTTTGGTCTTAATTAGGTTAAAATTGCTTGGTCACAAATCTGGTCTATTTTAAGCTATAAAATTCCAATCTGAGCTGGAGGCTTAAATGAGCATGTTTGGTCTAAATAAAGCCTGAAGCATTATTGGACAATCGTGGGCTACTTTGGTTATAAGCAAATTTGAGTTCAGATAGCTCAATAACACTTTAAAGCCAGTTTCAGGTACTCTGCCCTGCTGAAATTTCTTGAACAAGATCTTGTACAAGTCTTGAACAAAATTTGATCAAGATCTTGAGCAATAATCTTGCCAAGATCTTGGCAAGATCTTGGCAAGATCTTGCGCAAGATCTTGGCAAGATCTTGTGCAAGATCTTGGCAAGATATTTTCTTGTGGAAGATCTTGACAAGATCTTGGTAAGATTATTGCTCAAGATCTTGGTCAAAACTCAAAACTTGTCCAAGACTTGCACAAGATCTTGGTCAAAACTTCTTCAAGACTTGCGCAAATTTTGCCCAAGATCTTGAGCCCAAATAATCTTACCAAGATCTTGCCAAGATCTTGGCAAGATCTTGCGCAAGATCTTGGTAAGATCTTGGCAAGATCTTGGCAAGATATTTTCTTGTGCAAGATCTTGGTAACATTATTGGGGTTCAAGATCTTTCACAAGACTTGCAACTGATTTGTACTTGAAAAAATCTGTGGAAGTAAATGCAAGATCTTGACAAGATTTTCAAGATTTGGTTGCAAGATGTGGTACCTAGTAGTCGTCACAGTCGTCACATACATTTATCCATCATCTGAAAAAAAATAAAGAGTTTAATTAGTTTTTTTCTGGTATGCATAGTACATAATAGTTTTCGTTATAAGTTCGGCAGTTGTCTTGCTGGTTTCCTTTCTGTGGATATTCATCATCCTGCTTCATCTCTCCGCTCAGCGCACAATGAATCCTCTCACTCTATCCATGCACGTACGCAACGGCTAGGCCTGCGGAACCTGGGGATCAAAGACATATTTAAAGGATATTCGATAAAATTAGACATGCAAGATCTTGCTCAAGACAATTGCAAAAGGTATTGTGCAAATCTTGCTCAAGACAATTGCAAAAGGTATTGTGCAAATCTTGCCCAAGATCTTGCCCAAGATCTTGCTCAAGAATTTTGAGCAGGGATGCATTATATACAGTATATATTTAAATGCATGATTAACAATTTTTGTACTGTAAAACAAATTTAAACACTTCACTACTGTACAACGATGTTAATTTAATACATATACAACCACAATTTATTGCATTAACTTAAATGCATGCATATTATATAATATGCATACACAGTATGCATACATTGCAGTACTAGTATACATACCTTTATCAACTTTATACAAACCAAATACTGCTATGCCATTGATTTATGCGCACAACAGCCAACTTTTGTCGATCTGGTATGGTTGTCGAATCCTTGATCAGAATCCATCACATCCCGGCCATGTTTGCAAGCCGCTCAGCAAGCAGGAAGCAGGTCAAGCCATCGAAATGTCATTAAAAAAACAGACAATTTTGTGTGAGCTTAACAATATATTAAACAAAAACAACTATACATAAGTTAAAGCTTACCTGGAACTGTGTAATAACTACTAATTAGCACAAAAACACACAAAATCTTAATGTTTCTTCACCAGCTTCAATTTTCACCAACCATCCATCTTAAGTGTTATAAAAAAACGGTCATGCGCATTGCATTTGTTTCACATCGTCCACTTGCGCAGTCCACTTGCGCAATGAAAACGCGCGCAAGATTTCTTCTTGCTCAAGTCTATTACTTGCAATGCTCAAGATAAAAAATCTTGGGTAAGAAAAAACTTTTTGAACAAGATTGTCATTTTAAACATGATGGTAACTTGTCCAAGAAATAATATTGAGATAAATATGAAAACATGTTGAAGATTTTTTCTTGCTCAAGATTAAATCTTGCGTAAGAAACGATTTCTTGAACAAGATTGTCATTTTAATCAAGATGATAACTTCTCTAAGAAATAATACTTAGAAAAATATGAAAAATTGTGTAAGATTTTTTCTTGCTCAAGTCTATTACTTGCTCAAGATGTAAATCTTGAGTACGAAATGACTTCTTGAACAAGATTGTCATTTTAAACAAGACGGTAACTTGCCCAAGAAATAATCTTGAGGTAAATATGAAAAAGTTTGTAAGATTTCTTTCTTGCTCAAGTCTATTACTTGCCCAAGATATGAAACTTGACTATGAAATGACTTCTTGAACAAGATTGTCGTTTTAAACAAGACGGTATCACTTCTACAAGAAATAATCTTGAGAAAAATATGAAAACTTGTCCAAGATTTTTACTTGCTCAAGTCTATTACTTGCTCAAGATATAAATATTGCGTAAGAAATTACTTCTTGAACAAGATTGTCATTTTAAGCAAGATGAAAACTTGTCCAAGAAATAATCTTGAGAAAAATATGAAAAATTGTGTAAGATTTTTTCTTGCTCAAGTCTATTACTTGCTCAAGATATAAATCTTGAGTACGAAATGACTTCTTGAACAAGATTGTCATTTTAAACAAAACGGTAACTTCTCCAAGAAATAATCTTGAGAAAAATATGATAACTTGTTTAAGATTTTTTTCTTGAGCAAGTTAATTACTTGCCAAGATGTTGTTCTTGCGTAAAAAATGACTTCTTGAACAAGATTACCATCGTGCGCAAGACGGTAACTAGCTCAAGAAATAATCTTGAGATAAATTCGAAAACACGAGCAAGATTTTCTATCTTGCAAAGAATATTTTCTTGCGCAAGTGAGTTTCTTGTTAAGATTGTGATCTTGCGTAAGAAATGACGTCTTGAATAAGATTATTATCTTGCTCAAGATCTTGTTGAACCAAAAATATCTTATTTTGTAATTTTTTTCACATTTTTGGCTAAAATATTATTTTTAGAAGGATAATATCCAATAATAATATTACAGACCAGCACTCAACCCTGTTGCGCCTCTTTCTTGGTCTTCTCGTGTTTACTTGGCAAGATCTTGTCAAGATCTTGCAAAGATATGCTCAAGATTTTTGAGCAGGGTGGGCTTCGCAGCCCAAACTGATACTTGAAGGAAAGTAATTTTGAGCTAGCAATGCTATTTTGGGCTAGCAAACCAAGCCCAAAGTAGTCAAAATTTATACGTGGGATGTCCTTTTGGCGCGTTTCCAATCTGCTGGCTAGAGATGGCAGCACTTTCTGGCTATCAGGGTGCGTTTCGATGCGTTTTTGAAACCCAAAGAGGTGCATTAATTTTAAAGTAGTTTTCTTGACGACTTCCAGTCATGTCTGCAGCATTGATATATATATATTGCCTTATGATGACCAGTGACCAGAAATTTGACCAATAAATTGCAGACATTGCAGCAATTCCACATATATTATGCCAGTTATGCCACGTACATGACAATATGCTGCAGACATGACTGGAAGTCATCAAGAAAACAACTTTAAAATTGTAGTGCGCCTTTTTTTGGGTTTTGAAAACACATCTACTTACATTTAATAGCCAAAAAGTGCTGACACCTCTAGCCAGCAGATTAAAAATTATTAATTGCACGAACACGCCAAAAAGGGACATGTGATATTATTTTGCTTTGTGAATTTTAGTGATTTTTTGTAGGACAGGACCGCATGCAGTAGGACATTTATGCATGAAAAATGGACAAAATAAAAGCAAATTACTATGAAATGTTCAAATAAACTGTTTAAGAGTTAAAGTTAGGGCTTATATGTATTGATTTTGCAAGAAAATGTGTTTTTAATGTGCACGCCCTCGACCTTTAAATTTTGACAATAGGTGCATATCATATATGTGCCCTGGCCGGCCTGCATGCTGTGTTTTATGCTCCTAGCTATATATCCCCGCGAACTAAATTAAGTGGCTTAATTAAGCTTATAGTGTTCAGTGCAATAAGAAGCACTTAATTAATTTAAGGTAAGTTCGCCTCATTCGAGCTCATTGCAGTCCATGGACATCCCGGTAATTAAGTACAGGAATTTTGTTATTTTTGGATTTTTAATTGCGATTAATTAAGAGTGCAGCGAGATATTATAGATTGTCAGCAGCGATTTTCATTTCTTCAGAAGCTCTTTTTTCGATGCTTTACATATGTTGAAAGTGCGCGCGCATGATAGTCCGTTTTTATTGCATATATGTAGCTGGATGCTGCATACTGGATACCGTGTGTTTTGCACCATATTTTTTAAATGTTAAATTTAATGGAAGCAGTGTTTTTTTAGCTAGTTTGTTGTATATATCATATATGCAGACAAATATATTTTGATCCCGCGTGAAGAAATAAGTAGGTCTCTCATTGTGCCGAGATGTTTTGCGCGCATATTAACTATATGTAATTGCTTAAGGGTAAGGTAACGCCACCAATGTTAAAAAAAATCCCTCTCACAAAAATTCTGAAAAAAATTTAAAATGTTCTCCTCTATACCCCCTATCAGTACCTAAAATATCAGGTATACAAATACGATCTAGTTTTTGAGTTATAAAATTTTAAAGTTGACTACTTTAACAAGGAGAAATGAAACTCCCATGTTAAATTGGTCAACTTTAAAAATTCATAACTCAAAAACTAGATCGTATTTGTATACCTGATATTTTAGCTACTGATAGGGGGTGTAGAGGAGAACATTTTAAATTTTTTTCAGAATTTTTGTGAGAGGGATTTTTTTTAACATTGGTGGCGTTACCTTACCCTTAAATTTTTAATTTTGTGTCAAATTGTTGCATAAAAATTTTAATTATGAATTCTTGATTTTTAAAAGCCAATTAACAAATAGTTTGGCCGCACTTAATTACATCAAAATAATTTAAAAATACTTCCTGGACTTGGAAGTATATACCAGCATAATGGGGGAGGGGGAAAAAATAGCATAATTATATATATATATATATATATATATACCTTCGATAGCTCGAGATATTCGAGAATTGTGCATATAGGTAAATTGTTCACTGGAGAAATAAGGATTTTGGATTCCAAATAAATACAATGTTAATTAATAAATTTATTAGGAGTTTGGGAAAGGACTTTTTAAGCAAACTGAGAATGTTTAATTTCTTTCTCCATTACCTTACTCAAGTTCAAGTTTTTTATATTATAAATTGCTTATTTTGTATACTTTTTTCAAGGTAAATGCAAAGTATTTTACTGAGAATTTTTTATTTACTGATATGAAGTATTTGATTTTGCTGGTTATTTCTATCCTTTTCTATAGATAATATAACTACAACTTTAAGGTATTCTGTAAAAGAAAATCATGGTATTAATTAACAGCTTTAATTTAGGCATAAATATATACAATTACTACACAGTAAATTAAGAGCGCACAAATACACAACTCTTTCTCACTAAGGCAACAGTTGGCCTTTGTAGTAGAAGCCATCGCCACACAATCACACATGATTTTACAACTATCGGAAATATGTTGCAAATTTACATTTTTTTTTTAAATTATGCGAATAAAAATAATTACAATTTACACAGAAAAAATTGTAAATACATTAACAGTAGTTAGCTAAGAACCTTATTTATTTTGCTTACAATGTTTTTGTAATATCATATGAAGGAAAAAAAAAAAGTACAAATTTACAATATGTGAGACTCATTCAGCAATCACAATACATAAATAATTTTTGTGCCTACACACTTAACATACTTTATTTAAATAATATTTATAAAAAAAATTATACCACATACATATAATATTAATCTGTACAAGAAAAATAATGTTATTATTATTATTATTTTTTTTTTTAATATTTTAACACTGGCTTCAAAAAGTAAAGATTTTAATATATTTTTATTGTTTGTAAACTTTATACTGCTCTTAAATATAATGGAGTATATACTTTTAAAAATCAAATTCTACTGCATAATGTTTTCTTTGAATGATTAAGAAAAAAAATACACATATATTATTTACAATTATTCACCATCAATTGATAATCCAGGCTGTTTTTTTTTTTTTTTTTTTTTTTTTTTTTTTTTTTTTTTTTTGTAAATAACTATACAGGAACTGAATTGTCAGTCATTAATTACCATAGTAACACTACCAGTGTTGTCAAAAATATTATCATTTATTTATTTTGTAATTTATTCATTATTACGCCCTTGATTTTTTTACATGTATTAACTATAAAGAAATATTAGATACTATTATCATTTAATTGAACAAGCACCAATACATAAAAATAATGCAGTCTTTGTGTTAGTTATTGTTATGCACTAACACCAGCGCCAAGTTATTGGTTCCTAGGTTCATCTTGGCGCTCCTCTGCTTGCTATCTACGCATGGTACCGTTCAATGGTTGCATCAGACTACTACTATTGATATAACCGTATGCTGCATACATTGTGTTTTGAGAAGCCGCAGCTGCAGCAGCTGCCGCAGAAGGATCTTGGTACTGAGCTTGCATTACTCCCATCTGCACGGGAATTTGGGCCTGATTAATGAAGCCAGCCGTATTGGTGATGTAACCAGCAGTATTAAGAGCCACCGGGCCTTGCTGAGTCATACGGTAACCGTTTAGAGTGGGATATTGTGCCATCAGGCCTGGAGAACCTCTCTGAACCATAGCAGGAGGTCGAGCAGAACGACTGGCAGCCGCAGCAGCCGCAGAAGCTGCCGCCATCGCAGCTGCATTGGTCTGATAGTACTTGTGATAACTGGCCAATGTAACTTGAGTCTGTAGATTTGTAGGAGGAGTGAGATTACGTTGAGACATTTGTGGAGGAGGAGTTGCATGAGGAGGAGGTGTCAAATTTGGAGGTGGAGTCATCGTACTACATGGGGAAGGTGGAATCATATCCAAACCGTTTGTTAACTGTTGTAACTTGGCAAGGCTACAAGAGGTACCAGGATTACCACTAGATGTGATCTGAGCTGTCGGAGTAGGCGTGGGAGTTGGGGTTGGTCCGGGGGGAGGGTGAGCAGAGGCAGCTTGAATATAGAAGCTTGTGGATGTTGGGAGAGCAGAGCATGAGGAGATTGGTCTTTGTTGCTGAGACTGCTGAGTCTGGAGCCCTCCCCTGTGTTGGATCACAGTGGTCATGGGGACACTGACATACGTGCCAGGCTGCGAAAAGTGACCCTGCGACGACATTTGAGGGACTCCGATGTAGTTCCCCTGGCTGATAACGGCAGCCATGTTGTGATGATGGTGATGCTGCATTGAACTGGGGGCAAGCTGGTGAGCAGCGTGGTGGTAGCCAGCAGATGCCTGGTGAGCCCCAGGAGACGGTGCCATGTGGTGATGATGATGCAAGTGTGCCAGCTGGTGTTGAGCAGTATGTTGGTGCTGCTGTGCAGAAGCTTGATGCTGTTGATGTGAGTGCAACAGATGGTGCTGTTGATGTGATTGGTTCGGAGACGGGTTCTGTTGAAGACTATGTTGTAATGAAGGTGACACAGCTTGATGTAACGAAGGATGTTGCATAGACGGAGGAGTAGCTTGAGGCATGGGGTGTGATTGATTTGCAGACACTACTTGTTGATGTGAAAGTTGTTGTTGTTGCTGTTGTTGTTGTTGCATTACTGCTTGTTGCATTGAAGGATGTTGAGAAGAAGGCGGAGGATTTTGTACTGAATGTGATGGAGTATTATTAGGTCTCGGAGTATGTGAATGAGAATGAGAGGAATGTGATGAAGCATTCGTTGGTCTTGGAGTATGAGAATGCGGTGGGTGGGGAGTGTGAGAATGTTTAGATCTTGAGGAATGGGATTGAGGAGAGGTTTGTTGGGATTGCATTTGCTGCTGTTGTTGTTGTTGTTGTTGTTGTTGTTGTTGTTGCTGGGCAGCTTGCTGTTGGGCCGCAGCTTGTTGTTGGGCGGCAGCTTGTTGAGCGGCAGCTTGCTGGGCCGCTTGTTGATGAGCTGCTTGCTGTGCAGCTTGTTGAGCCGCAACTTGTTGCTGTGCCGCTTGTTGAGCTGCTTGCTGGGCTTGTTGTGCAGCCTGCTGAGCCTGTTGTTGCAACTGCTGATGCTGAGCACACTCCTGATATGTTGGCTGATGTAGAGGTTGGTGATGTTGCGGCATGTGAGGGTTAGGAGACATGACGTGGTGATGAGAGTGGAGGTGGTGTGGAGGAGGGGGAGGAGGTACAACCACTACCTGCTGCTGCTGAGGCTGTTGTTGAGGACTTGGCTGTTGCTGAGACAAGTTACTAGCAGGGTGTTCTGCTCCAGAGGAGGAATTTTGTGCTAAGTCACTTGATGATATAGATGCTGGGGATTCTAGCCCCAATTGACTAACGTCCAGCTCGCAAGGACCGTAGCCATGTAATGAATGCACAGAGTTAGTGGTTGAATCAGGAGTGAACACACCCAGACTTGGCATGTCTTGAGACGATGGCTGTGTAGGAGTGGTTTGCTTGACGGAGCCGGGGTTGCTGATTGCACCCTCCTCACCAGAGGAAGTAGTACCGTGGGCAGACATAGGAGCCCCGTCCCTACTGTCTTCTAGCATGCCGTTGGTGGCAGGCGAGGAGTGTTGCTTCTCACACACTTTCTCACAAGGACTCTTGTCAGATTCTCTGTTCTCGACAAATTCAACCTCTCTCTCTTGTGGAGCCTCCTCTTTTGGCTCATCGTCGTTGGCCACAGGAGCTGGATTGGTGACCTTTTCCTCAGGCTTGGTGGGACTTGGGGGGCCCTGGGGTTCTTCCACCTTGGTGTCTTCCTGAATGACACTCTCCTTCTCCTCCACAATCTCAACTCTAGGAGCTGGGGGGACTTCAGCGGGAGAAGGAGCTCGCTCCATGATGATGGGACTGTCAGAAGATTCTTCTCTCTTCTCTTCTTTAGCCTGCAAAAAGAAACATTTAATTTAGTTAAGTTTCAGTGCAAGAAACCATTGGTAAAACAAGTCATAAATACTTGCTGAACAAAACGAACTTACTACAGCTATAGTATTATTCAAGGCATTTCAATAGCAATATGAGTAAATTAAAAAAAGAAAATAAATTCACATAGTTTTTAATTGCTTTGTATTTTTAATTCTTAATTGATTTTTTTTTTTTTATTTACTTATTTATTATTTGAAAATCATACGACTTTTTGACTTTAAAAGCAAAAAAAAAAAAAAAATACACAGATACTGGTCATGCAAATAATTCATAAAAATGATTCAATCTATTATTTGTACAACATCTTTATAATGCTCACCTCTCCCTGGGTATCTTTGATCTTCTCCTCTGGGCTTGGCTGATTCTGAATATCTGGAGTCGGGGGAGTGGGTGGTCGCAGGTCTGGGGTTGGTGGCCTCTCGGGCTCGGGTGTTCTGGGCTCAGCAGCCTCCGGGCTCTCAGCCTTGACTGGTTCTGGGGTGGGGGGTGGGGAGTTCTGCTTGGGCTCTGGCTGCAAGGCGGGGGGTGTTTCCTCTGGCTGATTTTCAGTGGCGGGTCGCTCAGCCTCCTTGCTCTCTGTGGGAGCTTCGAGGATGGGGGGCTGAGAGGCCTCAGCATCCACCTCAGGAGCAGCGTCTGAAGTCTCCATCGTCTCGTCTTCATCGTCATCCTGCACAATAAGACACAAATCACGTCACAGCAATAAAAAATACCGTTGGTATGAATTCTTAAAGAAAAGTGAAAGTAGTTAAATGATAAAGGTAACATAATGACTTTCAATACTTGCTACATTAGAATTTGTTGTTAAATCCAACACCAAAATTAAAAAAAAAAAATCATTTTACACCCCTTCCCATTCCTTTTCAAAATAAAAGTTTTTCTAAAGAGTGGGTTAAGACAGTAATTTACCTGGTGTACTGCTGCCTGTTTCTTGGCCTTGCATGACTCCCTGCTGCGATGGTGACTCTTCTTTGCTGGCCTGCCGCGCCTGCGCTTGGCTGGAGGTGAGGAGCCTCCCTCTGTGTCTCCCTCCTGTCCACTCTCCTCGGTGGGCTGCAGGGCTGGAGGGGACAGAGGCGGCAGACCGTTCTCCTGGGCTGGAGACACGGCACGCTCAGGCTGCAGCTCCGGCATCTCGGCGTCCTGGGAGTCATCAACCTCTTCCTCCTCGGCAACACTGCAACAAACAACAGGTTGTAGCATGTGGCCTGAACTGACAATATCCAGGGAAATATTAAGATAAAAAATACATAGAAAATAGTTATGTACTTTGGACCAATCACAAGAGCGTTTTTAAAGAATTTCATCTCACTACCATGTATATAATTTTTTTGGTAAAAATTGATAAATTTATCATAATCATTTAACAGAGTAATAATTGTTTATAAGATGAGTATTATTAATAATTTATTACTGTACGTTTCATAAGAATTTCGTGGGCTGAATTTTTTCAAGCAGTCACCACAAAAATCAAAACAAAACAAAATTTATCAAATATTGTCTATTTTGTTTTTTTACATACAGTATTAAACTGTACTCAAAAGTAATAGTACCTCTTTCTAATCTTTATTATCTGAGCCACTTGGTATATACAAGATAATGGGTTATTATACCATTAAGATACTGTACTGAAAAATAATTTCAGAATAGGAAATTGCAAGGTAGGACACATTAATAGAAAAATTATACTTTTCAGTTGCTTGAGTATAAGTGTTGGCAAAGCTCTTCAATATTACCCCATTGCCGTGGTAACTTTCAAGGGTCTGTTTTTTGTTTTGTTTGTTTGTTTTTATTTATATATATATATTTTTTAACAGTGCACAATTGGGGCAAAAAAAAAAAAAAAAAAAAAATTGCCAACACTTTTAGACAGCTCTAGTTAAGGTACACACAACTAATTAATTTTCTATTTGAAAGTTATGGTCAAAAAGTTAGTAAAAACCCTTCAATGTTACCCCAGTTGATTGTAATACAATACATTAATTATATAAATTGAAATTTCATATAGGATATAAAAAAAAAAGAGGAGGACCTATCTTATTGTATAACATTTACATAACAAACTTTTACACAGTACACCTAAATCTATGACTTTTTTTGCTATCCCTGCAAGTGTGTATCTCACCTCTTGCTGGGCGTTCTCTTGCTGGTACTTTCCCTGCGGCTCGACTGTCGCTTCTGTTTTGTCTCCTGTACAGCCCTGGCGGCCCTGCGAGGCAGACGTCCCGAGCTCTTGCTGTGTTTGGACTCCTCCTCCACACTGCTGCGGCGCACAGACACCGGCACTGGTGTCTCTGGCACTGTAACAACACAAGTGTCAGCCATGTGGAACTGCTGAATGCGGTTGGAAACTCAAGCTATGCTCATCAACCTTGTCTATTGAACTCAGAAATTCAAGTAATGGGCGGGAAGAAATTACCCTTAGCATAATATTATATTATTATAAAGAAAATATTTCTTGAAAAAATTTTCCCGCCAATTTTTTGCAGATGAAAGGTAGAACAATTATCACCAACGGTACAGCAGCTTGAAGGAAGAAAAAGTGTACTTGTATTTACAGCTATGATATTGACAAAGTAAATGAAAAAAGCACAGTCCAAGAGAAAAATATGATTTAGAGCAAAATTTAAATGTATTGAATTAGCTTTCCACATGAAATCAAAGAACCATATACTCAACTATAGTATGCACTTTTCGCATGAATAATTAAGATTTTGAAGACAAATTTGAAAATTGTGAACAATATATTGTATATTGTATTTTTAAAATTATATTTACTGTAGAAGACTACTCACATTTGACTGGTGAGGCCTCTTTTTCCTTCTCCTTGGTCACAGACGTCCTTCTCTTGCGAGGGGTTGTCTCTGGTTCCTCAACAGTAGACCTTCTTGAGGACTTGGGTGTCTTTTCTTCACTGCTGCGCGACCTTGAGTCCAGCCTGAGACGCTTGCGCGGCCGCTCCGGCTTCTCCTCCACCTCCTCTTCCATGGCTACTTCGCGGCTACGCTTACGTACCAACTTCTTCAGCAGGTCTTCCTTCTCCTTGTTCTCCACAGCCTCAGCAATCTTTTCGGCCAGCGAGCGACGACCACGCTTCTTGCTACCTCGGCCCTTCTTCTTCACCCCCATTTGGGTCTCAACTATGATAGGTGGGCCAATAGGAAGCATTGGCATCATAGCTAATTCCTCTTCAAACTTAGATGGATCATCCTGAAAGCATGAGGGAATGTAAAATAATACAATTTTTAAAAGAAATGACATTTTTTTAAATTGTACTGTCTGTCCAGTACAAATTAGAAAGACAATATTTGTTTATTTTTTTAAAAAATATAATAGAATATTTCATATAATATTACTGTATGGTAATAATTGTGTGAGTACAGAATAATACACTCTTGGTCTTGATTGTTATCTATATTTTTTATTACTGTTATTTATTAATTTGATGACAAAAACTTATAAAACAAGAATAAATATGTCTATCACATCACTCAATAAATAATAGATAATTCATTATAAAAATGGAAATAAACACAAAATCGTTTTATAGCTCCTTACCTCCTTGCCATCGTCGTCTCTGAAAACAGTGGTTGCTGGCACCAAAGGAGTCCACCTTAGACACTCGGGGTCCAGGGGGATGCGGGACTTGCTGTGTGCCACCCGGTGTGCATGGTCTTCCACCAGCCTCCAGTTGACACACAGCAGCAGCTTGCTGTCGTCCGCATTCCTCCTCACGAAGCCCAGCAGGGCCAGGGTTGCAGCCAGGTCGTGCCAGCAAATGCCTGTCTGTCGACTTAGAGCGTGCAAGCCAAAGGTGGTGGCCGAGTGACGCACTGAGTTGAGCTGCTCCAGCACCACGGACTTCCAGTAAGCAGTGTACGTGACGCGGCCGAGGTCGGACAAAGGTTTCTCCGGAGTGCCGGGCTGACCCTCGTGCTTTGACAGCAGGTAACCTAAGTAACAGAGGCATGTTAGCTAAAGTTTGTGTACACTAGTTCAAGACATAATGTTGTAGCATGTACACGGTAAGATAGATTGGGTGGATCCAAATATATCTTAATATGCAGGGGAAAAAAAATAATAATCCTCAGTATGATATTCTGTATCCAAAAACTTTCCAACTATCAAATTAGAGATTATAAAGATACTGGAGAAATGCCAGTGAATGTCTATCAAATATAATTCTGAGTTGAAAAATTTGCTACATTAGTCAAAAGCATGAGAACTATACATAGTTCAATTCTCATTTGTTAAAAGTTAATAAAAAAAAAAAAAAAAAAATTAACAAGCAGTGCAATCAGAATAAATTTAAATACATATTATGAGACAACAACTTACTGAAATGTATTAGAAAGCGACCATATCCTTGTCGTTGATACTGCGGCATTGTCATTATACATGAAACATTGTACTTCTGTTGACAATGTTTCTCTTTGGAAAAATAGCCCACTAAGTGGCACCCCTGCAACAAAAACAGAAATAATTAGTATATTGCATTTTAATGTCAAGTAGATGGATTTTGTCAAGTTGTTTTAGCCCACCTTACTCACCTTACGATCATTTCTAGTGAGAACGTAGAAGAGGAAAGGTTCAACATCGTAGTATAGGGTTTTATGGTCCAGAAAAAGCTTGGCTAGCAGACAAAGGTTTTGGCAGTAGATCTTGTTCACGTTTCCATCCACCTGCATCAGTACAAACTCGTTAGTTGACATTAAAAATTAAGAATATTGTACATAGGATGACATAGCAGTAATAATTATACTGTAAATGAGGTGAAAGCAGTATCTCTCAAGAGTGCTCAATATAACCATTAGCTAAAAAAATAAAAATTAAAAAAATCAAGGGGAAAAAAAAAGTATCTTCGTATGCCAAAACGGCACTTACCTCAAAGACGGAGAGATCATCGTGACGGTAGATCTCGGTGCCAGGAGGGTTCCTCCAAGGGCACTTGCCCTGGTGCCTTCTCAGGACAGACTTGCTCTTGGTGTACTTGAGGCAGAATTCACACAGGAACAGCTTGGGTAGCCTGAAAAATACAATCCATTTGTTAAATTAATTTAGAAATAGAATAATATTTTGGGGGGGGGGGGGGCAATTTTTATTTAGTTTTTCTATTTTAATTTATTCATATCAAATACCAGTTGGTATACAGTGACATACTTAATTCTCTATGACATTTTTATTTAGGCACAGATAATGTGATTAAGTTTCGATACTAAAATGAAAGACATATTTTAAATAACGGTGACTAAATAAAATAAAAGCTGCTGTGCAACTTACCTAGCATACTCCTGGGGGTAGGGTGAAGAGTACCAGGTCTGGATATCGTACAGACCAAACTCAATGGCAGAGGGGCAGCGCTGCTGGGGTGGAGATGTGCCAGGTGGGTGGCCCACCGTCGACAGCAGCATCTCCACACTAGGGGGCACTCCCAGGTTGGCCTGGACACACAACATCACTCGTTAAGGTAGAGATAATACGGATCAGCTGGCCCAATGCTAAAAAAATCCCATTCATAAAAATTATGAAAAAAATTTAAAATGTTCTCCTCTACATCCCCTATCAGTAGGTAAAATATCAGGTATACAAAAACGAGCTAGTTTTTGAGTTATTAATTTTTAAAGTTGACTAATTTAACATGGGAGTTCCATTTCTCCATGTTATATTAGAGAACTTCAAAAATTAATAACTCGAAAACTAGCTCGTTTTTGTATACCTGATATTTTACCTACTGATAGGGGATGTAGAGGAGAACATTTTAAATTTTTTTTCATAATTTTTATGAATGGGATTTTTTTAGCGTTGGGCCAGCTGATCCGTATTATCTCTACCTTAAACACCAGCTAATTCTGACACAATAACAATAATTAAGTAGAAAATATCATACTTTATTGAAGTATGGTAAGGTAAAGAAAGAGAGCTACTTACCGCATTAGCTTTCTCCTGGGCTTTCCTGTAGAGGTCAACGTCCCGCTGAGTGACCCCTGGGGGTAGAGTGGCCCTCAGCACTTGGTCCAGCTCCGCTTCGGCTGCAAGGTAACAGCCTGTTAGAATCATCACTGCAACCACCTGCCTGCATCCACAGCTGGCAGCATCTTAGACCCACTGGCTCACAATGGCAAATTAGATGGGTCCCAAGTATGAAAAGCATAGAACCGTATTACATGCTTAGTAAAGAAATATTAGTTAATATAATAAAAAGCATCAAGAATATAAGTAATTAATTTAACATGCTCTAAGAATAATACAGCTGTAAGTGTTATATACTTATAAATCATTGTTTGTTTGTTTTGCCATTTTGAACCACAATACTTTTAATGCATGAAGAAATTGAATGAGTTACTACAGAATGGACAAGTTTCCCAAAGTACATTTAAAATAAAAACCGATACTAACTTTCAAGAAAGCATGTTTGTCTCAAATATTAAGAGACGTTTAAAAATGGGGAGTAAAAAGGTAACGATAAACAAAAGCACAACATAAATTTCAGGAATTCTATTTACAACTAAAACAAAAATATAATTACAGTTGTAAATAGTAGATATATTACATTTATTGTAATACATTAGGATGACATCACAAAAACACACAAATATTTCGAGGTTTTATTAATATTTTTAAGTGTGTTCTACATTAATACACAACTCGCATGTGGATAAAAAAAAAAAAGTTCATGCGAGTTATCTTGCTTCTTCGGTGTAAGTTTCGGTGAACAGATAGAGATATTCCTCAATGTTCCAGTCAATAGGAGTTGAGGATTTTTTCTATGCATAATTATTCCCTCAAATGTATTTTGCCCATTTCAATTAATCTGCCCATCTTTCCCAAAGAGATTTTTTTTATTATTATTTTTTTATTTCTGGCAGGATAAGTGTAAGAAGTGCAGGAGGGAAGGGAAATCAGATGAAGAACCATTATTTTGATAATATATATAAAAAAATATGTATATAATTTATTGCTTTATCAAAGCAGCATCAGTGTCAAGTAAGCATCAAGGATGATATGAGCTACAGAAGCGAGCGTCCACTACGTCACAAGCCCCCACATGCAAGAGTCCCAGCAAGGCAGCGGTGATGACGTTGGTTGCACAAGGTGACAGGGGTTTAGTGGCCGCGGAAGGGTTGAGGTAAAGGGGCGGGAGGACCTCAGCATACACAAGCAAGAGAGAGAGAAAGGGAGTGGGGGGAGTGAGTGAGATGGACTGACGGAGTGAGTAAGCAGGAGGTAAACCACATGGCAATGGCTTACCCGTGGACTGCACAGGAGCCGCCATGGATCGGTTGTGTTGGCTATCCTTCTTCTTCTTGGACGATTTCAACAGGGTCAGACCACTGGGAGGAGACTGCTGGGGAGGAGTACTTTCCCGAGGAAGAAACGGAACGTCTCTTTTAAGTTCTTTCCGCCTCTCCTGCTCAAGTTTCTTGCTCTTTACAGCTGACTTTACAAGACGAGAAGGAGACATGGGTAAATTTTCCTTCTCTTTTGGAGGAGACTGCACTGTTGGAGTTGGTGGGGGTGGGGGAGCAGGAGGGTGGGCTATTTGCTTCGGAGTTATTTGTTTAGGAGCAGGTGTAACTTTTGGTGATGGGGGGACCTGTTTCGGTGGCACGGGAGTTTGTTTTGGAGGTGGTGTTGGTTTAGGAGGGGGTGTTAGTTTTGGAGGGGAAGGAGATTGTTTAGGTTCTTCCACTGCATTTGGACTTTCTGACGGAGTTGACTTTTTCCTCTGAGATAAAGAGTAATTTGGAGGAGTAGCTCGTTTGCGAGTCTCAGTGGGAGCAGCAAAAAGATGGCTGAGACCATCAAATAGGTTCTTCAGCTGTCCGATTCCGGCTGCCTTGAGACTTTCTCTGAGGTCCTTGGTATTTTCTGGAGTCACTTTGTCCACCTCCTGCCTGCTGGTAGGAGTGCTGCTGCTGTGTGAGGCACCTCCACTGCTGCCACTGCTGCTACTGTTCGGTTTTTGCTTTACTAAGGGCGAGGAATGGGAAGGCTCAGGCCGCCGAGCATGCACAGAGGAAGAGGAAGAAGGTAGGTTGTTGCTCTCTGCTGAAATATCATCAGATGTCCCTCCCCGACTGCCACGATTACGACATTTGCCGTTTTTTGTGTGGTGCTCTGCATAAAAAGCACTTGATCGGAAAAACTTCTGTTTCTCTTTGGAAATTTTATCACTTTTCTCTTCCAGTTTCTGCTGTGAATCTCTGGTACCTCCTCCAGCCTGCTTTGAGCTGGTCGGAGTCGGTACAGAAGGAGAGGGGACGGGGGAAGGGCTTGGGGATCTGCAAGAGACTTCGTCATTACCCTCTGAGCCAGAGACGCTCGGCTGCCGACTCTTCTCCCGTATACTCTTGCGTTGTTCCTTTGGTGTGCTCTCCTTTGCCACAGACCTGGTAACAACAACCTATACATTAGCACTACAAACTTGGTCATGGAACATACTACTTATACTTATAAACTTATACAACTTATAAATTTTTTGATAAAGGATACTAAATCTGTCACATTAAACTGATTATAGGGTAGTGTACTGATATTTCCCCTCTCATTAGTCTGTTTAAACAAAATAACAAAACTCTGCACAGGAGAAAAAAGAAATATCATTATTTTTGTTACAGTTATTTTTATTTTTCCAACCATGTTTTTTCCAATTTTCAATTTACCAGTACGTGGGCATAAGAAAAGAAGAATTTTCAATTTGCAAAGTTCAAATTTAAAATTTAACTCTCAGAACTAATTATTAAGTGAACATTTTTACTGCATATGCTATTCCGTCTCACCTGCTGTGACTCTTGGCTGAGTGGGGGGTCTTGCTGTGCTTCTTGTCGCTCTTGTCACTCTTGTCTGCTTTGGGCGGTCGTCCCCTGCGAGTCACCGTGAGACCCAGGCACTCTGCACACGCCCACGGCTCCTTGGAGCGCCTCTCCACGGGGGGTTCCAGACAACTAAGGTGGGAGGTCTTGCCGCACTTGGCACAGCTCAGCAGACAGCCCTGCAACAACAAACACAATCCTTTCAGAACGTGTTCAGCAACTCTCGCACAAAAGACAGCCAACCAGCCACACCAGAAGAACACCAACGATGCAACCGTAAGTCCGAAAGCAAAGAGTAAAGTAGAAACAGACTGACATTATATTCACTTGTTTCAAATTATTTTTAAATTCCAAAAAAAATTATGTACTGTATTTTTGCTATCACCGTTGAAATTTATTGTTATTATATAAGAAGGACCAGCTATCTAATGGGTTAAAAAACCACCGCAGTTTAAGGTTATTATTATTATTATTATTATTATTATGTATTGTTTCACTAATAACAACCTTAGAGTGAATAGGATTTTTAAACTTGTGTGATCTCCAGGCCCTCATTATTTATTATTATTAGTTATAATATTAATTAATATTTAACATTCAAAGCCAACCACACCTTATAATTAGAACAGAATGGGTAAATTATTTTGAAGTTATTATATCTTTTAACATTAACTTTTGCATCACTTTTAAGTCTAATCCTATAAGTTTGACAAAAATAATAAAAAAAATATGTACAATGATTAAATAGATTAAATGATATACTGTGATGATTTACTTTAGTGATTGAATTCCCCGTTTTATATAATTAATAGGTAGTTTGTTTATTATTCTAAAAGGTAATAACTGACGTCATCAGATTTTTTTTGTTTTTTTCACTTTTTTACTCGCTCAAATTCATTTTTGGTTAAAGAAGAACCCCGTTATCTTTCTAACTTTCTTCAATCATGCAAAAGGTAAGGCTATAAGAATAGCATATTATGTTTTTGTCAAAATCTTTTCCATGCACCAGTACAAAAGATTTTTAAGTCACTGCATGGTGAGCATTTTGATAACAAAATAAAATAAGAACAAAAACTGACAGTATAAGCTCATGCAGTGCAAAACTGAAGCGACAGACACATAAGGATTCAGCCAAGGATCAGACACAATAGTTAGTAAGCGTCACAGAGTGCAGGTTAGAGAGCTAGTTGATGTTTTTTTGGGCACACCTGCTCGCCCTTGCTCTGGCTGCAGCGTACACACTCGGAGCACTCCTCGCAGGTCCAGCGTGCCCCCGGCAGCTGCAGTTGGGTACGCAGCTCTGCAGTAGGTGCAGCGCATGATAGATGGACCGAACTGCCGCATCCACTGCACGAGCTTAGCGACTCCTGACGACCCTCGCGGTTCCTTGCAGACGTTCCCAGGCATTCGCTGCAGAACGGCGCTGGAGACGGCAGCTATACACACGCACACTCAGTGACAGGTACTTCAACACAGGGGTGACAAACAGTGACAAATTTCATTGGTAATTACAGAGTTAGAAGAGCTTTAACAAAATATTCTACCTGGTTTCTCGTTTTTACTAACGTGAAATAATTATATCAAAATATGTAAACATTTTGCAGTTTTACTTGGGACTAAAACTAAATCGCAAATGTATTTTTCCAGATATTTTACTGTATCTGATTACATGTTATCAAATTTTTATCACTTTCCTGTTTTACTTGATCAGATCAGCCAGACCTGTTATCAAACTTGCAGTTATGATACAACATAAATACTACTAATCAGTAACAAGTATATATTTATATATAGCATGCTCTAGCTTATTAGCTATTATAATGCATTCATGTAATGACTAACAAAAAGTGTAGGGAAAAATAACATATAAGGCCTGTTCGTAAACCCTGCTCAGTGTACACTTTTACACCGTTTTCTTACACCAGTGCAGAGGGTGGTGTAGGGAGTGCAGTGCAGATGATGTCACGATTTTTGTTCGTAAACTTGCTTGGTGTACTCTGAGCAAGTTTACGAACAGGCCTAAAATTAAAAAAAAAAAAAAAATGTATGGTGACGCTCATCCTACTGTATTGCAAAACTATGCACTAATAGCTGAGAAAATATATAATATATTAGTGATAATTAATATAATTAAAAAATAGTATTCATAGAAGGGAAAAAAATATTAATAGTAAAATTAAGACGAAATTCATGAGGATATAATAATTAGTCTATCATGACTAAATAAAGCAAACAAGGTAATTAAATCTAAATTATAGTCTAATTATCTTTTATTTTATAAAATTAATTATCATATCATCAAAGACTAAATTTGTAATAAGCTTTTTTGTTAATATTGTCAAAATATAATTACGCACGCTGTAATTAAAAATTGATCGAAAAACAACAACAGCTTTTCAATAAAACGTAAGTGCTAATTAATCCTGACTAAACTCCTTTTCCTTTATTTACATATTTGATTGTTCGAGAATTCTAAGAGCTCTTTAAAAAGAAGTTGCTAGTTCTTTTTGTTCGTCGGTGGCAGTAGCTAGTGGTATTAGATCGATAAACAGCCTGCTGCCGCCGAAGTAGCAAGTGAAGTGTTAGCTACGAGCTACGAGCAAGCAAGCACAAGACGCCGCCGCCGCTTTAAGGACTGTCGCTACGTAGCCGGCCACCAGAGGCGCAACGTTTGCGTTTCGAAAAATACTGATTGGAAGAATTTTGTTCCAACATTTTTACAAAACTTTAAAGGATATTTAATTTTTAATTGTATAATATTAATTATATATATATTCTCTGATGAACAAGTTAATATGGATACTGTACAGCAATGTTTTAAGGACTTTACAAGTAAGAAAATTACACACTATATTTCCCCACTTTGTCACAAGCCCTCTTGCTGAATTTTTTTCTCCTCGGATGTACTGTGCATTGTCCCATTGTTCGGGACTGCACCTAGCTTGCTCGCCAGCAAGCAGCGAGGAAGTAAAGTGAGGATGGTCAGCTTGAGCTTTACCAGCAGCAGGGAGGGCGCCGAGACGGCTTAGAGGTTCTGCGGGCTCTCGCACGGATCTGCACGGGCGGGCCCGTGGGCCGTGCAGACCCATGGGCCGTGCTCATGCAGCTCAGCATTGGTAGTCTGCACACGGAAATTGATGGCTCCTACAAGGCCTAGCTCTATCTATTAAATTCCTCCAGTAAAAAAAAAAAAAAAAATACATAATATATATATATCGATTTTTTTATTGAGAGAAAAATTAATTAATTATTATAATTATTATTAATTATTGGACCGTAATTATATAAAATTGTAATATTTATTATAACATTTATAATATAGTTATAATATTATATAACTATATATATATATTATTATATGTATAGTTATATATGTATTTATATAATACATATCTACAAAAATATAAAATATATATAAATATAAATAAATAAATATTTATATTTATTATTATTTTTTTTAATAATAATATTATTGGCGCAGTGCATTGACCGGTCTCGTTAGATCACCGAAGTCAAGCTACGTCGAGCGTGGTTAGTACTTGGATGGGTGACCGTTTCAAGTAAAAAATACGCTGCTCCCTCCCTGGGGTAAATTCGTCTCGCTTTCCACCCAGTGCAGTGATGCACTTGTGTGTGGTTCTCCAGGCTTTGGACATCGCTTTGGTCCATTGAGAAAAATTAAAGGTGTCCGTCCTGACTGAGGTTTTCCACGGTTCCCTCAGTCTCACCTCAGCGAATGCTGGGACGCGTAAGCATGCAGGCCGTGGCCACTATCCGTTCCCTACCTTCTATCCCTACCCAGTACCCCGCCGCGAGCTGTAAGCTCTTAGGGGTGTATCCTTGTAAAAAAAAAAAAAATTATTAATATATATATAAAGATAATCAGGCGCGGATCCAGAAACAAATTATTATCAAATTATTTTTATTTCAAGCATATATGATTAGATATGATGAGCCACATAAAGCGAAACAGCATTATGAATGATAGTAAATTTTAATATATAAAATTACGTAATTATTAGGATTATTACTTAGATTCGAGTTAGATTCATTATATATAACAAAAGGAATTAAAAAATACAATAATATATTTTATTTTTTTATCGAAAAAAAAAAGTTTCGATGCTTACTATCCTAAAAATCATAATATTAATTCTTTCAAAATAATACATCTTTGTTTATTTACCGTTACTCTCCCTTCTATTCAATTTAAAATACAATGGAATGTTGAGGCGCACTCGCAACGGTAGAGCAGGAGCATTCATCACGGCACGGCTGCCCTTCATATTTCTTTCTTTGCCTTGAGCTTTTGCTCTCTGAGTTATAGGGGCATTTTTTTAACTGCAATAACTTATCATATAATTATTGTATTCACAAATTAATCAGACTAGGAAATAGATAAACATAATTATAATGACTGTTGCTCATTTAAAAACGGTTAATCTTATTATTTCCTTTGAAATGTTGGAATTAAAATCACCCAATCTCGGACATCATTTACTAAAGACTGGTAGTGACATCTCTTTTCATTCCACTTGCATATTTTCATAGCGACAGACCTTAACAGATGAAGTTATAAAAGTCGCCTTGAGATGGCACGATGATGGGAAATACAGCAGTTTAAGTACAGGAGGAGGGAGGCCACCCAAGGGAGGGAGAGGAAAAAAAAAAAAAAATGCAAAAAAGCTCTCTTGAGTGAAAAAAATCAATGATTGTCATTCCCCCCTTTCCTTATTTTTTTTATCACATCATTTTAACCTTTAAAAAAAATAGAGCGCAGTTTTAGACGGAAAAGGTAAAGAGTTAATGAGACTCAGTGAATCATGGGATATCCTTTTAGACATTCAGTAAATCAATGAGTCTTGCTTATTACAAGATACCGTTCAAAAGCATGAAAATTGCTTATCTAGCGTTTAAAATCATGTTAAATCAACTCACTTAACACAATGTTATAAAGTACACAAGGGTATAAAATGTTTCAACGGCGATAGACAAAATTAAGCATAAATTTATAAAAACTCAGTGACTGAATAAAATTTTAATTAAGTTACAGTTTTTGTCAGCTAATAAAACAAGACGACTATAAATGACCTGCAATAACTCCCGCGGAGCATCAAATAGACTACCTGTTAGATAACATAATCTTCATCCCACGCGAAAACACAAAACACATACACAAAATAATAATAAAAAAAAAATGAAGACATACCGGCATATTAAATTAATAAAAAAAAGAACCTGCCTTCATAATAATTGTCAATCGAATTCCAACATCATCGACTTTTTTTTTTTTGCTTGCACGAGAATTTTTGACGTCAACAAAACTTTTGAGATTAGATAAGAAGAGTTTTTGGGTGTAAACGTTATACACGTATTGTATAATCAATTCGTCGTATGTGTGATATTGTAAAACGTGGCAACACGGACATAATATATAATATTATTACCTGTTTGAAAAGTGGCAACGTTGTCATTGTTTTTTTTATATATATTATTTTTTATCCTTCTACTTGGCTGCTTGTTCGTTCGTTCGCTTGCTTGCTTGCTAGCTGTCAGGGCTATTAGACATACCTTGTCGTGAGAGCGAGCCAACAATACCATCACTTTTAAACGTATTAAAAAAACACATGGTTCATTCTCGTATATCATAACATTGTAATAATAACATAAGTATAGATAATGTTACGTTTATATCAATATATAATATTTTATACACCAGTAAGTATTTCGTTTTAAGCTTGATTTTTTTTTCTTCTTCTTTCATTACTTATGATCAAATTAAAACAATAACTTGATTATTAAAATATTACAAATCAATAATATAAAATTTAAATACTTTATTCAATCCATTAAAAAAACTTTTAATTAATTAATTAAAATTTTAACGTTATAACACCTGCTTACATTATTTTCGCTTGATTCCTACCCACATGCCGTCTTTATTATACGATCGTGACTCATAACATCTCATGCAGTGAGGGAAACACCCACCCCCGTCTCAATGTTGCCACGTCTACCGTGCGTACGTTCGTATCCTGCTATATTTTCTCGTGTTTTAGGACTTGATTTTTTTATAATAATAGACTCGATAGTGACTGGTGACACGGCGACCTTTGTGAAGCTTATTTTATCTCAACATAATATCATTGCTAAGGTGTATTTGTGTGGAGCCGAACAACACAAAACAACTTCTCATCTCCCCTTTGCAGCATTATAAGGGGCGTGGCACACACATGCGTGTAATATTTTTTCTATTATGGATATTATATGAAATATAATAATTAATCATAATAAGAAAATTCTTAAATTGCTTTACAAATAGCTTTGCTAATTTAAGTTGTTTAAAATAATAATAGCAATTTTAATTAATTAAGTGTTTTTTTTTATAATTTTTTTATGGAGATCTTTTAGTGAAAGTAACAAGTTAATCTTTGACGAAAATAAAAGGCGTGTCTACATTTTTTTTTT
The DNA here is from genome assembly GCA_949825025.1 of Siphlonurus alternatus. NCBI lineage: Eukaryota > Metazoa > Arthropoda > Insecta > Ephemeroptera > Siphlonuridae > Siphlonurus > Siphlonurus alternatus. Next base: position 19,808,375 of record OX463781.1, read on the forward strand.
CTTTCAAATATAAAAAACCATCAAGGTCTGACGACTAATAAATTTTAGGACAGTAAAATTAATTATAATATTATAATTAAACTTGTTTTATGAATAATAATTAATTAAAATAATTATTAGATCTTATTAGATCTTATTAGATATTACATTATTACTTGTTTTACATACAAGTTACACAAGATTTCCATGTAATGCAAAAGTATTATTTATCGATCCATAAAGCACTAGAAGTAAGTGATGCAAAAGTATTGAGTTGACCTACTATTCCTCTTTAGTACAAGTGCAAAGAGCTGCATACATACAGCTAGCCAATTAATGTATGGTACAGCTTTACCTATAGCAAGTGCAGCAATGCTGTATTATACTAATTATGTCACTTCACAACTTTATATACACCGGCAAGATGAAAGCAATCGATCGATTATATCTAATTAATTACTGATTAAAAAAGAAAGAATGACTTCACTATCTTGAACACTGTATTGAGTGAATATATTCCTAAGGGATGCTACAAAAATGTTTCCCGACTTGAGGGGAGAGAAAGATATATATTATAAAAAAAAGGCGCCATTGGCAAGGGTACACTACACTGAGAGAAGTATTGGGGTAGGTCATGTTACTGCATCATCATCATCATCATCAGCAGCAGCAGCAGCAGCAACCACAAACCTGCTGCATGCACTTGTGCTGCGTTTATTATTTCAATTGAATATCCATCATTATTATTATAACTTCAGTGTATATAATTTTACTCTCTTAACTCATATACCCTTGGGCTGCAAGTATAGGTAATCTTTCACTTCTATTATATGAATGCCTTCTATGTCTTATTATATGAAAGAAAAAAAAACTTATGTGTGTCCTTGGTCGTTTCCTGCATTTAACACAAGTATCATACATTCTATAAGCAAAGATTTTTATTTTAGGAATTGAAATATATTATATATATATATTTGGTAATAGTTGGAATTAATTAAGATCACCGTTATTTGAAAGGTCACCATTGAGCCGTTTATATAAAATTGTACAGTTTCACCTTTCTTCATGACTGTCTGGGTAACATTGCTGCTACTACTACAATATTATAACGTTAAAAACTCGCCGATCCTTCTGTATGGCCTCAACATACATTCTAGCACGTACAAGAGCTATTTTAAATTTTAATGTATTTTCAGTTACGCAGTTTTTAAGTAACGACGACAGTGTTTTGCAGACAGATAAAAAGAACAAAGTTACACATACAAAATGAATGATTGACAATATATTATATAAAAAAAAAGATTTATAAATATTTAATACACGTTGTTAAAACGAGATTAAACTGAGCATAATATATATTATTTTTTTCTCAGCACACAAGTTCTGCTGGTTAGTTGATGTTAAAAAAAAAAAGCAGGGAACTTGACAAGAACGCGAGATAATTACGCGCTGATGTAGGGCTCTCATAATCAAGGAGGAGATATGTGTAGATGTGAGGTCTTGATATTGCCCGTCTCCACGCCGGGCCTGTTTCCTTTGTTTTGTCCGTCACTTCCCGACCAAGAGCACTCGAGCGTACAAACAAAAAACCTCCCTCCCCCAATTATTATAAAATAATGCATGTACCCTCTACTTCAAATACACCTCTTATATAATAATAATAGCCTCTCCGTCATTGCATGTGTGCTTTTGTTTTAACGTGTATATATATTTTTCTATGTCTACGCGTAAATACAAAAAAAAAACATTATTTTGTTTCTATATATCAAGACGTCAAGTATATTAATATTTTTATAAATAATTATTAAAATACTCTGTTAAAAGTTAATGGAATGGAACAAGATATAATTGTTTATTTATTCTGTTGTTTATAATTATTTAATAATAGTGTAAAATCGTTATATCATATCACGATTTCATAACAGGATTAATATTTGTATAAAACATTTCAATAAAATTCATCTAAAAAATGATAAAAAGTGTATAAAGAAGATTCATTGGCTACACTTTGGCAAGGAGTCATTTAGCGCCAGCTGTTACACAATTGATCATATCTGCTGCTGATCATCATCCCTCAGGCCCGAGTCATGTTCGGATTGTTCAGCACTTCGATTGGTAGCAGCGACCGCTCGCTGGGCGCTTCTTTCACTGCCTACGGTCAAATAAACTAAGATGCCGCTACCGGAAGTGAAAGCTTTCCGACAATCCTGCAATTTTGAAACTTTGCTAAGAGGTCATTTTTTCAAGTAGACTGCTCTAAACTAAAAAAAAAACAGATTAAAAAATACGACCAGCAAGGTCAGAAATGTTATACTTCCGGTGGATTGTTTACTAAATTTGACTGTATCCGGGGAGAGCCTCAGCCGTCCGACCGACAGACCGGCCTGCCAACTTATTACGCGCGATCGATTCCGCGAGCGAGCGACACGATGACTGATGCTATGTTGCCACATTTTGTCTCTAACCCCCCCCCTTTTTTTATGTATAACCCTCTATCATTTTATAACATCACTACTACTTGGTAATGCAGGGAGTGGACGCGGGAAGGGGAAAAGAAAAGACATAAAAGCTCAGTAGTCGATGGAAGCCTCATAAAATACCACCAAACAAAACTGTAATAAATGTTAAGTGAATTAAATCAAGAAATTGATACAGACAATGACTTCATTATCATTGTATTACAGAGAAGATAATCTGCTGATTATCTTTCATATAAAATATATTAACAAATGAAGTTAATGTTGCGGTAGGACACATTTAAAATTTAACTTTTAACAAGCGCTAAATAAGTAATTAAATATAACTACTTTAACATAGCTGATGGCGTTTTTATTACGTCATTATTTACTATCGTAATGATACATTGATTATCTGATTAATATGCATATCATTGAGTGAGCTTAAAATGGGCACCGCACCATTAAATAATAAGCACAACAAAAAAGGGCATGACCCCCCATTTTATTATAAAGGTCTACCTTTTTGAGATATAGCTATATAATAGTGATCCTTACATTACATTAGCTGGTATAACGTCTATTGTGCCTTTGCTTTATAAATAATTTTGAATCTTTTAATTATAAAGAAGTGACATCAAAAGTGGATTGAAAACCACAAGAAGTGTTTAATAAGAAAAACGTCATTTAGAACAAAAAAAAACTGACGTAATTTTAATGGTGACGTGTTTGTTTTCGGTTGAGAGGACATGCCAGCAATATTATTACGTTACATAAAAAAATTGTAACGTGACATGACAACGGTGTGAGACTGATAAAAAAAAAACTAATATATAAGCTTATTAGTTTAGTTGCTGCCAGACTCGATCGAGTAATACCGTCACATGGCACACAACGTAATATAAAAGCTTGAAATTACGTAATTATTATATAAAAAAAATATAATAATTTTCTACTCATTTAATTCTATTAAATCAGAGATGTAATTAGGTTGAGAAATTGCCTCGAGTTGTGTCTCCTGCTTACGTGCGGGCTAAAGGTAAAAGGATCGCACCTGGCTGCTAAGCAAGGTATGTCGGGCCGGCCGGCCGGCTTGCCAGCAGCCACCGCGTGTCCGTTTTCCCAAGCTGCTACGCGCATATATCGGGCAATACAGCAGCTGCCATATAGCAGCCGGCATATATACCGTCAACCCACTATAGGCAAATTGTTTTATCATTCCCATAAAAAGTAACCCTTAATAAAGTGCAGTTTGAAATTTAGAAACTTTACTACAAAATTTACTGCTTTCAGTGTGTGACAGAACACAAAGTTTCAAATTTCAATGTCAATTAGGAAGGTTAACGAAACTTCGCTCTTCTCACTTCCACAGGTGTAAATTCAAATTAAATTTGTCCGTAGTTTTTCATGTAGACGACCTAAAACTGATGAAGCACTTGAAAGTATACCGTACTACAATTTTACATACATGATGGACATAATTATTATGAACTGTAATATTATATGATAAAAATATGGTATGCTTATACAGCGATAATAAATATATTGAGTATGGGTAAATAAAGGTGTCATGTTATTTGCATATAAGAGAACGACAAATACGTTGCAATGAAACATTATCATAATAAGGAAACTGTGAAACGTCGTCGCGACATGTATTATTTATAGTTTAGACGCGGAACATGAAGTCGTAGTACCCCCAGTAAGAATGCACCATCAAGGAGCCACGCCCACTCTACACCAGTGTGCATGGTACCGGTACTGTACGTGAATCAATATCACACTAATTGACATTAGCTAAGCAAACGATCTAATAATAATTTGCAAATTAATTTCTCAAATTTTGTATCCCCAAAAAATTATAAAAGTTACCTGATAAAATACAATGTAGTTCAACAAAAATAATATATAAATTATTTTCATTACTGCAGTTACATTTTTTTAATGCTTACTCGTGGTGAAAAAGATTTCATAATCGCGAATTGTGTATAATGTTGTAATACAATTTCTGGAGGGGATCGAGAATGCTGCTTGCTTCTCCATGCAAAAGGCGCGTAAAAATAGGTAAGAATGAGGGTTAGATATACGTGTTATGTATGGGATTAGGGGAGGAGGATGTTTTCCCAACAATTTAAAGTAGTTTTCATTGAAAGCCGATAGAGGCATTGCTAGGTAAACTTTTTTTAATATTACCAACACTATCTCTAATACTCTATTATAATATAGCAGCTGCATTACTACTGCTGTGGTTTTTTGGCGCGCTTTTCATGGACTTGATGATAACATGACGTCACAAGTACATACATAAAACCAGTCTATCCGGTAATAAAGAAAAGAGGGTAGACAGGCAAAGACGATGATGACGATATTTATATATAAAACGCTACATTGAACATTTATATTTTGACAATAATAATTATAATCGCAAACATGAGCCTACATGGATAAAAAAAAAATTGTAATTTTTTTAAACATTTTAACATGCAAAAATGTTTGTACAAAAGCAATAAAAATTCCTAGAATTTTCAAGTTTAAAAAAAGACATACATAACAACAGGTTGGAAAAATTCAAAGAATTGAAAGAATAATGCGAGTGTCATAAAGCATATCATGAATGGTGAAATGCGTAAAATTAACAACGGTAAGGTAAAAAGGGGGTACCTTCGATTGTGGTGTTTCCTCCTCAGTAGAAGCGTTCCTCTTCTTCTTGGGGGTCGCGGGGGTGGTCCCGGCGGTGGAGCCCACGTCCACGGCCGGCGAATGTCCAGAGTGCCCCCCGACCGCGGCCAGACTCGTCGCGGTCAAGCGGTACAAGCGACCATCCTGGGCTAATAAACCACGAGACACGGAGCGTTTCACACATACTTTGAGTAGTGAAGAAAAGTCCACGTCAACTCCAAGATCTAATGAATGCGAATGTCTTATGTATTTCTCAATACTTTTAATAGGTGATCCATCTTTATCACCTAATTCACGTAATGATTTAACAATTACTTTTGTTAAATCTGTAGTATTTGTTACTTTTAATTGTCTACTATGTACTCCAGGATCTTTATAAGATACTTGTCCTTTATTATATACTTTTAACACAGAACCTTCTTTTACAGCTAATTCTAAATGTTCTTCAATTGCAGAATCATCTGCTTTATGATGGTGCTGTTTTACAGCATGTATAATACGTTCTAATGATGGTCTTTGTTTTTGATGTCTTACTTTGTGTATTGAATCAATAAGCCACTTTAGCCACGTGGCATGACTAGTTTCGTGATGTTCCCTCATTATAAATTTATGTCACTAAAGAAAAATGTTTCATAATAAACACTTATTTCACATCATAAAGTTTTTTTTTTTTTTCACTGTTTTTTTAACAAGTCAACTCAGTTTGTAAATGTTGACTTCCCGTACCGATGAATCTGTAAGATAAAGAAATAACAATTATTTTGACGTGGTCACTGTCATGCACGTTTCAACCGACATGCCGGTTTGTGCCGCATATATCGCGAGAACAAGCACGGAGCGCGCGCCCGGCCGGCGGGCGGCACGATGACGGCGATCCCCGAGCCTGCCTGGGCAGAGCCAGCGAGCCCGCCGCCTTCCCCCCGCGCAACGGCCGAAGAATCGAGCCCGAACCCCAACTCAAGCATTGCCCCATTTCGCACCTAACTCCCACCTTTAACTTTAATCTCACATCTTAATATAAGTGATGATATTAAATTAACATTAATTTTAAGTAATATCATTACTATTCTAACATAACTGCGCAAATCATAAGCATTAATTTTCAAGTTACAAAATCACTCCTAATACGTATCTTCTATAGTTAAGGCCGCCATCTTGGGCGGGTAAATTGTATCCTACTTTTATTCGTAATTTTAGATTTCTATAGTTACATTTAGCGAAATATCATTGTAGAGAATTATTATACAATGTATATAAAGTAATTTCATAAGTAATACATGTCTAGCGCAGCAATGTCTATACTAAAACTTTTGTTTCTTCCGAAGGCCAGCGGAAAATCTAGAGAGAATCGTTGCACACGCGGCCGTAACAGTGCACTTTTGACTTTATTTCTACGAAATAAGACAATATCTCACCTTAAAAATGATTTTTCAATGATCTAGAAGCATTGTTGCTGTGATTTGTTTCCTCTTTTCTGGTTATAACCCTTCACATTTATGATTAATCACATCACAAACATAACTTACAAACGACAACAACACTTTCCGTCTCTAACAAGATGGCTTCTGCTGCTGCGTTTTTTTACTGCACGAAGTTTACCGGAATGAACCGAATAAATTAATAAATTCTTTTAGTAATTTACTCAAAAGATGGCACTGATAGACTGCTGATAGAGTAAAAATCGTAAAAATTGAGAATGACCGCAATAATTTTGAAATTCAATTTAAGGGTAAGGTAACGCCACCAATGTTAAAAAAAATCCCTCTCACAAAAATTCTGAAAAAAATTTAAAATGTTCTCCTCTATACCCCCTATCAGTACCTAAAAACCTAAAATATCAGGTATACAAATACGATCTAGTTTTTGAGTTATAAATTTTTAAAGTTGACCACTTTAACATGGAGAAATGAAACTCCCATGTTAAATTGGTCAACTTTAAAAATTCATAACTCAAAAACTAGATCGTATTTGTATACCTGATATTTTAGCTACTGATAGGGGGTGTAGATAGGAGAACATTTTAAATTTTTTTCAGAATTTTTGTGAGAGGGATTTTTTTTAACATTGGTGGCATTACCTTACCCTTAAAAATATAATTAAATTATGTAAATTTAAATCAATATAATCTTCTTATAGTCACCCTGAATTCAAAAATGAATGTGCATTATTAAAAAAAAATTCTATGTGCTGCTTTATATCTATTTTTATTATCCGTTGTTTTGAGACAGTTTTAATTATTATAAATTATAAACATTTTTTTTTAATCGAATATATAGGAATAATTATATTAATTATTATATTATTATTTTTATTATGGTATAATATAATTAATATATTTATATAAATAGTTGCCAATTAAGGTATCTATTCAGCGCGCGCGGTGCACCACATCAGATAAAAAATAATATACGTATAGTATATATTATACGTACATTTAACTTAATTAATTGGATTAAAATTTTTGAAAAACAAAAAACAAAACAAAAAATAATGTAAGATTTTTTTTTCAATTATCTTACATACATTGTAAGCAAAATAACTATTCCATCGACCAGCAATTATAATAGGAACGTCAAGATCGAATTAGAGTGTACGTTGAAATATTAAATATATAATATTATACCCTGAATTTACTAATTAAAGATGACATGCAACGATATGTCGGTTTCCCCAAAAATGTTATCATTTATTTCTAAAAATATTATAGTTCCAGTGTTCCGGCCATCTAAATCCCAAAATTCCGTTGGTTCGATCGCCAGCGAAACAAAAAACAAAGACAGAGAACGCGTCGTTTAACATGGGACCTTCCCAGACAGAAAGTTAGATCTATATTATGTATATTATCCATATAAGGCAAAAAGCCACATCTGTATTATATCTGTATATTTAAGAGATATGAATGGGAAATTTGTCCTCCACCATCTATATATTATACGTATATCATCCTTTCCATATACGAACTTAATTCTTTAATTAGGCCTTAATTTAATTAAAATTAGCTATAAAAATTAGTTCTTTCCACTGAAATTACTATATTCACCTACATTATGCAATGCTAATGGACCAGCTAATAGAGCAAATAAAAGTAAAAATTATTTGAAATACTGTACTTTTTTATTGATGCACATAAAAAAAAAATAGTTACAATAAGTTATGATATTTTTACAAAAATTTGAATACTACCTGATAACAGAAAATGAAACGAGGGCACAAAATGTAGTGTTCTTGCGGAGAATCTGCAGGAAGAGGTCAAGTGTCGCATGAGGGCCGTGTGGACTTGGTGCGTTGTGGGACAAGCCGACACTGCAGGCACGGGCTCCGCACAGTCCGGGGGGGAAGTGTCGGTGCAGGTCGAACAAACGGGGACGAACTGTGTTGCTGCAACCATCGTCCTCTTATCCGGCCTCAGACCTATAGAAGATGGTCCACGTTTTCAAACGCCTGTAATGTAAATCAAACGTTGATATACATATTTTGAGGGGGGGGGGTCAATAATTGTTTGAAACATAAAGTGGAACAATGGAAACATATTATATAAAAGTGTTCATTATTGGCATTAGTTAAACAATTTAATTAATTTAATATTTTTAGTATTATTATCTAACTAAAAAAAAAATTAATCAGCCACATTCATTATAATTCTTCTTGGTACAATGCTAAAAAAAAAAACAAAAAAAAAACAACAAAACAACTTGCTTTATACCTGAACAGTAAGGCACTGGGTGTGGTAAACATGAGATCCATGGTGCTGGAGCCAAACAGGCAGAGGCTGGCGTGGCCTCCGTGCAGTCGGGGCTGGATGACGGAGCAGTTAGGAATTTAAGAGAAGGATGTGAGCCGCCGTCACTCTTTCTCATCACAGACCCTGATCTCAGATAGTATAATAGCCGCCTCGATCCTCACTCGACCCGCACTCTAACTTTCCAGTATACCCCTGTAAAGTGAAATATGTGTCAATATCTTCAATATGATTGTTAGAAGTTAGAATGCGACATAACAGAAACGGAACATATATGCATCTCTAAGTACCAAAAATTATTTTATAATTAACAATTATAATTTGATAAAAACCCAATTAATTTAATTTGTTAATTGCTAGGCAGATCTCTTTCGGGAACTCCGTGGCGGGTGTTGTTCTTCTCCTGGTGTGTTTCTTCTCCGTTGGTCTTGCGACGTTTCGCCTCGCATGTTCGAACATACATGCGAGGCGAAACGTCGCAAGACCAACGGAGAAGACACACACCAGGAGAAGAACAACACCCGCCACGGAGTTCCCGAAAGAGATCTGCCTAGCAATCAACATTAATCACACCGTGAAAACCTACATCAATAATTTAATTTTATAATAACCAATATATTTCACCATTTTATTTTCCATTAATATCTCTATTGTTTTTGTATTATGTTAATACATATATGACTGGTGAAATAAATAAATAATAATTACTATAAATTAATCTTCATGTGTGGACTGCGTATAATAAAAATTATTAAATTAAATACGTTTTTAAATTCCTCTTACATGATAAAATAAAAAAATTATAGAAAAAAATACTGTAGCCATACCTGTATACATAGCGAAAGAGCAGGAATGGGTATCTAGCTGTGACACGAGTGCCGGATATGTGATGCGGAATCACAACAGGCACAGAGGCTGGTTTGGGTTGAAGTCAGGGACGGGAGAGGATGGCAGAGCTGTTCAACAAACGGGTGGGTGCCGCAGCAGCTATTGCCCAATCTCTCATCCGGGCTCAGATGTTAGTCGCATTTGACCGTGACTCGAAATTAACAGCCACCTGTAATGTAAATCATGTGTCAAAGATTTGGGGGTCTTTTAATTGAACAAGTGTAAAATTACAGTACATATGCATGCTGTGACTTCTTAGGGAACCGAAAAAGTGCGCCCCTTTCCTTATGGGAGTTTATGTGACGTTCAGGGGCACACCATTTTTGTTCCGATAGTATGCATACAGTACATTACGTTTGGTGAATATGCTATATACAGTATGCATATAATAACTAAGGCATACCGAAAACAAAGTACTGTCCTGTATTAGTACATACATGTATACTGCATGCATACTGTGTGGCATCATACATTCATACAGTACTCAGACCCGGGATACAGAACAAGCCTCCCTGACACAAACACAAGCAGCACGTACAAACCTATCTATTATTCCATATTTACTTCATATATATGATAACTCTGATTGCTGGGCTACTCCAGAAGTGTGACATTGGAGCACAAATATGCATACAGTAGTAATAAATATTATTTCGACAGCAATAACATTGGGGTAGGTCGGTCAGCAGGGTTCACTGCATATCTTTCACACTTGATTAGAAGAAAACTTTGACAATGGCACATAATCCTATAACCCTGGCTGAACATTCATATAAATTATTTTCTATTTTTATTAATAAAAATTAGAAAATCCTACCTTTGGTTGTCACATTCATAAATTTTCATCTTATTAGTGGGAGTGACGTCCTTTTACTTGGCCTCTTTTTCTTTTTTCATCTTTAGTAAGTACTCCGAAGTCAAGTAAAACCAGTAGCATCTATTCACACGATTTTTTTTTGCAACACTTTTAAAACATTTGTTGTTTGCTACAATATTACTTAATAAAATATTAAATGAATTTTAAAATGAATTAATAATGTATTAATTAATAATTTAAGAAACTTTAATTAATCAAAATTATTTAGTAACTATCTTGATATATAGAATACGTATATTTTTAAGCGTAGATAATACTTTGCTTTGGAAACTGAGAGTCCCTGTGGTTCCAATATACGAAGCTCTACTATATACGGATATTAGACCAAAACTTCTGTCTGGGTTACCTCTCATGGTGAGAGGTAAAGTCTCATGGCATATAATATGCACTTAATTAACCTGCGACAAAGCCCCTCGATTTACCCGAAGAAAGTTCGTGGATTAATTGGTCGTGGTATATATATGAAAAAAAAAAAAATATATATATATATATATATATATATAATATATATTATATAAATATACACGTTTTATGACCCCCAGCTTTTCAACCAAAAAAATGATTAAAATAATTTTATTACGAAACCATATTATATGTCCCGTGAGAAATTAGCATCAAGAAAATTTTCAATGTTAAATCCCATAAGAGTTTTTCGCTATATTTTTTTCATATGACCATTCCACCATAGAAAAAAAATTACATTTTTTTTTATATGATTCCATCGAACTTTCTTTGAGTAATTTATTTACGTAGTAAATGTTATAATTAAGGGTAAAAAAGGCAACGCGCTTAATGTTAAAAAAAAAATCCCACACATATATGAAAATTATGACAAAAAAAAAAAAATCTACATCCCCTATCAGTGGCTAAAATATCAGGTACACAAATTCGAGCTAGGTTTTGAGTTATGAATTTTTAAAATTGACTACTGTAATTTAACATGGAAGCTCTAGTTTGATTTTTCCATGTTAAAAAATGTATATTATATTCAGGCGCGGATCTAGAATTAAATTTCGGGAGGGGCTATCTCCATAAGGCTAATGTTAAGGGTAAGGTAACGCCACCAATGTTAAATTTTCCACTCTCATTTGTTCCTCCGAAAATATTTTAAAATATTCTCCTCTATGTCGTTCATTAGCTCTTAAAATATCGTCAATACAAATACGATCTAGTTTCCGAGTTACGTGTATTGAAACTAAACCCATTTATTGAACAAGCATACGCTGCATTTCAGTGACATTAGAAAAATTCTATAATCCAATCGTCCGATTTTTAAAAAAAACTAGAAACAAACTTAATGCACTAGGACAAACCTTCACAGCAAAAAAAAAAACACAATTATGAGAGTGGGAGCGACGTAAATTGATAATAACTGCACGATTTTTGACACTCGCACGTCTCACACACCCCTTTTTGGTCGGCCATTAAACAACTGGCGAATGAAACAGGCTGACTAATGAACCAAAACAACGCTTATAAACCACTCACCTAAAGTAAAAACTTTCCAAAAATGTTTTATAGTAATGAAAAAAAAGTTTTATAAATAAAACAACCATATAATTACAATTTAACTCATTATTTATAAATAAATTGAATATAAAACTACCGTGACTTGCGTGGTATCTTTAGAGTGGGACAATTTAAATATTGATATAGAGGCGCTGCGATCGCGGCGCAACTCTGGCGTTCCCTTTCCCTTAAGAAAAAAACTGGGAGTGGGGAAAATGACTATAAAATTTCGGGAGGGGCTGCAGCCCCCCCCCCCCCCCCCCTGGATCCGCGCCTGTATATAGTCAACTTTAAAAATTCATAACTCAAAACCTAGCTCGAATATGCGTATACCTGATATTTTAGCTATATACTGATAGGGGATGCAGATCAGGAGAACCTTTTAAATATTTTTCATGTGCAGGATTATTTTTAACGTTAGGCGCGTTACCTTCCCCTTGTATAAGAGATATGCGACGTCCAGTCCGAATTTCATTTTTTTTTTTTTTTTTCTTGAAGAAAGTTGAAGAACTTGAAGAAACAATAAACTATTCAATATATATATGCAGTAGCTAAAATATCAGGTACAAATACGATCTAGTTTTTGAGTTATTAATTTTTAAAGTTGACTAATTTAATTAACATGGAAGTTTCATTTTTCCATATGTTAAAGTAGTCAACTTTAAAAATTTATAACTCAAAAACTAGATCGTATTTGCATACCTGATATTTTAGCTATTGATAGGGGGTGTAGAGGAGAACATTTTAATTTTTTTTCAGAATTTTTGTGTGATCGAGGGATATTTTTTAACATTGATGGCGTTATCTTACCCTTAATAACTTTTAATATATGTGTATTTTGTTTAATTAGCTTATACAATAATTAATTATGATATGTATAACTTAAAATTTACATTATTTATTATTATTTAATTAAAATTAAAGCTATAAATATATATTACACATTACTTGCTTTTTCCTTAGGGGATGGCTTTTCTTGAAGTTTATTTTTATTATACTTAAGGGTAAGGTAACGCCACCAATGTTAAAAAAAATCCCTCTCACAAAAATTCTGAAAAAAATTTAAAATGTTCTCCTCTACACCCCCTATCAGTAGCTAAAATATCAGGTATACAAATACGATCTAGTTTTTGAGTTATGAATTTTTAAAGTTGACCAATTTAACATGGGAGTTTCATTTCTCCATGTTAAAGTAGTCAACTTTAAAAATTTATAACTCAAAAACTAGATCGTATTTGTATACCTGATATTTTAGGTACTGATAGGGGGTATAGAGGAGAACATTTTAAATTTTTTTCAGAATTTTTGTGAGAGGGATTTTTTTTAACATTGGTGGCGTTACCTTACCCTTAAATTAACTTAATCAAAATCTTTAACAATGCTGTAATTTTCAGCCTAAAATTTAATTTAATTAAATTTTTTTATCCTTTCCTTAAAATTAGGTCTAACATCTCCCAAATATGGAATCTGCTACCCCGTATCAGCAGATTCAATCATCAAAACAGTTGTAATATAATAAACATAATTATATGAATTCAATTTTAAAGAAAAATACAAATTTTATAATGTTTAAAATTATCTGATAATTTATGCAAGATATACAGGGTGTTTACTTTGATTTGAACGTTTTAAAGTGATAATTAAGAAATGAAGTTCGATGGTAATATAGACATGTCATACATCAAATTAAAGCTTACATTTTAACATTTTCAAAACTTGCATCATAAATAGCATGTACGGACTTGTCTGTTTTTGAGACGAAAAAGAAACAAAAATGAGCCGTTTTTTTGTTCAAATATCGGTGGCAACATGAAATTAACTGTTGAATCCTTCACTGGATTGCAAGGTTGGTGTGGGAGTGATATGTAATGCGTTTGATCAATTTTCCTTAGATCACCAAAGTAAAGCAACACAAGACTGTTTTGTGGTGGGATGGGTGACCATTTAAACAAAAATTGCACTTCTCCCATCCAGGGGTAACGTTTTTTACCACAATGTGGTTTCTCTACGAATTTGAACCATTCCATTTCTGTTTCTGGTTCATTGACAAAATTTGAAGATGCATGTGGCGTTCATCCTGACAAGTTTCCACGTTGCGATCAGTCACATTAAAATGCCATTTAATTTCATGTTACCACCGATATTTGAACAAAAAAACAGCTTATTTTTGTTTCTTTTTCGTCTCAAAAACAGACAAGTCTGCACATGTAATTTATGATGCCAGTTTTGAAAATGTTAAAATGTAAGCTTTAATTTGATGTATGACATGTATATTGACATGTCTATATTACCATCGAACTTTATTCCTTAATTATCACTTTAAAACGTTCAAATCAAAGTAAATACCCTGTATATCCCAACTAAAAACACAAAAATATAAAAACATGTAAATTATACAGTATGATATAACCTCATTTTATATTTTTTATTTAAAAATACTTTTGCATATATTAAGGGTAAGGTAACGCCACCAATGTTAAAAAAAATCCCTCTCACAAAAATTCTGAAAAAAAAATAAAATGTTCTCCTCTATACCCCCTATCAGTACCTAAAATATCAGGTATACAAATACGATCTAGTTTTTGAGTTATAAATTTTTAAAGTTGACTACTTTAACATGGAGAAATGAAACTCCCATGTTAAATTGGTCAACTTTAAAAATTCATAACTCAAAAACTAGATCGTATTTGTATACCTGATATTTTAGCTACTGATAGGGGGTGTAGAGGAGAACATTTTAAATTTTTTTCAGAATTTTTGTGAGAGGGATTTTTTTTAACATTGGTGGCGTTACCTTACCCTTAACAATATTTAAAACTTAAATTTAGCTTGTTTTACTTTTAAATGAAAAATGTATACTGCCATGTATTTTATTAGCCAATTTGACAAACAAAAAATACGTATTACTAATGTAATGAATTAAATTAGTAGTCCATTCAAATAAAGATGAGATAAAAATTTCTGGATCAGGCATATTTATATGAATGGTGTGCATGTCCCTTATTATTATCAATTAAAAAAAAATACAGATTATACGTCCTACATGACTATATGTCGTAGCTTTATTTTGGAGGAATAAGACTAATTTGCACTACTGAAACATACATGAAACAAAATAAAGTTAGTAATGGAATGTAACAGCTTCAGCTTTTATATTTTTATAAATAATGTAAAAAAAAAAAAATCCTTCCCTCTCCGCCATCAAAGAGTTCCAGCAGCTAATATTAAAAAGTGCACAAAAGTGGGGCTTATGACGTCAGGAAAAATGTTATAACAAATGTCCTGGGTGCGGCTGATCATCATGAGCCGGCCCCACTCTCTGTTTTGAATGTTAACTCCTGGAACTCGTAAAAGGCGGATGATTGTTTTGTTTTTGGAGTGCACAAATAAGAATAGCATTATTTATAAAACGATAAAAATATAAAAGCTGAAGTGAAACCATTCCCCTCCTCTAAGTGAAAGACTCTATAATTATCATACAGTCTGTATGCAAGTATAGTTAAAATTTAAAGAAAATATAGTTTGAAATTGAGCGTAAGGCAGAAACTAGTATCCTTAATTTTTATTATATGGCAGAAATAAATAATAATAATAATAAAAAAAAAAAACAATTATTAAATTGAATTTACATGGAAAATTTTCAGCTTGCAACTTGAATAATGCACACTTGCTGGAACATCTACTGGTAGCCATAAAATAATACAAAAAAAAAAAAAAAAAAAAATGCTGCTTTTGCTTGCAGCATAGGATTTTACAGTTTGTGTGTCAAAATTACGTCGCAACACCCTTGCATTTGTATCTGCCTTTACAGAGAACCCCATTATACTCTCTCTCCCCCCCCCCCTGACTACATATATATATTATGCTTGCTTCTCACAATTTTTTAAATATATATTTTTATTAATTGTAACATTGAAAGCTGTAAATAAAATCAGTTCCATGTTCATAAATTATATTTATAGGAATTATATTTGTTAAGGAATAGAATTTGGCAACAAATTGATCCCTATGTATTTAGGGATTTAACAGTAAAATAAAGAAATAATATTCAGTGACACCATTGGTGTTACAAAGTATAAACTATAATAGTAGACTCACATGTGGATGCATGAGCTATAATTTTTATCATACATTATAAATAATAAATAATTTTGATAATATTACAAGAAAAACAGCCTTGATTGTACAGTCAACAAGATTTTTGTTTCTTTGGCCAGTAAATAATTATATAGTGTCTATTGCTATAAGTACAGTAGAATAGTTATACGAATAGATAAAAGTAGACGCAAAATAAGAAATTGTTATACTTTAAGTGTAACAATCTATATAATGCTACAAAATTTAAAATTAATTAGCATTTTTAGAAAGATGCTAGATGATTTTATACAAAATCAACCTATCATCAATAAATATAAATTAACTTCATATCTCTAAGAAAAAAAAACATTCACTCATTTTGCCTTTTAAATGAGAAAGAAAAATTATAAAAGCTACAATAAGTCAAAGGCTAAATAATTGGTATTAGTATGAAACCTAGAAGTTCTCATGAAACACAATACATACATATATATATATATATATATATATATATATATATATATATATATATATATATATATATATATATATATATATATATATATATATATATATATATATATAATTTGTACATATTTTAAACCAAGAACTTTTATCACACAATTTGCGGGATTATTATTTTTTTTTTAACAAAACAAAATAATATTTTGGTTTAAGGGTAATCAACACATATTTTTTTCGTGTGTATCCCTCCCCAAAAATTAAAATTAAATAACAAACAAAAATAATAATTAAAAAAGTATAAAAATTTTTGGGTATACATAAGTGTTCCAGCTATTATATACAAGAATAAAAACATAGCTGTCATGTTAAGTATGAGAAATAAAAACCGTCATCTGGTTTGATGTTGGTACGGTGGGAGGCTCTGAGGCCTATCAGTCTGCAGCTAGGTGTTCACAGATAGAAGAGGCGCTCCGAGAGGTGGGGGTGGTGCTCACGTCTCAGGTGCAACCCCACCAGCTGTGACAGCTTGTGAGCGTACTGTAACATCAACAACACAAGACTGTCAGTAAGTCCTTTGTCCAAAATCAATGTCAGGAATTGGGTGTCTAAAGTGTCAGGAAGATGTCTTGGATTGAAGGTCATTTTGTAAAACTCATTGAATGTTAATTTAGTTCTGTTTTAATTTCAAATTAATACCAAGATTTTTAAAATTGTAGAGACATTATATAAAAAAAAAGAGAACAACAAAAACAGAAAATAAATGCCATTTATTAAAAATCAAATCTTTTAGAAAAAAAAAAAAAAAAAAAAATTGTCTTTGAACTTCTTTAAATACAAAAAAGCTTCGAAAGAACTTTCAATCTGATGAGAAAAGACAGGCATGGAGCACTAGAGAGTTGCATCAAATTTTCTTGCAAAAATTAAAGCAAATTAAAAAAATAAGAAGAAATGTACACAAATTTTACAGGTACAGTAGCAGTCTTTTCATGTGTATCTCACCTGGCAGGGTGCTGGCACTCGCACTGTTCCCGGCCAGTTGTAGTACATGTGACAGAGCTTGTAGCTGAAGCGCTGCACGTGGTCTGGCTTGATGTTGTCCGAGTCGTACAGCACAATATAGTGTGTCGGGCTGACGGTGCCCTGACGGACGCTCTGGCTCACCAAGAAGAAGTCATAGAGGAAGCGCCGGTTCACCGTGTGGTCCATCACGGTACCCGGAGGAGGGTTCTCCAGGTCTTTGCCCTGTGCAAACAACTCGTTGTTACTTTATTGCAGTATTCTATGTAAAGACAAAAAATTGTATGCAAAATGGAACCACCTGAATTTTATATGTCATATTATTATGATATTGTACAGTATCATTACAGTAAAAATGGGAAAAAAAGAAAGGAAAGAAGAAGAAGATAAAATTTCCCACATTAAAAAATGTGTGTTGATGTATTGTTCAATAATACATCAACTACAGTATAATGGCTATCTGTTGATTAGGGAAATTTTCTTACGGACACAGGATGTATCAGCTAGGAAAAGTAAACATAAGTCTATAAATTTCATGAAAATCAAAAAAATTTCTACTAGCAATGTATTTGGTGCTTGCAATTTGTTTTCACTCTTCCGGACGTGTGACTCACCTTGATGGCAAAGAGGCGGGTGTTGATCCTCTTCTGCACGATGACGACGGTGAGCTTGGGCTTGAAGTCCGCAGAGATGTTGGAGAAGCACGAGCGCAGCTGCTCCACCTCGTGATGCAGAGCCACCTCCAGCTGACCATCACCCACTCCGTCACGGAACACAAAGATGCGGTCTGGGAAGCGGTTGTTCACCTGTGGAGGGCAGAGAACACCTGGCTCACACTTCAAGAATTTAAAGTTTGACTGTTGCTTTGTTTCAGTATAACAATGTTGAATTCCTTTATAATAAAAGTACTATTTTACAACTGTTTTATTGTGAAAAAACAAATTAAAACAAACAAAATCTTGCAAACAATATTTTAATCAGGTTAGTTGCTAAAAAAAAATATTTATCAATTTCCTAGAATTATTTTCTCCAATCTTAAAAAAAAAAATGTGTGGGTAATTTATTCAATAGGAATGACAAAAACATGTCACCTATGAATTGGACCCAAGTTACTTTATCCCAGATAGAAATCGAGCACTCTAGTATATGGAGTGACCGTCAAGCTCTGGGCTGTCTATGATTAGTTGACACATAACAGGAGATAAGAAAGAAACTGATGATAGACATATTTCATTCATAAAAGGAGGCTGTAAGATGGAAGAACATACTTTAGCAAGAAAAATACATGAATTTAAGATGCAGCAAATAAAGTATTTAACTATTACTAGAAAAAATAACAATGAAAAATTAATAATTTGAAGCTTGTGAGATGCGTAAAGTTGTGGCTGAACAGCCATTAGTTGTGATAAAAAATAAAATATTTTGAGTAGGTAAACAGAAAAATTATTGTATCGGTGGTGCAACTCTGCCATAAACCACTACAGAACATATCAGAACTTTATCAGCCTTAAACAACCACAATTTATTGCTATTTTTTTTTTAATACTTAACTATACCGGTATAAGCTACCTCTCAGCATAAATCAAATCAAACATACTTTTTCTCAAAGGTAATGCCCGGCTTGTCTACTCACCGCGAAGTAACGCTGCAGAGCATCAATGAAGCACACTTTGAGTCCATTGATGAGCTCTTGGTTGGGAGCCTGGATGCAGACTCGGCTGTACCAGTGAGTCAGTGTGGCATTCAGCGAAGCTACAAACCCTCCAACGCTGCGGCTTCGGCC
This sequence comes from Siphlonurus alternatus, assembly GCA_949825025.1. NCBI lineage: Eukaryota > Metazoa > Arthropoda > Insecta > Ephemeroptera > Siphlonuridae > Siphlonurus > Siphlonurus alternatus. The sequence goes on from OX463781.1 coordinate 19,827,844, forward strand.
AACCTTGTCATGATACGTGTCTATGCCTACCACCATGCAAGCTTTCTGTAACAAATAACCAAAGACATACTGAGGGAAACTTGACGATTGTTACACCATTGAGTCAAACAATAAAATTACTATACATAGCTGAAGAACATGTAATTCATGACAATTTAATTGTGACTATAAGTTTATTATTAATTTAAGCATCACAATAACTGTATTAACACTTAATAGAACCAATGCATATTTATTTATAATAACAAGTTATTGTTACTATAATAATAAAAAACTTCATAATCTTGATGGCTACTCAATTTAACTTGAAATATTTTTTATACATGTCTGGGTAAATAACTCAGCAGGAAAGCTTCAACAATAGCTCCCTGTGAATTAGACCCAAGTTCCTATAGCCCAGATAGAAATTGAGCACTCTAATATTGAGTGTCCGTCAAGCTCTGGGCTGCCTGATTGGTTACTTACGTAGGGGTTGGCGATGGTCCAGAGGGACCCTCCTACTTTGCAGTTGATTTGCAGGGCAATCTTCTGCACAATGGAGCGAATCTTGTCTGGCTTGGAGAGGGTGCGGCTGTTGATCACCTGGACAAGTAAAGGTTCGTTTTGCAGGGCTTTGTAACACTGGCAAGTTATCTGAGAGGTTGTCGGGACAAGAAGCCTATAAGATCAAATATCACTAGTCAATGATAAGTAATCATTTTGAAATTGTATTGAATCATATATGTTTGAATTTTGGTGTTTGCTTGCTCTGACAACTTGATGCTCCCTTACATGCAAGGTGTATATGCCATGGTCAAACAAGGAAGGTACCTGAGAGGCGATGGGGTACTCGGAACAGCAGACCCTCTTGACAGCAGCGTAGCGGTCATCACGAGCTGTAGGGAAGATGATCACCACCAGCTGGAGCTGTCAGCACAAACAAGCAGCTTGTATACATTTTTAATTATCATCCTTATTACAACACTTAATTTGGTCACTTATACAATTAATAAAAAATAACTTATAATTCAAGAAATACAATATAGCCAATAATGATTTCATTGTTTTTATTTCAAAATTTAAAAATACTGTACATAAAATTATGCTTTTCTGATTTTTTTTGTTTTTTTTTTTTTCAATTTTTTTGGAATGTAGAAAAAAATTACTAAAATTATCTGAATCAAGGTAGTACCACCCTAATTTAGATTATTTCAATATTTTTTTTTTTAAATTAGTTCCCGCATTACAAAAAAATTAGGTAAAAAATTTAGAAAAGCATTATTTTATGTATATTTTCTAATTATGAAATAAAAAAAATGTATGGGTTTAATCCCAATTGTGATCTCAATGATGCTTACGCTGGGGTTGATGACCTCTCGAAGGGCTCTCAGGTAGGACTCGGTACGGTCGTCCTGCAGAGGGATCATGCGAGGGTTGGTCACTTTGATCCCCATGGGAGTGCCGACCTTGAGCATGGTGGACACAAAGTCGTTGGCGTAGCGGTTGTCGCGGTGAGTGTGCACCACCGCCCACTGCAGCAGGTCAACCTGCACAGCCAAGAGACCATGCAAAATTTTACTGTAGATAAATGAATTGTTTATTAAGCAACTTCACCATTTCATTATGCTACAGAGTAAAAAATGAATGCAAACTTAATTAAAAATTAAAAAAAAAAAACTTTTTTTTTTAAATACTCTTTACTTTAATGCAACTGCTGAGAATTAAGTTCAAGAAAATAGGTAAAGATTTAAAATCTTTGAGCTACATAATTGACAAGTATTGGAAACAAAAAAGAGCGCCAACTTTTTCCTTTATTTATTATTTACTAAATGAGCAAGTACTTCAGAATAAATTAATTTTAATATTTCTTACAGCACTAAACACCCTGCTCCTTGTGAGTTGATTGGACCAATCAGCATTTTGATTTGTCTGGAAGTCGGCTCCTTGTCCAAAGAAGACCTTTTCTGAGTCAACAACTCTCCCTTGAAGCTCTATGGTGTCTGGTGCCATCTTCAGTCCCCAGTCGCTTAACATCTGAGTAGCTTTCTGATTACCTGTGGATCACAGCTGGTCAGGGCAGCACAATCAAGTAGTAGAGGATTCTACTTAAATGTTCGTCCAAGTTATTATAAACATTAAAAAAAAAGCATTAATTTGTAAATTTTGTAAAAAAAAATTAGGAATTTTAAAAAAAAGGTTACCAAATTTTATAATACATCATTCATACAACAGAAATTAATTTAATTTTAATTAAGAGGGCTCAACATAAATTTATTCCTTTTTTCTCCATTACTTACGTGCAACTGAGGCAAGGTACTGCTTGAGAGCATAGTAGCGCTGGTTGGGGGTGACTCGAGTGTAGGTGGCAATGTCCTTCATGACCCTGAAATCGTTCCTCATCTCGTCAGTGAGGCCGGTCATGTAACACAGCTCCGGGATCAGCACCACCAGCTGTTCAATGTCCTGCGGGAAGAATAAACATACACAGATTGGTACTGAGGTAGAACTGTCTTTTAGAATGACAACCAGGAAGCACGATTTTTACTTAAAAGCATATTTAGAATTCCAACTATCAAAACACGACCATTGAAGTTTCCCACAATAACATACTTTGACAAGGTCTCTAAACAACATAACTATGAGACCTTCCAAAACTGTAATATTTAAATTGTTACTGAAGAACAAAAATTTGGAAGATATCCAATTTTCATTCCTCAAAAAAATTTAAATTGAGGTTAGACAAGCTAAAATTGACATTTGAAACAAAAGGACTGTTAGGTAAAGCAATAACCTCGAAACACTGACGTAACGAGCTCACCTCTGAAAATACCCAAGTTAATGTAGCCCAGATAGAAATCAAATCACTCTAGAACTGAGTGTCTGTCAAGCTCTGGGCTCTAGATTTGTTACAGTGACTGAGAAAATTAGGAGACATGGGACAGAAGATTGTGATACATCTATAGTAATCTATACAAAATAACAAAATATACGTGTTGTTAAATAAATTGAAACAAATCCTGCTTAAAGTCCTAAAAAAAAAAAGAAAAGGATAATACAGCTTATTACATTAAAATTGAAGATAAAATAGACTACATAGTACAGCTTGCAATTTTAATGAGAACTTTGTTGGGATGTTAGTATGATAAGTAGCCCGGCAGTTTGACCCCGCAAGACTCCTCACCTCCATTCCTCGCTGCTTCTTCTTAATGCGGCTCTGCAGCATGGGCTGTCCTCGGTCCCTCACGTCAATGTCGTACTGCTTCTTGTAGTACTCGAGGAAGGAGACCTGGCTGCCAGTGTGCGAGGTGAAGGTAGAGACTGGGTTCATGTTGAAGTCCACCTCATCCACACGGTACAGACGGTTGTTGTACCGGGTCAGCACAGACGCCCCCAGTAGCACGTTTTTCACTTCTGTCTGCCAGGAGTTGTGGTTTCGGTTTGCAATCTCATAGCTGCAAACATGTGAATAGTTGTATTATTTAGTGAAAAAGTTATATTATTGTCATATTAGCACAGATTTGAGATCTGAGTAGTTAAAAGAGTAAACACAAAGAGGGGGGAATGAAATTAAAGTTATTACAATATGTTTAAAATGTTGAAAAAACATGTTAATTTTAATTAGTTTTTGTCTGTTTATTTTAGAGAGTATTCAAATTAAGGAAAATAAACCATTTAGGTTGTGATAATCTTATTAAAAGAAAAGGATAGGAATAACCAGCAAGGCCTTACCGATCGAAAAAGTCACAGCAGGTGGAAATTCTTGCGGTCACAGAGGTTCACTCGAAAGTTTTTACATTTTTGAAACGTTTCGCATCGTGGAGATGCTTCTTCAGTCACAAGAAGCATCTCCACGATGCGAAACGTTTCAAAAATGTAAAAACTTTCGAGTGAACCTCTGTGACCGCAAGAATTTCCACCTGCTGTGACTCTTTCGATCGGTAAGGCCTTGCTGGTTATTCCTATCCTTTTCTTTTAATAAGATTATTTTAGAGAGTAGAGAAAATAAAAAAGAATTAACTCAATTTTTAATTTAATTTGATAATTGAAGTTACTACTGTAGCTTTGGTACTTGCTAGAATGCAGGTTATGGGAATTCTGCAATAAATAGTGTCGCAAGTGGCTGGATGGCTTATAAATTAGACATTCATTAAAACGTCTTGCAATCTGATCACACAGTAAACTCACATGACTTCAAGGACGGTCTGGGTGCGCAGAACGCGGCTGGAGGAGTCACAACACAGCAGGATGCCCCCCTCGTACTCGTCCACTGCCGTCACGTAGCCCGGCCACACCTCCAGCCTGCAGATCAGTAATGCTCAGTGCCCAAAGAGAAGTGGAAGTGAGAAAGCTCCCGAGCATGCCAGTTAAGGTAAAGGTAAGTGGGTCATATTAACTCATTCATGCTGACAATGGACCCCAAGAGAAAAAACAATAGTAAACAATAAAAAGAGGCTTGAAATACAAATCTTGGAGTGTGATTATTTATTTCAAAAGCTTTTACCCTGATTTATTCCCAAAGAAAATTATACATGGAGGTTGGATGCTAGATCATCACATGTGGTATTCACGAAGAGTTAAGGAGCATTTTAGGGAGAGATATTTATATATTTAAGAAGCGTTTTTATACCAGGTAACAGGTAAGAAAAACGCTTCTTAAAATATCTCTCCCTAAAACGCTCCTTAACTCTTTGTGAATACCACCCCACATGTTTAAAGATGATATTACACGATACAATATTACTAATTTTTGCATACAATTTGTCCTTACAAGAAACTTCAACTCCAATTGTTTGTATGAAGATTACATTTTTTTGTAATGAAAAATTCATGCAAAAAGTGTATTGTGTAATTATGTAATACAGCCTTAATGCTGCAAAAGTTAAAGGAACAGTTCAAAACCTGCTCTTCTTTGTAATTCAAAAATGAAAATGATTTAAATGTTTTTTTTTTTTTTTTTTTTTTAAGTAAAATTAATAAATTTCAAGTAATTATGTGACCTCAAAATATTGGCTTGGTGTGAAATTTTGATATGATAGACCATGCAGGTCTACTACCAAATTTTATGTAACACTAACACAAAGGTTACTTTTTAATTACAGCATGACAAAAATAGAAAAATAGTCTTATTGGAATTTCTGTAGTTAGTGAACAGGCTAAAGTGAGTGTCAAGTAATACATAATAATATGTAGGATCCATGCCAAAACAATTTTGTGTGATAAAACATGACATTTTTATAACAACTTACCAAGACAAAAAGTTGATGTTTAGAGAATCAACGCCAACCTTAAGAAGTAGATGAGAAAATAGGGAAGTCAAGAAATAATATTTTGTTAGTAAGTACAACAGAGAAAGTTGTGAAAAGAACACAGAGAATAATATAAAGCTGTAAGGAAAAATGATACTGCCATATCTGATTAAAAACTGGACAATCTAGTTAAAAAAAAAAAGCACTTTCTGATGAAAATCTGAACGGTGGCTTTATGGCCACACTTCAGTTAAATTCAGTTTTCAACCTTGCCATCTCTCATCTTAATGATAATACTGTGTTAACACACTATAACCATCAGACAATTATTACCGAGCCTATCCACTTCCTTCAACACAAAACAAAACTTGTTGTATTATGTAATATAATGAAAAGAATTATTACAAAAGTAAAAACAAAATTGCTGAAACCACTGCTCCCATATCATACTATTAATAAAAATGTATTAAAAAATCCCACTTCCCCAAAAGCACAAGTTAAAACGTCACGTTATGTATGTATAGAAACGTTAAATTTTAAAACACAAGCTTTTTGTTTTGCCTCAGGACTTGTATTAAGGCGCTCTGATTGAACAGGGTTCTGCCAGGGCTAAAAAAAAAATAAAATAAAAAAAAAAATAAAAAAAAAAAAAAAAAAGATCAGACTTTTGAACTTGTGAATTAGTTTGAAACCAAAAGCTCATATACAGTATTAACCTTTAATAAATATCAATTTACTTCCCTCATGTAAATGACCTATTAAGCAGTCATACAAACACAGCATTAATTATTGAAAGTACAATAAGTTTGTAATATTCCCACCACAAACACCTAAATTTTAACTTGGTGTTGCAACTCACTTGTGCTGTGGGATGATCTTGGCAGCCAAGGGGTCAAAATGCTGACGCCCCAGGCGGGCAAGCTTCAGTTCAGACATGATCCGCTTCAGCAGCACGTTGTACAGATGGATACATTCACCCAGGCGTTTCTTGCAACGGAACGTCACAGTCAACTCCACACTGGAGCCATTGCTTGGATGGACACTACTGTACTTGGTCACCTATAAGCAATAACATTAAATTTTTAATCTTGAAGGAGAACTATCGCTAGGTTTTGTTCTATTCTATACTCTTTCTTCTGTTTCTTAAGGTCTATGTTATTGAAATTTCAATACTTTGGAAATGTTGAAAGTAATAATAGTTTTAGCTATATTAAAAACATCAGCTACAAAACTGGTAGAAGTTTGTTTTTTGTTTAAATTTACCTTATCTTTGAGCTGGAAGGGCAGGTAAAGAGTGACTCCGTCAAATGTTTTGGTGTTGCCGATGATCCTGCTCATTTCTCCAAGCAGTTTGAAGCGGAAATCTCGCGAGTCAACATCAGGATTGAAGCGGACTTCATACTCAAATACCCCCTTGCCAGGCTCCAAGAGCAGCCGGATGTAGTTCGCTGTTAGAGGAATCCTGACACAGAAAATAGAAAATTTAACTTCTATACAAAAATAGCGTGTACAATTGAAATTTATTTTTAAATGTCCATGTTCTGGTGTTTAAGCAATTTAGTTTTAGTAAGCCAATAGACAAGATTCTTTCCCTTTTCTCTTCATGTTGAATGAGTTGAGTTCCACGTAATAACAATGATGAGCATCTGAATAGATGTGTCTCTCGGGGGTTCATTTTTTCATAATTTACAAATATCACTATCTACGTATCTAGGATTTTAAACCCCTTCTGATAACATCCAGTAATGAATTTTAATATAGTTCAATAGCTTCCGAGTTACTGTTTGATAATTTTTCTATTGAAAAAGAAAAAAAGTAGATAATCTTACTCCTCCCTCCCCTTCCTCTTTTGAAACTTTATGCAACTACTGTATCTTATATACAGTATAACAATATGTAAAAAAAAAAAAAAAAAAAAAAAAAAAAAAAAAAAAAAAAAAAAGAGAGATAGAGAGAAAAGAGAAAACTTAAAATGTGAGAATTCCAGTTTTTTTCCGTTTTTTTTTTTTTTTTTTTTTTTTAATTTCTCTGATTTTTCCAGGGGTTTTAAAATTCCATGATTTTTCCCATTTTTCCAGGTGCTATACACCCTGATACAACGATGAGTTTTATATTTGGTCATTTACACAACTACTATGATAAAATACTAGCTTTTACAAGTTTGTTTGAGAACATTCAACAGGAAACACTAAAGTAATGCCGCCTATTCAAATACCCAAGTTAATGTAGCCCAGATAGAAATCAAATCACTCTGGTATCCGAGTGTCTGTCAAGCTCTGGACACTGCAGAGGTCACCAGAGGTTAACTCACTGTTTGCCGTTCTCTCCGTGCTGGATGACTGGGGTCTTGTCCTGCACACTCAGCTTGCTGAGGTCCCTTGTAGGTGGGGAGTGCTGCGGCTCCTGCTTTCTGGAGGCAGCCTCAGAAGATGCTGCACCCACACTCCTAGGACAACCAAATTGCAGGCGTCAACTACGTAACAAATGTACAGTCACCAGTACACTGGAATTCATGATGTGTTTGTTACTCATCAGTATCAACAGTTAAACTTGCTACAGTATATTAGTAAAAAAAAAAAAAAGTTGGAAAAAAAGTAAATATGAGAAAGTAGTGAGCGCTACATTTTTGTTTTCAGTATAAAAGTTTTTTACTGTACTGTGGCTGAAAACTACATACAGTATACATAGTATTGTGATTGATAATATCAGAAAAAATAATAATAATAAATAAATATTTTTTAATTCATTTTAGCTCAAAATTTCTAAACCTATAAATTAAATATACTGTACAAAAGATGAAATTTGTCTTTAAAAATTGACCTATTATGTTCATGCATAATTTAAGGTTACTGCTATCTCTTTCTGAAATATTTACAAACACATTAATGAAGATTTTAAACCCTAAACAGAAACAACATAAACTGAATTAATACTGTATTAATCCACAGTCCTGTTTCCATTAAACATCAAGGTTAAAGTCAGACAAAGCCCTTGACACTCACTGTTGCATCTGCATCAGCAGCATGGCTCTCCCCTGACCCGTGGGTGCTGCAGAGTCACTTGACCCTGAGAAGTAGCCTCCCGTGTCCGAGCTGTGTGTATCCTGGCGGTACATGGCCGCTAGCATGGCCCCACGCCCTCCTGAGGTTGCAGTGATGCACGACGAGTCCTGAGCACAGAGGCCAGGTGAGTGCTGCACTCTGGTCACACATTACATAAACTAACATGCTTCTTACTTGGAGGGATTGGAGGGATTTTCTACTGACTACATGGTGCTCTTTTAAAAAGAGTCTGAATCAGGATAAAGTTAAAATTTTTATCCTCTGTATTTTCTCTCTCTAAATTTAAAGAACAAAATAATTGCTAAATACCGTACTATCAGTGCATGATATATTTCATCACCTCAGTATTGCTAATAATGTAGCTATAACAATTTTAGAAGGCACCTTTAACATTATTAGATACATATTAAAGTTTACTGTAATATAAATTAATTATTTGAAAAAAATCGAACTAAGCGATATTTATTTTTTTTTTTAAAAGTAGATAGAAACACATATGATAGAAAAAGATTTGTTGGGAAGGGAGATAGTTCGAGCTTTTAGTCGTCAGTGACCATCGCTTAGTTCGATTTTTTGCAAATAATTAATTAATATCGCTAGTTCGATTTCTCTTCCTTTTCCTTCTCCTGTGTTGTCCATCTTTTATCCTCTATCAAATCCCACTATCTCTACCTTTTATTTCAAATCCCTGGCTTGTCAATGGTTTTTGCGGCGATAGCGTTACATATTTAAACTTTTGGCGCCCACAAAGTAGCAGCCAATGAAGAGTCGCGCTATAATTGCGAGACTCGGATCGCCGGTATAAAAGGCCACGCGAACTCTGCTACTTTGGCAGTAGCTCGATAGTCTTGCTCTCATGTAGACCTGGCTGGGAGCTGCTGCCTCTCTCTCCTCGCCATGCTGATGAGGCCCAGTAGGCCGAAACAGCTGTCCATGACTAGAGAGTGGCGCACCAAATGTATTATTTGTGTGACGATTTTGCTAGCAAAAACTAGCTGATCAAGCCAAAAAAATCCCTCTCTCTCTCTAAAACGAGCGGCGAGTCAAACCTAATATACACGCATAGCGTTGTTTTAATTAATTTTTCTCTTTTTGCTGGGTCACTGACGGCTAAAAGCTCGAACTATCTCCCTTCCCAACAAATCTTTTTCTATCATATGTGTTTCTATCTACTTTAAAAAAAAAAAAATAATAATAATAATAATAATAATAATAATTACTGGGCACCCGGCTGTTCTTGACTCATGCTAACACTGTGTGGGGAAAGTTCAGTACGCGACGCGTGGGACCGCGCCCTTGGGGCTCCACCTGGGGATTGTTTAATTACAGCCCTCAGTCCATAGCCACTAACCGGTTATGGAGCCTGAGCTCTCCCTGCTGCCGCGGAGCTCAGAGTACCTAGGCAGCAAAATCTCGGCAATGCTGGGGACTCTCATAGTTTAACAGCACACTATGGGAGGATAAATGCAACGGTCCCTAGCGCAATTGTCGGAGGTTGCGTGAAGGAGTCCCCGGATGGCCGGCGTGATCAGTTTGCCGGCTGCACCTAGTGGCGGGGAGGTCCGCGGGATCGGCCACCTTACCATCAGGGTGGTTTTGGTGGAGGTGGGTGCTCTGCTCTGTGGGTGGATGGTTATTGGTGCACCAGAAACCTGCAGAGTGGGAGCGGCAGGCTGACGGAACGGTGGCTTACTTGACGCAAGTCAGGAGCAGCCGTGTCAGCGTAGGGTGGGGTTTTTGTGGGTGGGGGGTGGGCGCGAGCGCTATGTGGTGTATTCACTGTGTGGGGGGAACTATGTTTCGTGTATGGTGACCAGCCGGCCGGCTCAGGGAGATGTGGTGCCAATATATCGTAGTGGCCCGTGCAGTCAGGAAGTAGTCCCCTAGGTCTGACACTCGTATGACGAACGCTCCTCATGGATATTTTCGGTGAGGCAGCGGTCTGAAGGTGAGGCTCTCCAAACGGGTGGGTGAAGCAAAGCTAATATCCGAACACAACAGTGAACGGCGCTCGCGGACGGGGATTGTGGGTCGGGGGAGAGGGTGCAAAGCTCGGTCGCGGTGGGGCTGATGGTCACTGCGGTGACACTACTCGTACGTCATGCTCGGGGTAATAGACCCGGGTCCTACGGGTGTGATTCCGTGGAGGCTGGGTAACACCGTGGCCGAAAGTCTGGCACTCCAAGGGGGCATTGTTGGGGAAAAAACGAGGCACTGCTGGGTCTGTCCTATGACCAGGGCAATCTAGTAGTGTCTCACAAAAAAAAAAAAAAAAAAAAAAAAAAAAAAAAAAATTACTGTAATATAAGATGGAGAAATTGGATATACATAATACAGTATTTTCAAACATCCATTAAAATATCTTACCGTTACTGAACTTTAATTTTGAGGGAAAAAAGTGCTTAAATTAAAAACAAGAAAAGAAAAAAAAAAAAAAAAAGCAAACAATACACTTCTTCTAAAATACTCGGTGAGCGGAGTGATCCTGAAATATATGCATTCAGTTTTAACTTTATTTAAATTTAGGGCCTGAATCTAAGATAATTACCGAGGATGAAGGTGACGCTGGCACTCTGCAGTCGGATTCATTTCCTGGTCTACTTCGAGTACTGGAAAGTGCCTCAGTGAGAATCACGCCTCTCCCTCCCCTCCCTCGGCACTTGGAGCTTTCGTTAGCGGACGACATTGCCTGAGGAAATGAGGAAAACAGTTGCTTACATAAACATTACCTTTCCTGCCACGCAAAGATGATCCTCAGAACTTTACATTTCCAAACACATAGAATTAAATAACTGGGGAAGAGATTTTTTTTTTTTTTTTTTTTAAATTTTATAGTTCTATTTAAAATTGGTGTTCTGAGCCATCCTCACCATCTTTGCAAGGAGATATGCATATACTGTATACAACCAACATAAGGCAAATATGATATGCAAGAAAAGGAGTGTGTGAATTTTTTTGTTGGTCTTCCACACACTCTTTAATTAATGGAGTACCAACCTCAATTTTTTTTATTGCAGAAATGGATAGAGGGTGCAAAGTTATGCTACTCTGATTTTTTTTCAGATTTTTTAGAGCCCGGCAACTATTTTTTAAAAATTATTGAAAGTGCAGAAAAAGTGCCGCCTCTCTTTTAATAAAAGATAGGACCCAAAAGGGACGGGGATTCGAACCTGACCTCGCCAAAACTTTTTAGCAATACTTCCCGGTCCCTAAAAAAATCTGAAAAAAATCAGAGTAACATAACTTTTCATCCTCTATCCATTTCTGCTATAAAAAATTTTGAGGTCGATACTCCATTGTCAGTAGGTCTGTTCTGTATTGTATGCATATACATGTTGCATAGGTTTTCTGCACTTGATCGAGGTTTGAACATCAGACTTACAGTATAGGTCTAGCTGTTTGTGAACCTCATAAACGTATAGGATTTCTTTATGTATTGTACTGTATGCATACATATTTTATATACCATTGAGCTCTATACTGCAAGTCAAGACTTTTATAGAGCTCAATGATATATACTTGGAAGGGGAAGGTTGATCGAGTGCAGAAATTGAATTCATACTGTACATACAAGTTCTGAGGTTTGAGTACTGTACATACTGCAGACAAACAAACAAAGCATAGAGCGGGATTTTTAGGCCTTTTTGAAATTGAAATAATCTTTATTTGGCTTTCGCTATTCAGTACAAATATAGTTTATATATTGTTTTAATTAAACAATATAAAACAGGTGGTTCATAAAATTTATAGGCCTTCTTACATAAGCCGTGTTTACATCAAATCAAATCTAGCATGACATCATCTTCTGGACTGCTGTGAGAGGGGTATCGGTGGAGGGGATATGTTAAGAGATAGGGACAAAACCAGTGCTGCCTTCTGCACGGACACTAATAATACAAAGGAATACTTAGCATATTTTGAGGGGAAACGAGCAGAAGAAATGGGCCCAAAGAGCCAGCTCGATGCTATATCTTTGTCTGTTTTTCTGTGGTCTGAGCAGGGAAATTCACGAATACAGTATGCATATATTATATATATAACTGTCTCTCCAGTATGCAGTTTATTATGCATTATTCAGCCGGTTGCGGCTAGTTACCAGCTAGCTAGTACATAATATATAATAATTCATACATTATACTGTATGCATACATAAATCAGGCGCGGATCCAGAAAAAAATTTCGGAGGGGGCTGCCTCCATAAGCCTATAAATAATGTTAAAAAGTAATTTTGGAGTGGGGGAAATGCCTATATTGCCTATGTTAAATCTAAAATTTCGGGAGGGGTTGCAGCCCCCTCAGCTCCCCCCCTGGATCCGCGCCTGGCATACATGTGTATAATATGTATGCACATAATGTATGCGTATGTACACCACATATATAGCCCGGTAACGGACCCCCTTAAGACATTTTTCACTTTTAACAATTTTTATCTGCTATATTTAGGGTTCTTAAAATTTTGAAAAAATTATTAAAGTTTATCATAATTTCAGTTACATATCAGAGCATCTCTTTGAGTAAAAAAAAAAAAAAATGTGTTGAGAGACACGAAAAAAAAAAAATGTTCCGGTTTTGGTCCAGGCCTGCTTTTGGACTCCTTAAGGGTAAGGTAACGCCACCAATGTTAAAAAAAATCCCTCTCACAAAAATTCTGATAAAAATTTAAAATGTTCTCCTTACCCCCTATCAGTAGCTAAAATATCAGGTATACAAATACGATCTAGTTTTTGAGTTATGAATTTTTAAAGTTGACCAATAGGTGACTTGTCCTTACACTGATCCTCGCCATCTGTGAGTGGCGCTGCAACTTTTTGCAACTTGCAGTTCAAAATCGACCAATCACTTGACAACATGACGTCATGTCGTTCTAACCCATCAATGGCTGCTCTGTGGTCAACCAATCGCAGAATCGCTTGGCAGCATGGCGAGCCGCGGTGGCCCGAGGTAGTTGTCTTTTTCTCGCTAGTATTTGGAATTGAGCAGTGCTAGGGTGAAAACAATTGCACTGAAGCAAACTAGAATAGTTATACCACGTTTTGGCAGTGAAAAATGTTAACTTTTTATTTTCTTTCGTACCTAACTCGCGGTTCACAAAATTTTTCCCCCATCTTCGCAATGTATTATTTCGTTTCTACATGCTTTGACCGTACACGAAGTTGCAGCGCCACTCGCACAGATGGCGAGGATCAGTGTAAGGACAAGTCACCTATTTAACATGGGAGTTTCATTTCTCCATGTTAATTAAAGTACTGTAGTCAACTTTAAAAATTCATAACTCAAAAACTAGATCGTATTTGTATACCTGATATTTTAGGTACTATAATAGGGGGTATAGAGGAGAACATTTTAAATTTTTTTCAGAATTTTTGTGAGGGATTTTTTTTAACATTGGTGGCGTTACCTTACCCTTAATATAGCCAAAAAAAGTAAAAAAATAAAATTGTAACCCATTAACCATATCAGCTAGCCTTTTCATAAAAATAACAACTGCAATACCGTGATATTTTTATTACTAGTTAAGAAAAAATAAAAACAAATTATTTGTATTCGTTTTACAATACATACAATACAATAAATTGTTTTTATTCTTTTTTTTATTTATTTTGAACCAGCAGTAAAAAAATTATCAGGGTATTGCAGCTGTTATTTTCATGGAAGGGAGGGTTTGGTTAATTTATCAGTTACAATTTTCTTTTTTTACTTTTTTTGCCCATAAGGAGCCTAAAAGTAGGTCGGAACCAAAACAGGGCTAAAATCCAAAACTGGGCTGTGCACTGTACAGCTAGATATGATATATGCATAAATATATTATAATATTCTGTGGGCATGCCCGGTTTAATTACAAAAACCATGAAGTATTATGCATACCGTAATGCATGTTATAATTTCTTACTAGGGTTACAAAATGTTTGTGCCTTGTGCCTCTGACCCAGCAAAAGCCGTGCTTTTGCCATGGAAATAATTAAAAATGCACCATGCAAGGGCAGTCGTTCAAGCATGCTGTCCCCCCGTCTCGACCGTCTCTGCGTCTCATATATTACTCGATTCTGTGGTCCGTAAACTGCAGCTTCTAAATCAGTAATATAAAGAAAGTAAATTATAAACTTACTTATTAAATCACAAACATTGATCGGCAAAAATCGTTACAAAACGTGTTCACCACTCTGTAAACACGTGCGTTTGCTTTCTTATTTTTCTTATCAATCTTCATTCAAAATTCAACATGGCATCTTCCGCATCTTTTTGCGTCTTACAAACAGTTCTATACATGATTGATAGAGGTCTCTGAGATTCATTTTTTTTTTTTCTTCTTGCCGTTCTTGCGGTTCTTGCCAGAAATTATTATACCGCGCTATTTTTGAATTTATGATAATACCAGCATCAGAGACGGTACCAGAGACCCAGGGTCTCTGAGACGGTACACTACAGCATTCACTAGCTCACTACAGTGTCTCTGGTACCAGCATATCGAGACACTACAATTAAGTTTCAAGATGACATTTTATTGCAATGGTTTTTAATTGAAGTTAAAAAAAATGAGTAAAAACTAAAAATGCATTTATAATATATGATTCTTTTATATATATATTATATACACTCACAGGATAGTAACAATATTTATTTTATTTATTCGTCTTACATGGCGAGGGTAAGGTAATGATGCCTTTTCTTACCCCTGACCAATTGATTACATTAATATTATACATATTTTGTTTGAACAACTTACAGATCGACTATGAATTATATACTACAAATTTATGATAAACAATAATGATTATATATATAAGCTAGCTCAAAAATAGATATATATTATTATACATAATATATATATATTTTATGTATATAATATATATAGTGATTCAACTGAGAATCAACTGCATGAGACTAGTTTTTATAAAAATCTTCATTATTTATAACAGAGCCTTCATAAAAAGTTGTTGACGTATATATTTATTTTATCTTATTATAGAACAAACAAATATATTTATAAAAAAGCAATATATATTGTAGTATACTTAAAACTCTTAAAAGAAATCTCCCGGCCTGCTATGATATTATACCATCAGATGTTCAGACTTAATCATATATAATTGTAATATTGCTTAGTATATTAATTTTCAATAATTTAACGTAATTACTATATATTATAAATAAGTCATTTTGTTAAAAATAAATATATAACTAGATTGCTAAAGTAATACCAATAGATGACATGAAGTAAAATCATTCTTTGCGGTCATTTCAAAGATCTCACGACTCAAAATAAAACTATATGCTCTGATCAATGCAATATTTTATTATCTGCAAAATGAGTCTCATGTCATGTCGTTTAAATTACAGGGCGAATTTAAATTTACTGTGACAAAAAGTGTACTTATTATAATATTAATTTATAGTTTTTTACTAACATAATTAAACGTGATCGACTTTCGACTATCATAATTATACAAGGCGTTATACTAAACCAATTGTGCTATAAATGATTTAAACATTTCAAATTCAATTTAGCCATGTGTTTTGATTTTTGAACGATATAAAATTATTAAACCAGCTTATACTTATATATAGTACAAAAGAAACAGAAAAAATTAAAATTAAGAGAAAAATACTTAAATATTTGAAGAAGAATGTGACTTAATTATTTGTAAATGAAATATATTTTATCTAACTTAACATAAATTATCTTCATAAAAGGAATAATAAACGAATGCAAATTGTTATTATTTTTTTGCCACAAAGTACATATCCTTTATTTTTTATATATATAGTTCAGATAGCATCTCATACATGACATGAATAATAAATTACAAGTTTTTATATATATTATATTTTACATAAAAATAATCCATACATAATGTTACATAAAACACTGAGCAAATAATAACAAAATATTCTCAAGATCATAGTTGCACTTGGAAAAAAAATGTACTTATAATAAATGTTTCATATAAACCAGTTTTGAATGAAATTAAAACATTATGCTAATTTTGCGTGATAGTTTTTAATTTCGTTTTTATTTGTAAAGATTTTTTTATTTATTTAATATAGTATGTTTTTTATATTTTTTTTTTAATTCAGCAAGATTTATTACTTCAATAAAAATTAAATTAAAATAAATGAAACTCTTAAGAAAATACATGAAAAAAAAACTTTTAAGATTTTGTTCGTGGAAAACAGCAAGTGTTATAATAATATCATCTCATTAATTCAGTTTAACTTATATATTGTAATATAAAGCAAGAAAAAAAAAACTTGCTGAAACTTTAAGATTAAAAACTCATGCATATAAACGGAGCAAAGAGAAAAAAAAAGTGTATAAGTGAAGAAAAGCTTATAGGGGTAAAAAGGAGCACAAGGGGGTGTTTTAGGGGGATGATTTATTAAATCTAAGTATACGGCAAAGGCTGTCACGACTTATTTCTCCCTCATACACAGAATAATAATTATCTATTATAGTTACTCTTATTTTCATTATGCTAAAATATGAAGAAACAGTAGCCAAACATGTAATAAAGTTTTTTTTTTCCAAAAGAACAAACAAACAAGTAACACATTTCCACAAGTCAAAAATGTTCTTCTTTATCTTTTCACTAAAATGTCTTAATAATAGACACAACTTCCTAATGAGTTTGTAGTATTATTTAAGTTTTTATTTTCTTTCTTCTTCTTTTCATTTTAAATTTTAAATGTCTTTGGTTCACAAAACAGTAATATATATATTTTATTTTGTTTCTTAATTATTTAATATATATAGGGGCTTAAGTCAAGCTCAAATGCAAAAATTGTAATTAAGAAACATTTTTTTCCTTCTTTTTTTAGTAATGAAAACGTGATGAGAAAAAAATCTCATTTTATCTTAAAATGTCGTGTTATTATACATTTTTTTCTTATTATGAAAGTTCTGTTGTCAAAGTTAATTTATATGTTCAGTCAATTTTCTAATATAAACATTGAAACACTTTTTAAATATTTTTTATAATGTATTATTATAAACTTTTTTATTATTATTTTTTACAATTATAAAATGTTTATTCCTCTTCTTGGTAAGGAGTATCATAAATATGACTAGGATGGATCGTAATATTTTTATTTATTCGTTTTTGTGATAACGAAAAATAAACATAATTTCAACTTGTAGGTTTATATCGCAAACTACGACAGTTGTTTTTCCTAATTACTTTTTGTTGCTGCTGCTGTGATGCTGTGGTACGCACTCGTTCGTATCCTCCCGATGTTAAATCAGACTCTGATAAATCACTGCTACTACATCCTGAGAGCGAACTTCGGTCAGGGGATTCTGGAGGTTCCACACTTCGCTGATGGTGACTTGTCCTTGGAGGTCGTTGACCTCTTCTGCCTGTTGACCTATATTTATCCTCTCTAAGATCGCCAAGACTTCCAGATCTATTACGACCTCGACCTCCAATATGAGATTCATCAGATACATTAAATGCTGTTAATGCTTCATGACGTGTTAATGAACGATGTAATACTTCTTGCATTGGTTGTTCAGGATCATTATTAGTACGAAATCTTACAACACCATCTTCTGCAAATAACATTGATGATGATTTAACAGCTGTTGAATTTTTATTATAATGATTTTGTTGTAAATGTTGTCTTTTTGATGTTGATGATGAAGTTGATAATTCAGATGTACGATGATTTGATGATGGCATTGTACCACATTTAATATATGATCTTTTTAATGACATATTACCTAATGGCATTGTATTAATTGGTAATGGAGGTGGTGGTATATAAGGAGATGAAGATGATTTTAATGTACTATTATTATCATATACTGTTTTACCAGTATGTAATGAATAATTATGAATAGCATTATTTTTACTACAAATAGCAGGGAACATATCTTCAACTGATTTATTGTCTCCGTGGGTTACACAGCAGCACATTGATGATTTATTGTTTGGGACTCCGGTACGACGTAACCAAGCAGCTGAGGCTAGCAGACAACACACGCATAACTCGATGACCCTAGCTGAGAGTTGGGACCACCACCATGGCCAAGGTCTAGGGGGTTCATCACCATAGAAACCAAACAAAGAATACAATTGTACACCACAAAGGACTAGAATAAGGAATGCTGAAGATAAAATAATACGAGAAACTAATTTTAATTGTGGACGTCTTGGCAATGCACCCATTTTAGCAAAATTAGCTCGTAAAACATCACCCTGTAAACGTCTTGCAGCTTTATAAATACATCTAAATGCTATTAAAAATGCTATAATTATAATTATACCACTTAATAATGGTAAAGCTCTTAGTGCTGATATTAAAAATGGTATTAAATCAAGTATATCAGATGCCCATTCAATACCAGCAAATATAATTAAATTTAAAATTATTATAATAGAAAGGACGGCTGGATTTTGTGCTCGTGAATTACATAATTGAACTTTAGTAATTTTTGCAAGGGCATAAAATAATATAATAAATGCTGAAAATATACAAGGAAATACCATATCAAGTAAAATACGATCAATAATTTGTGGGAATGTTCCACGTAAATTATAAGCATCATAAAATAAATATCCACCACGTGATGCTCCAATAATGAATAAAAAGATGTGTAGAAAAATGTATGAACCTCTCGTTATCAAACTATCTGCTGCTCTGAATGGACATATAATAAATGCATATACAGCTAGAAGTACAAATAGACTAGCAAGAGTATAAATTATTATGTCCCAAGTTTTAGAACCAATATGAGTTGGCCATTCAGGAATTGGAAAAGATCTAGGAGGGTCTGTTACAATATGAGGCGTGTCTTGTGACGGGTCATTTGATGGTGAAGTCGGTGCTTGAATATCAATCATGGAATCTTTATTCACAAGATCAAGTAAAACTCTTGAACTAGAAGAATTATTTCTTCTTTCTTCTTCAGGACGATTTCCATTTTCAGATAATATTCTTGTAATAGTTGGACTTTGTAGTAATGGTACTACTTCTGAATCTGTTTCATTTTTATTATTTCCATTTAAATCTACAGAAGAATAATCAGTTCTAGCTCCTGCTGGTGTATTCAGTGGTTTCTTACGATCAAGAGGGGGTGCCAAATCTGGAGGACGGATGGGAATACGTTCTACTTCTGGGGGAGGTCGAATTGGTGGTGGAGGAGGTGGGGGTAATTGTCTTCTATTACCTCCAGCAGCTGGTCCTTCAGATTGACTTCCTCGTAAAATCGCTTTATCTGCGAATGGATTCGTATATTCTGGTGGTAGAGGTGGTTTAAACCTTGGTCTACTGACAAATTCAGGAGCATCTGGTAGTGGGGTTAAAGGGGTTGCCGGTGAAATTGTAGTTGTTGTGGGTGGTGAGGGGGTTGTTGGGGGTGGTGATGTTGTAGTTGGAATGAGAGTCGTAGCATTTGGAGGTGCTGCAGTACTCCCGTGAGCCACTTTGTTAAATATCGCTGCTATGTCTTTCTCAAGCGAGCTGCGGTCACGGCCGTACGTCACGCTGGGTCGAGCCACACTATTGGGGTTGAGGAGGCTGGGGGAGGCGTCCGCGAGAGACAGGCTTAGTAGTAACCAAAGCCACCGCATCGCTGCAGACATCCACGATGTTTATAGCAGAGTGGAGACCATCAGAACTGCTAGTATGTTGAGATAATGAAGAAGACGCACATCACATTCTGTCCGGGCCTGAAAACATGAAAGACAAAAGTTAGTCTCAATTATATAGAGTGGAGAACAAAATAATTTACACTATAAACTAGAAAAGTTGTTAATTTAAAATTAGTAAGTCCGTTAAAAGTTATAATAATATGATGAGAAACACAATTAATTTTTTTTTTAGAACTTGTATACGTTACATGAGTTTCAGGTACTTTCAAAAGTTATTCATTTTGATAATTTTTTGCTATTGTAATTTTAAATTAATTCTTTTGCTTAATAGTGAGCTGGATATTTAAACTGTCATTTGTTTGTGCAAGAGGCTACAATTTGCTGCATAAAATGTAAATTCAGGGTGTGTACTGTTTATTTTAAAAGAGTGAAACTTGGGGACTCGGCTTCTGAAGCTCTTTCATTTTTCTTTTGACAGGTGTATAGAGTGTAAAGCAAACATCAAAATTACAATATTGAAAGTTTCGTTTTTCATGCACTCCATTGTACACAATCTAACAAACTAAAAAGGATTATTTATTTTTAAATCAGAAATATTCAATAGTTTATTTCTATTTACAATCGTAATTGTAAATTTAAAGAAAAATACACTAGATACTGTATAATACGCAGAAATTACACTTATAATTTTTAATTAATTTATTTGTGCAATTATATATATATTTTTTTACCAAAAGTCTAATCTTTTAAAGTGCCTTTTGAATAAAAAAGAAAGAAAAAAAAAAGAGTTAACTTGATGCATCTCTCATACTTCTCAAATAATTATTTTTAATATTAAAAAAAGTTTTTCTTTAGGGACCATCTTTTTAATCTTTCAAGAGCATATTCTATACAAAAATAAAAAGGTCAAAGGAGTGTTTTTTCTTTATATATATATTTTTTTAACCATAAGCTCTCAAAAGTGTCTAAAAAATTTGAAGACTTTTTTGTGTTATAATCATAATTTTTTGAGACTTAAAAATAATCATCTTACAAGATCTTAAAAAGAAGTATATAACTTCAACTACAATAAGTTATTATCAAGTTATCTATATATCTATATGTTTTAATAAACTTCTTGAAGAGTTAAGAAAAGTTTGCATCTACCAAAGTAGGGAATTATTATATGATTTAAGAAAGACAATAATTTGAGATGTTGGTAGAGAGGAAAAGTTTGGGGTGCCTCAGGGAGGGTTGCTGCTCCGCACTTGGTCCCAACTTTGTCAGTTTCAAATCGATGGCCAGCAGCTGAGAGGGGGGGGGGGCAGTTGCTGACACCACTGCACTCGCCTGGGGGTTGTCAGACCCACACAATAAACTTATCAAACGATTCGCATCATAGTCACAGGAACGTGTTTCTTAATACTGAATTCTAAATAAAGTAAAATTATAAGTTTAATTAAAATAAACAAAGAAGCAAAATATAAATCTTAATGATTAATTAGGTTAGATATCATAATTAAATTCTCTAAATTTATTTTAATCATCTTTCTATCTATTATATTTTAGCATGCAGATGAGGGAGGGTAAAAGATAGAGATCCATAATGAGATATTCATTAAAATATTTTACAGTTGGTAGAAACCTCAATAGCATTTTAGCGTTGATTTAACTCAATTATTTAGAAATTTGAATTATTGGTCAGAAACTGTTGAAAAGCAAATAAATTTTAACATTCTTCATGAATATTTAGTGATGCAGAGTTAGGTGCAAAATTTTTAATTTGCATATTGTGTTTGAATCTGAATATTTTTTGTTAACTCCCAATGCATGAAGTAATGAGTAACTGTAATATTTGAGAGTTTCTGATTTTTTATTTAATATGTTGGCATTTTGGAGACAAAATCATCTCGCTGAATAAATTTAACTGGTATAGAAAAAAAACATCATGTAAAGGGCAGCTATAATAATTATATTATATTAACTGAACATACTGAATTAATTTTGTCATATAATTCAAATTCAACGCGTATTTAGTTTTCTAGTGAAGAACTAATAAATGAATTAAACCTAATTATTGTCCGAATTGAAAAATTATGTTAACTGAATATTAATTTGTATTGATGTATTAAATACACGTGACTATAAAATATACGCATTTCATATAAATGCTATAATTAATACTATATATTTTTGTCATTGATTTTTGGAACCAATAAAAATTAATTATAAATATTAATATAGATTAATATTAATTAATCTTATGAGAAATACTTATAATGAGATTTATACAAAATCCATTTGTTTTATTGAATCCAATATATAAATCAATACATTATGTTTTTATGGATTTGATGGCTTTAACGAAAAATGTGCTTTGTTTTTCTGAAATTCAAAGTACTTTTCGAAAGCCACGTGTTGGTAAAGCACGCAAAATTTACAAGTACACACATTGAAAACATATTACTGGTTATCAATTTAAACCCTTTTTAATAATTTTGATCATATAAACTCACTATTAACTACGCTGTTCGAATAGCTCACCACTGGTATGTCGGTCGTTGCGTTTCCTGCTCACCGTCTCGATCAAAAGGTGGACTGGACTAGCAATTATTCGTGACGATTAAAAATAATTATTTTTCAAATAAGGAGAGAGCATTACAGTGGCATGACACTAACAAGGAAAAACACGAACTTTAATTTTTTTGGTGTGTCATATGTTGTCGGCATAAGTGTAATTAATCTGATTTATATGATGTCTTATTCATACTGTTTAGGTTATAGAATTAAAATATTTTTAGTTTGGATTTCAATTCAAACATTAAAACACAAAGAAAGGTACTGTAGCTGTAAACTTTATAAAAATATGAACTTATTATCATGTTATCATTCAAGCACAAACTGAAATACAGTATAAAGTAATCATAAAATGTAAATTAAAATGAAAATTGGTACGATAATATAATTATTTATAATATCTTGTTTACATAATATTTAATTTAAGTTTATATTAAAATATCTCAATATATAAAATCCTTTTTAATTACTTCGAGTGTTACCTTATATTTTATCTAAAAAAATAAATACTATGACGTCACTGAAAATTCCAATATTGAGGGTGAGATTGAAACGACTCAGGGGGGATGTTGGGGGTGAGATATAATGAACTTGGAGGGGTACAATGATCCGTAAGTTTGAAAACTGCACTCTCTCTCTCCCTCACACTTTGACATTAAAAATGCAAACACTGTGATGGTGAACTACCCTTGTGATACGATTGCTTCCTGCTTTGTCACAGTAGGGGAGCATGAGATTTAGTAATGGTGTGATTTTATTTTATTCATTTCATATATTCTAAGGGTGACGACGACATTGAAGAATTAAATGACCTTTCTTTTTTTTATAATATATTATCCGAACGACATTTTGAAGCGTTAGAATTCTCATTTCCATGCTTTTTTACACACCGTCATATATGATGGGATTAAATAAATGTATAATTTTTGTTAGAGGAAGAAAAAAAAATGGAAAGCAAAGAAAAAAAAAAGACAGGTTTATTTCCCCTTGATAAATTTTAATAGTATATGAAAAAGACTGAAAAGAGAAATATAATTTAAAATATATATAATAATGTAATTTTTTTCATTTTTTTTGTACTAAAAAACTCATTTATTTTAGAGATTAATATACAAAAATACATAATATTTTATTATTACTGTCACTGAATTAATTAAAAATTTTAGTTATTGATCGTATAATACAGTTTTTAAATATTTTTATTTATTGTCATTTTTTTTTAAATTTTTAAACAAGCATCTAAAAACAGAATGTTATTTATAGTAAAATATACCAGCAGAAGTATTTTAAAGAAGATATCTCTTATACTTACTTTTATATTAAGTTAAATCACGCAAAACGTTGTATCATGAAGCTTTGGAAAGTTACTCAAATTTTAGTCTAATTTTTTAGTCAACCAAGTGATGCAAGAGACTAAAGATTTTTGTATTTAAACTTTTGTGTCTAAAAGTGTATTTTGAAGGGATCAAAGGTTTGTAAAGAGAGTACACTTTGTAAAGACTGGTAACAATACAATGAATAATTTATATTGACAATACGGTAGTAATCTGGTGCCTTATATGCCGTGTCATGTAGAGCTTGGATGCCTCCTTGATCTATTTTGCACAACAAACTGTCGCCTCTGTTATTTGCAAGAGAGGAGCCAACAGGCCATGCTCTGCTACCCAAGCAGTCCTTTGAAGACAACATGAGAGTTCTTGAGCTGAGAATTGTAACATGAAATAACAAATTATGTAGTCTTCTTTTGGTTGGTCTCAATACATAAGATTCGAATCTGGATAGTATAAATATATTTCATGCATATATATAATACATGAAATGAGAGTGTTGAGATTTTAAATTATGATATGAAAGTACAATTGAACATTTAAATTAAACATATTTTTCAAAGATTATAAAAGAGAACCGACTCAGTTCTTTGACAAGAAAATCACATTACGAATCTTTCCCGATGACGACCTAAGCTAGCAGCTATGTTAAAGTAAGGATTCTCTAAAAATTCAGGTTGAAATCAATTTAATTATTAATCAACAAGGCTGGACAGATGCTGTATTAGTACATGAGAATAATGTTCAATGTTTAGATTGCGCTTGAATTATTTGAACACCAAATTAAAATAGGTTTCACTTAATTTATAAATGTAACTTTAAAATCAATGTACTATAAAAATTGTGCATTAAAATAGACAGTTATTACATGATCAAATTAAGTAAAGCCCAAATCAAGTGGAATTTACTACATGGTAATTGTATGCAATAAAATGTCGTTCTATATTCTCTTTTGCATTGCATCTTGTGTAACATTTTTAAATTTATTATAATCATTTCAATTTTTATAATATTAATATAAAATATAGCTTTGACAACGAAATGTATATATATATATATATATATTATTATTTTTACTCTACTCTAATCGTGACTTTATAAAATTCATACCATTAAAATTTGAGCATTGTGTATACATGTATTGTATTATATATTATATTCCCTTTATACTCTTTATAGTAACTTTCTCATAAACTCTAGTAACTTTAATACATGTCATATCTACTTGACAAATGATTTTAAATATTATAATCAAAATATTACATATATATTAAATATAATAATATTTTATGGCTTTAAAAGCGTTGATAAGAAATTATGATTTATATTCATGAATTAAGTATTAATCTAGAAATTTTATTTTTTACCAATTTAAGATAGAGAAGATAGGAGAGAGAGAGACTTTCGCTAGAGAGCAATAACTAATAATCAAGCGCAAATCCCGCACACCGTACCGTAGAAGTGGAGGATTAAGGCTGCAAGGGGGTGGGAGCAAACGATAATTCTAATTAAACTCATGGCTGCGCGATTGGACCGTCCTAATCCAAACGAGATACGCCTGCTGCTGCTGTCAGTTATAACGAACGTGTGTGTTTCTCTCTCTATTATAGGTCTTCTTACCTATAAGGAATTTTTTTTTTTTTTCCATTCTTGCACACTGGAAATTGGCAATCTCTGGATTTTTGATGAAAAGTGATGGCCTGGGGATAAAGGAATAAAAAAAGAAGAAAAAAACAAACTTTCGGATATATAGGATTGAAAGAAAAAAAAAGAAGAAAAATATTGGACTTATGAATATTTGAACTATTATAAGAAATCAATAATGAATTAGAGTATATCTATATATAGAAAAGAAATCTTTAGCACGCACGTATTCGAGTATCTGAAAATTACTCTCTCTCTCTCTCTCTCTCTCTCTCTCTCTCTCTCTCTCTCTCTCTCTCTCGTTCCCTCTTTTTTCTTTTTTTCGTTTCACCATTTCAAACGATATCAAGGGACATTTGAGAATACCAATTATACTTTTATGCAAATATTGAAACACGTTCCTCAATTTTTACTTTATAAGATATTCGAAGCTCAAAGCTAGCAAAGAAATATTTCTAGATGAATTTTTAATGCTATAGTTTTCAAAAGGACTAATTTTTTTATAATTATCAATTAAATGAGTCTGTGTTCTTACTTGTTAGTTACTTCTTACTATCATTGTCGTCGTACGAAAATTCTCAGCGTGATGAAATCAAATTCTGACAATTTATCCACTTCAATAATTTACTCTGGACCTCGTCACTAAATATGCTGACACAGAATCAACCTTTAATAGTACCTATAGATATTCACCGCTCTAAGCATTTATCTTTCTCCTTCCTTCTCTTCATATAACGCGCAGATTACGTTGCACAATGTGGCTGGGAAGGGTGAGCGGTGTACAGCGATATCTCCGACCGTAGTGACGCAAACTCGGCCGCTTTCAATACGCGGGCGACTCCCTCAATTTACGTTAATTCGCGAGTCGAGCTGAGTCATTGATTAACGTCGTTCTGTATTCCACACGCAGCCTCTCTCAATGGATGGCTGATATGAATGCGAAACTCCACGCAGCCATGACATTAAATGTGTAGCTCTAAATCCATCCCTTCTTGTGTGCTACCTCCCTAGCAAGGAGATCTGCTTTGAAAAATAATGAACTCTCTTAAAACTCGTCTATAATAGAGATGTGAAGAGGATCTAAATTTAAATCTTACTTTCATTCTTTGTATTTTTAATATGTAAATTAGAGTGTTCCAATTTTCCAATGTTTCACAGTTATTTTCTTCTCAAGTTTTGCTGGCTACAGTGTTATATAAAATATATACGATGATTTTGATATAACACGCAAAAATATTTAATTTCTTTCTCTTTGAATGTATTTTTTTTTTAAAGTTAATGCAAAAAATGCTAAACAAAGAAGCTCAAACCGAGTATTAAGGGGAAATGAATAACAATGGTTTCAGAGACGGTAAAAGGGAGAAAAAAAAATTGAAGGGAGGAGATGAAAAAATATACAAGAAAAAGAATTTTTTCCGACCAACCCTTATGCTACTTATTAACTCAGTTAAAAAATCTAATAAAGCTAAAAACTTCTTTAAGTTTTGTCTCTTCTGGGTATAAAAAAATATATGAAAGCGAGAAGTCTTTCTTAATAATTAAAAATTTTACATTACAAAGAAAACGAGTAAAAAACCCTGCTAAATAATTCTTCAAGGTTTGTAATTTAAAAATATTACGTTTTTGTATATCTTACCTTCATAAACTTATTTATTATGGTAAATAAAAATAGTTATTTAACGATTTTATTATCGTTAGAATTATATAACAATTGTAGATGCATTAATTACATTTGACCTATTTATATGCTTTGTTTACAGTCCCTACCCGGCAGTGTTGTTAATTTTATGTACTTCAGTGAAATAAATTAGATATATAACTTTTGTTATAAAATCATTAAAACTATACATGACCTTTAAATCCTTTAATAAATGGTACTTTATTAAAATTTATTTGAATTTTATCCTTTAAAGAAAAAATATAGACACATAATTATAATATATTTAAAAAAAAATGTGTAAGCATTTATTTATTTTATATTCTCAACTCTTTATTTACAATTAGTACCATATAGTATCATTAAAAACACTAAAAATAGGGATTTGAAAAATAGGGAACGGATGCTAAATAATAATAATAATAATAAAAAAAAAAAAAAAAAAAAACATCGATTCGACACTTCTCACCAAAATTTCAATTCAGAAATTCTAAATATTTTACACACTACCTAATTATTATTTTTAGGTTTATACTTAACACATACAAAAATTGAGTTTAAACTGTGTAGCTTGCTTAAATTACAACAAAGTGTTTGTTAACGGTTACAAGTATTAAACGAGTTATATGATTTATAACTTTTCCATTATATATATTATACTGTCGTCAATATACATCAGGGTTACGTTATATTATTGTCAGTGTACCTTAAAGATCCAGGGCGCCTGGTGGACTCAATCAGTCGTGGACAAGTTGGTGCAGCTGGGGAGCGTGGTCCCTCGGAGAACAGGGGGGAAGATGGGGGGCAAGCACGAGACGAGAATCTGTAACGAGAAACACACACTAGTTAACTCTATGGTCCAGTCACATAGTTTCTCTACTCGTATAACCAATATTACGCTACAAGTGTCCTTCTATATATATGTTAAATTCTACATTCTATTATTAAATTATATTTAATATATTTCACACACAATGCCCGTCACGTTTAATATAATTTTCGACGTGTTTGCAATGTCCTCAGTCATACAGTTTGTAACGAAGAAACTCATTGGTCGAGCCCGAGTCGATCGAAGTAGTCCCAAACATTCACAACGAACACCGCATTAAATATGATGCCAGCCAGTGTTAACGTAGAAAAATCACAACTCCGTTGGTTAACCAAATGGAGTGATTATTTAAGGGTAAGGTAACACGGATCAGCTGACTGAATGCTAAAAAAATACCACACATGAAAATTATGAAAAAAAATTAAAATGTTCTCCTCTGCATCCCCTATCATGTGGCTAAAATATCAGGAAGTTTGAGTTTTCCATGTTAAAGTAGTCAACTTTAAAAATTCATAACTCAAAAATATAACTCGAATTTGTATATTATACCTGATATTTTAGCCACTGATAAGGAATGTAGAGGAGAATATTTTTTTTTCATAATTTTCATATGTGGGATTTTTTTAGCATTAATTCAGCTGATCCGTGTTACTGTACCCTTAAGACGCATTTAAAATATAAAAACCCAAAAAATTGATATTTTTTTATTTGTAATATTTTGCCACACCACGTTGATATAATATGAATATGATATACGGAAATATATTTTATGAATGAATATAATCTGCTTCGATAAAATGTAAAATAGAATAAGCATAAAGTATTAAATAATACCAGTGAAATTATTTTATTATTATGATAACCCTACCGAAAGTATATAGTTGGAAATTTGGAAATTTCAAAATTGAAAATTGTCTCTCTTTTTCATATTTGAAATAGGAACAGGAAATTCAGAAACCTTGTGCTTCTCTAAACAAATTTGACAGGAGATACATGCATTGCAATTTGAAGCATTATAGTTATTTGCCCGTATGATATAATATACATCAGTAAAACATTCATTTAAAATGTCACATGTATGTAAATTTACAAAGGTTGCAAGTAGTAGTAAAAAATACACAGCAACAAAAAAACTTTGATTTTTGTAAACGAATAAAATGTTTACATATTTTTACGTTTGAGAAGGTTTTCATTTATGAGCGAACACCGAAGTCATTACACAGCATGTGGAAAACGTTTCCACATTTCTGTGATGTTGGTTAATGCTCAAAAGTGTTTTTTATGTAAAATTTCATATTTATGGTCTTCATTTGGCTTTGAAAGCTATTAATAAATGTTTTTCAATACAAGAAATACATATTTGATATAAAATGTGTTAAATGTATTGATAAATTTATGAAAAAAAAAACTTTAAAATTTCTATTTATAGATTTACTTTTAGCTTATATATAAAACTTTGATGAGATTCTATTCTATTTCTTGTCAATAAAATTGATTTCTCTCTCTATCAATTTTTCCTATATCCGCAAATGCTGACTCTAAAAAAATATTATTGAGAAAGAAAAACTGCAAGCTTAGCTTACGTAAAAATTATATAGTTTCTAAAATATGACTGTTGTAAAAAAAAATATATTTCAATAGAAGTTATTCCCGGAGTTAACATCTCTTGTCATTGTTGCTCGTGATGACCTTAGGTCTACTGAGGATCCTCTTGCACCACCCACAACTCCTCATTGTTCTGAATATGAACCACGCCCACTTCGTTACCAACACAATCCTCCAGAGATTTCCGTTAATAACCAGTCCTACCAACTAAACAATAGAAATAATATAACTCATCTCATTTTTTTTTTTTTTAACTTCCATTCTTTATTTTAGGTTATTGTCAAGAACGTAAAGTCAGTCGTCATATTGAAGAATTCTTTTCTATATAGTTGTGATATTTCTGTAGTTCTAGAATAGAAAAATCGATAAAAAAAGTTTTTGTTAAACAATAGAAAAATATACTTTCCAGTTTATATGAAACATTTTAAAAGTTATATTTTTCAAAAAAGTTTGAATACCATAGAAATAAGATTTTCTTTTTACATTAATTGCATTATAAATTTTTTATATATCATGTGGTAAATTAAATTAACACAATTTAATCTTGAAAGTTTAAGTTTCATAAAGTTTGATAATAATTTTGTAATTTGACATTACGTGATGCATGAATGTGTTAATTGTAATTGAAAAGTACAGACAAGTGATGCATTTCAAATACTTGATGTAATATAATTATTATCATACCATAGCACATGAAATTATAACAAAATTTAAGACTGCTTCACGCAAGTTTCAAAGTTAACCAACATAAGTAAGTCTATAGAAATACGCAGAATGTTTCGAAACGGAAAGATATTTAATTTAAATGTCATTTAATTATTTGCAGTTCTTAACCATAGTGCTGGAAATTTAAGTAAAATATAAAGTTTATAAGTTATAACGTAATAAATTTTAATTAGTTAAGTGAAGGTGGAAGTTGCTAAAGATGTTCGTTGTCTTTAAAGAAACTACATCTGGTAAGAAAAGTAGAAGATTGGATGATATTTGTCAGTATACACAACCCTCAATCTTGGTAAAAATACATTTTGATTTTATCAATATTGTGTGAACTTTGACTTAAGTAAATAAAATTCAAAACTGTTAAAAAAAAATCACATGAGTACATGTTTTTTTTAAAATAAAGTTAAGGAAAATGTATATAGATATAGATTAAATTTGAAATAGTAAATGGGTTTTGATTCGGTTTTGAATAAAAAATACAACATCTGTTATGTATTCTTCCTATGCAAAGTAGAGGATAAGTTTTTTAACCGTGGCATTAAATCATTTACTTAAAAGAGCACATATGTTTCTCTTTTCTATTATAACATATTGTAGCTAGGTTACAGCTATTAACTTACACGTATAAAATACCGTATAAAGGAGTTACAGGCTTTACATCGTTTGGTTACGCATAAAAAGTTTTGTGACCACAGAACTTTTGGCCAAAATCTCTCGTCCAGGAGCTAGCTACTAAATCAATCCACTAGGTTTATATACGCAAGCTCGCTCGGGCTAGCCGCGGTATCGTTTTATTTCTCCTCTCACATGCTCATGGTGCCACCGCCTGCTGGTGTCCCCTACACCGTGGTGTGTGGGTTCATAAGGAATTTATGTCAGAGTACTTGAAAGAGAAAATCTAAGTGTCAATTCCAACACCTTTCAACTCATAGATGTTGCAATTCAAGCACAAATAAATGTTTTGACCTTTGAATATAATTATAGCAGCTTTGTGCTTTGTGGTTTGAAAATTTCGTAATCTGAAATAATTGCCGCATTGATTGCTATGAGAAATAGCTTTATGTTTATGTGTTTCAGAGGGGTTTATAGGATACTTGGTCACAAGAGGTATTTCTATGGTACATTATTATTAATACTTTTTATCGAATTTTTATTCATCCTTTACAGATCAAATGAGGTGTCAAAAAAACAAATTAAGTAAAGACAAAAGTCTCAAAACTTAATAGCCCAATGATCTCATAATTAGTACTAATATCATATTCCACGTCATTCCATCCCAGTACAGTACATGGTACAATTCAGGTAAGAAAACAATCAATAGTTTTTTTTTACGTATAAGTCTAGGAGAGCCCCTCTAATTTTAACAATGATACATGTCTCAATGCAGCACAAACAGCAAGAGTAACGTTGTAGCTATCTTGAATTGTACCATACATCCCAGTACATCATGAACGTTAGTTTGTGAATGTGTGGTGAACTTAGAATTTATTTTGTATAGCTTGACATTAGGTTGCCTTTCTTATCCCACGCAATAGTGCAAAATCTGCATCTCAGTAACCTGCTGCAGTGAGTTATATAGGCAGGGATAACATTCAAGCTGTATCAAAGTGTACATTGAGTAGATGGCAGTATGTAAGCACTTCTTGCTTTACCATTCTATTTTCTGTGTTCGTGGTTAAAACCTCCAGAGAGCAACGAGCGTTTCTACTATCTTGTATGTTACAGCCACTGTCTGGTGTGTAACTGAGAGAAGTTATATTTATTATATAAAAGAAGATAGTCTCAATAGCAAAACCTAGCTTTATACTACACACAATACAGATGTACACGTACCACGACAACAGTTTTACTTGTATTGTAGAACGGTAGATATACCACAAGTTGTATTTAAAGGTCATATAGGTTATAACATCCCTTGAGAAAGAAATTCTCATGAAATAAATATATTATATTCTATTAAATACATGTTGTCTTGCTTGTAAATATAATGTGTTAAGGTACGAATACTCAGCACTATTACAGTATAATATATAACGTCAATTTTATCATGATTAAATATGTATGGAAATAAATGGAATTTTATAAATAACATTAGTTTTATTATAGTGTATATTAGTTATGCCATACGTGCTACTCTTTTATGTAAAGAGAGTGTAAATATTGTACCAGAGAGATATGAAAAAGATTATAAATAAGCTTGTTGGTATATTAATCCTAGTTTTTTTTTATATATATATTTTTCTATTACATTTTCCATCATATGAAAAATATCTTATTCAAGTTCTTTGTTTCATTATAATACAGAAAAAAATTTGTTATGTAGTATAAGAAAAATTTATCATACGTATATTTTTATTTATTGAAGTATGTCGCTTGAAAGAACAGATCCTTTATCAAATATGTTTTTATTCAAACGATTTTTTTTTATTGTTTATATGATCTTATTTATTCATATATACTTTCTTGGATTGTAGGAAAACTCGGTGCAGGAAAACTCGGTGCAGGAAAACTCGGTGCAATTTCAACAAGCTAGGAAAACTCGGTGCACGGTAAACTCGGAGCACGGAAAACTGGGAGCACCGCTAGGAAAACTCGGAGCATCGCTTATATTATAAAATATCGTATAATATATTATATATAACCAGCTATATTGTCGCCTCCAAACACAAAAGTTACAGGGGACTTAATTAAATACTATGAGGAGCATCACTATATCGTAATTTATCCTTAATAATAATTGTTCTCTAGGGCTTATAAATATTTATAATTTGTGTATTTGCCATGATAATTTTTTAAGAATTGTAATTATTTTTTGATGGTAAAAAATTATAAAATTTAGATCAGAACATAGATAACAAAATGACTGTTCACTTTCTGAAGTAAAGAAAGTAATTATTTATTCCAGTTTTTGAGATGGTAATTTTTTTAGTTGAAAAAGATGCTGATTTGACTTGATTTGAAAATGGCCGCCAGATTTCCAATGATATTCTTATTATTTATATCCTGAATATCTCAAAAACTAGATTGACTTTTGCTTCATTTTTTTTTCTTTTTGCTGAATATTTATGTTATAATGTAAGGAAGGTTTACTATAATTTTCAGAGTGATTCACCATCTCCTAAAATTAGTGAGAATAACCCTTTTAAAACAACATACAGTTGAAATTTTTTACTATATATTATATATATGTAATGTATCTCTTGAAACTTTACTTGATACCTTTCTATTTTATATTTATTTATTATATATATATTTTTATTTTTTTTTAATTTTTTTTTATATATAAAGCTGTGCATGCAATGAAGTAGAATAGTTGCATCTGTGATTATATTACAATTCTTATTCTTACCAATTCTTATTAAACTTTAACATAATATTTTGCTGCCTTGAGCCGTAATTCATCTATATAGATATTTTATTCTTTTATCTAATTTTTAATTAAAATTAAATTTGCATTGCATATAAATTTATATGTAAATATATTAGGTTCAACAAAATGCATTTTCACATAAATTAAATACTTTTTTAAAAATGTTTACATATGATGTGCTGCTACAATTTTACTTTTAAATTCTTAACTAAATTCATGCATACTTTTCTAAATAATAAATTTTAAAACTGGTATTGTATTATATACTAATTAACGCAATAATACGGAAAAAAAAATTCACAATAAAAGTGTTTTATTTTATATAAACATACTGTTATTTACATTGATCACATAAGCTAAAATATCACATAGGAAATAATGTTCGTCTACTTAAAAATTGTTGCTTAAATTGTACAAAATAATACATAATTATCTTATTGGAATCTATATAATTAAATGCAAAGCTATAAATAGAAACAAAATCCACATCATAGCTGGAAATGAGGGGAGAGGGGAGGGGTCAGTACTAGGTGCCTAGTAGGAGATGTTGTGGGCCACACCCTCCACATAGTCATAGGCTGGGTGACCCTTAGCCCATGAAAGTTATTGGGCTGCGCCTCGCCCCATTGTTCAAGTGCACGTGCACTAATTACCTCTTACCTGCTACCTGTTTTTTTCAATCCAGGTAGTAAAGAAACTTGTTGAGAACGTTTGAACGCCATAAAATAATGTTCGGTTGAAATTATTTCAATATTATTACAATTTATTACCATTCCCTATTTTTCAGCATTGCATGTATATTATATTATATAAAATATATATAATGATTAATCGTCATCATGTATAAATCATGATTAAGTGGCATTCATAAAGTCCTAAGGCCACATTTAGGGTTCGATAATTTAAAGCCCGATTTTATGCATGCTTTTTAGACCCAAAATTTCTGGTCTTAAATTATCGAGCCCTAAATGTGGTCTTAAGACTTTGTGAATGCCCCGTATTTATTTTCCTTTCCCTTTAATTAAATAAAAATATATTTCTTCACATTTATGCAATATGTAATATTAGATTTTTTTTTTTCAATGTGTTAATGATAATATATATATTGTCATATAACAAATAAAAATGAAAATTGATATAAGAATGTAATTGTTCTCATAAAGCTATATGGACATTATGGACAAAAAATTGCTGTACCGCTGTTCCTTCTATGAGAGCACTTAAATTTTTCCTTTATTTACAATAAATATTAATTAAATAATGAAATTATTTTAATTATTTATAAATAGTATTATATAATTTAATATAGAATTAGTGATATTCATAGTATTTAAGCCCTCCAATATTTTTTTTGTATGAAGGCAACAAGAAAATTACATGTGTTCGATTTTTGTTATATTTTATTATTTTTATGCTAATATACATATTCCAAAATCCATATACTTGTAGTATAGGGATCTTGCAATATATGCGATGCTCCGAGTTTTCCTAGCGGTGCTCCCAGTTTTCCGTGCTCCGAGTTTACCGTGCACCGAGTTTTCCTAGCTTGTTGAAATTGCTCCGAGTTTTCCTGCACCGAGTTTTCCTGCACCGAGTTTTCCGGATACCACTTTCTTGACATCAAACCATCAATACTTCAAAATTATATTATATAGATAAAAATATTCATTGAATTTTTAGCTCGTTTATCTTAGAGAAAGAAAAAGCAGTATTTACTGAACCTGCGTATACATTCAAGGGTGGTATTTATTTCGTGTATTATTGCTCGCAGCGTGCACCATGGTAACGCATTGTTGGCTCATGCAGTCACAGGTGTCTCTATCGGTTTTTCCGTCATAGTGCCTCGTGATGTATGGTGCCATCCATAATAAAAATGGAAAGTCCGGCAATATATTGCGATAGTCAGAAATTTGTTATTTTGGTTAAATTTGGATTCAGCATTTTTTTTAGATATATTTTAACTTATTATTTTTTTTTACCCTTAGCAATAAACATGATTAAATTGACAAATTTATTTTAACGATTTGCATTTGCAATAATTTGTATAATGTTTAATGATTGGAAGATAAACACAGTCGATTGAACAAAATTACTGCAAATTATCATAATTCATAATCACGTTTAATATTTATGGCGTGAACTGCGATACCTTTGATATCCGTTATTTCATTTTGCTCAACGTTTTGTGTTTATTTAAGCACAGTCGTTTTATATAGAAAGCAATATTAAAATTTGTCTTTCCCAAAGCAAGACGTCTTTTACATTAGTCATAATTGAAAATCAATAATTGCTGTCTAGGAATCAGACAGAAATATACGAAAAGTAGTTGTAAGACTTAATAATGTTAATAGTAATGTGATTTACAAATTTGCTTCAAAATTAGATATTAACCATTTAATTATAATTGCAATGAACGTTCGCATGTATTTATCATATATACATTTACTGTATGATTTTTTACAGCATTTTTTTAAAATACGGAAATAATTCACAGCAAAAATAAAATTCATTGTGTATGACCTTTTCCTTTTTTCACTCCTTATTATATGTGCTTCTTATTATAGTTTAGTATTAGTGGAATAATCTCTAACTAATTGTTGTGACATGAAATATCTTACATTGAAATAGAAAGGAAAATATCCCAAGTTTTCCTCATCCAAAATTCATGTTGACCTAAAATTAAGCGACTTTAGGCAAAATGATGAAGTAGTCTAAAAAAAATTTAGAAACAAAGGTTAAAAAAGTTTATAATATAAGTTTTAAAACATATAACATATTCTTACATTATTATGAACACAAAACTCATTATCTGTGTAAAATTACAATATCACAACGGTTCAGTGAATTTCAAGGAAGGAAAAGTTATAAAATCTTGCGCGAGACAAATTTCAAGATGGTATTTTTTTTTTATAAGTTACTTTAGTTGCTAGGATTTAAGCGTTGGGCAATTACAATAATTGCCGCATGTCTGTTGGCTGGTGTGACAATGGCGGGGAGCGCTCGGTGAGGCGCGCCCTCGCCTACACTGCCCGGCGCAGAGTTGAGTCACAGTGGAAAAGACGAAGGAAAAAGAAGAGAGAGAAGATTAAAGAGAAGAAAGAACTATATGAGAGAGAGAGAAGCACCTGCATCACGGACGTAATCAAGACCACTCCCAGGTGTAACGCGAGCCCCACACCGTCTTACAAGCAGTTACTGCTGAACAAACCAAACCACACCGTGGCTTTACAACTCAAGTGCCTCCACTCTCGTTTCCTTTGTCGGTCTAAAAGAAAAAGCATTAGATGTTAGGGTGCGCTTTTTTCTTAAAAGGCACAGTTCCGTCTTTACTAAAAAAAAAAGTCTCTGAAGTTGTTTTTTCTCCTCGGCAATTTATTCACATACATTATAAAATCGAGGAGTAGTACACAATAAAAAGAGAATTGACAATTTGTAAAAAAAAAAAAAAAAGAGTATGTACCAATGAGATGTGCTATATAAAGTATGTTTTTTTTTAATGAAACTGGAATAACGTTTGTTCAATGACATCTCTTTAAACGTATTTGACTTTTTATAAAAGTTCATATTTTATAAAAAAAAAAGGGTGCCTCAATTTAGCACTAGCTTTTCAAAACATTGACTCTTGAAAGTTATTGAAGTTTGTACAGTGGCTTGGGTTCGAGGACTGCTTGTTCTGAGCACAGATGAAGAAGTTGACGCTCGTATTTGCCCGAGTGTGACCGTCATGGAGGAATTTTCAATAACTCAACCTCAAATTCCGTCGTCTGTGAATACGAGATCTGTGCAGCCACCAGACGTCGACGGCTATCACTCAATAGCAGCACAAACCAATACCCAAGTTTCCGATACCTGGCGCCTCGTGATGAAAGACTCATCGTATTTAAATACGAGGAGGACGTGATGGCGCTTATCTTGGCGCCAGCAGCGTGCAAACACGACAGTCAGATTGCGTGCAGTACTTTGGGGGATTGTCAATTTTGTAATGTGGTATTAAAGCTGATCATCTCTTTCTTTATTGTGCGCTTTATTCTCAATTATTCCACCACGTTGGTGATGTAGACTTTAAGTATTACCTCTATACAATCATCTTGTATAAATATTGAAAAGAAAAAGAGATATTGTATGTGATGTTATAAATGCACGATTGCTTTCATTGAAATGAAAATTAAATTACTCTATACATTTATTTTATATCAACATTACAAAATTATAGCAGAACAAATTCCATTATATAACTTCAATTGCAATTTATTTTTCAACTTAAAAAAACACACAATCATAATATAAAATACACAGTAAATAAATTCAGCATTATAAAGTTCTATCCACCATTTTAAGTTAAAAGTTTAATATGACTGCTCTATTTATTCTAATGTTAATTACGATGTTGCTTTAATGAAAGTGACCCTAAAATAGCTATTAAAATTTGAATCCCTACGACTTAATATCTAATTTTAGTAATTTTCAAACTGTCATACCATCCCCCTATTTCAATTTCAAGAATATTCTACACTCTATTATACATTTGCAAAGTATATAAACTATCTCAAAGTTGATCCTGAATCCAAAAGATAGGGGGGAGGGGGGGGGAGAAGTTGAATCAAAGTTTGTACTCGGTAAGCTCTTAGGCCGCCTTGTATATATTGATAGACGGCCCCTGCAGCAGCGAGAGTTAGGCCACCCGCCCGACCAAGTTTTGCACGTTGACGAGGAGTCGCGGTCAAAGGTCACCGCAAGAGGTGGGCGTGGCCCGTCTCCCAGCTGATTGCTCTGATAACAGCTTTGTCAGCAGCTTTTGTAGCGCCCCTCCAACCTCCCAGCAGTAAAATTGAACATCAACGTCGAGGAGAGCGAATTTGCCTCCTCGCCGCATGCAATCTTTCATATAATACGACGCCTTTATTTTCCGTGCAAAACAATCAGTGAGCAGACTCCGGCCAGATTCTTCACAAAGCCTCCTTGGCCATTGACGTCACTTGACGTCGTTTACATCTCGTGTCAACGTGACGAGAAAATCGCTCCCTCAGGTTTACACAATTTAAAAATATTCATGTGTTGAAACATATAGAAAACACTACTTGTCTGCCTTGTTTATATAACGTAAAAAAATAAAAAATGAAACAAGCTTCTATAAAGCTACACAGAATTTGAAGTTCCTTGTCTGCAGCAAACAATGCGTAAAACTTATTTTATAAAATATTATAAAACTTAAAAAATAAAGTAAATAGGTTTATAAACTGGACCTGCATGGTACAGCTGTAATGAAATACTTATACAGTATTATACGGCTTTACGTACACGTACATTTCCAGAATAATTCTCATGAACAAAGTGTACGTTTCAAAGGCTTGTCCATAAAAAGTGAAAATAAAAAGAGAAAGATGAAAACAGCTATAAGTGCTCTTCACCAGCTGTCTCCTGATGTACAAGAATTTTATCATAGCTCGTCTGAACCCTTAATAAAATTGCCTCGACAATTTTCTTGTAATGAGTAGTTAAGAGTTAGCTCGACAATTTACCGTGTTGTGCTATTTTAGCTGATGAGTAATTTATACTTTTTTGCACTATGTCTCATCATGTTCAATCACTGTGTCTTAGTACAGCTAAAACTTGATTAAAAGTAATTAAAAGACGTAAAAAAAAATGTGGTCTTATGTGTCACGGCTGGAGCCGGTAAAGTCGTCTGGGGGCGGACGAGTGACGGGGGGCTCGCGGCTTACAAGCGACGTCTCCCCGGGCGAAATAACTTCATCATGTCGCCGCGTCTCACGACAAGCTGATGGACGAAATGAGCGGCGGGCGTGAAATTGCGGCGGCCAGATAAACAAGCTCACCTTCGCTACACTGTGGACCACGTGGTTATATGTGACGTCACAGAGAAAGGTCAACGTGATATTGCAGAGGTTAGATAAACAAGTTCACCTCTGCTACACTGCGGACCACATGATTATTAATAAAATTGAAATTGCGGCATTTGACACATAAATATTACAGTACAATACATTATATTGATTCGTTAAAAAAACAGTAACGTATATAAAGAAAATATATAGTTGAACGTAAAATAAATGTATAAAAAAACAGTAATTGGGTTTTTAGGACATAAATTCATATAAAATTGAAAATATAACTAAATTCTCACGGGACTAGAGTCGTCACATTCATGTCAAAAATTGACGTTGTGTGACGTGCCTCTGACATCTCGTGGGACTATCTGTATATTCACAGTCTCACCTCTTCAAACTGACCAATCGTCTCAGTTCTGTGGGCCATAAAATCAGACAGCCGTAAACCTTCAAGATCATAACCCAACTGACCGAGAGAGTAAGAAAATGTTACAGCCTCAAAAGTTTATGTCTATACCTTTTGTGGACACTATACTACGTATATAACACATTTACAACTACACAAAGATTTTTTTTACTGTTTTTAATATATATTTTTTATTTTTAGATCTTGTTATTGCACGTCATTAAATTTTTAGCCTTGAATTATTAACATGGATATATACTGTATATATATCTATGTATAAAAAAACTCAATTAAAAAAAAAAAAACATTTTCAAAAGACTGTGTTTGTAATCCGTGGTTGATTTTCTCTCCTTTTTTATCTTACTTTTCTCTTAAAATAATGAGCTTCATCATTAGCGTTAAATAAATTAATATTTTATTCTTTTCAACATTAAGATTCTAAAAACGGAGTAAAACAGCAAAATCGATAGCAGCGTAGTAGTATATATAATTGCTGCTCGGGGTCTAAAGAGCGAAAGATTATGTCAGCCCAAGGACTAGAATGGAAGTTTACAAAGCGTACAGTCGTGGGGGACAAGCTCCTTTGTATGCCCACAGATTTGCTCTTAAATTTTAATTCCATGCTTGACATTTCATGGAACATCTCCTCGACAAACTGGACTTCCATCAAATTATTATTTTCCGCGTGAAGTATCATACAGAGAGATTTTGTATTAGAAATTACTTGATTAAATTTCTACAAGTTTAAATTTAAAATTTCACTGTATATTATGATATAGAGGTTGATAAAGCTATAAAGCTTGCAGAAGAAGGGTGAATGAATAACCAATATTCATGTCAAACGTCGTTTATTATGGCCAAATCATCACCAAGTCTTATATACAGAAGAGGAGACATTTCTGATTTTTATAATCAACTCATTATTTGGTCTCTTTAGAAAAAAATATTTTATCATTTATAAAATTAAAACTTTTTATTACAAAGGATATTACAAAAATATGATTTACACAATACAAAAAAGAATAAAGACAAGAATTTTTAATAAATTCTATATAATTTTTCAATAAAAAAAAATTTAAGGGGTAAGTTTTATTTTTGTTATTAATTTTTATGTAAATTTTCTCGTTAGTTTATAATTAAAAAATGTTCGAAATCCTCTCTCCTCATCGTAACAGTGTCCCACGCTTACTAACTCACAATTTACCATAAAATTGTTTTCCCTCTCTTTTCTTACTTTCTTTAGCTCGATCGTCAGATGATTCGCTGTCATAATCACGTCGTTTAATATTTTACGATGCCTTTCGTATCTCTTACTATCTACTCACACTTTGACGTATAAAAAGATTAAAAAAGTTACGTTTAAAATCTGTGTGATGGCTTGAATCCAATATTAATCTTTATTTTTTATATAATAATATAATTTGAACTACAATATTTGCAAACTTATTATTTTTTTTTTGAAATATTCTTTATTTTTTTTAGCTTGCGCTAATACTACAAGATTATATTCCGTTGTTATTCCGTTGTTTAAGACATAAAAATCTCATTATAATATGATTGTATGCAAGAATCAATGCCAGGAAAGTTTTTAATTACTATTGTAAGCAACATGCATAAATAACAGCAAAGGAGCAAAAATAGGTCAGTATTGATTATAATATATAACAAGCTAATGAAAAAGATGCCATGAGAATATTTTCATTGTTTTGAATATTTTAACAGGGACTCAACACAATGGTTTGTATTTTTTGTATTGATTTATTACACATTAAGAAGTCCGTAAGGTACATATTATAATACTTGTAATAAGAACTTCAGAATTAAAAATATCGTTATCAATTTACATTATTTACATTTATTATTAAAATTAAATAAACATTTATTTTATCATTCTGATTTTTCAATATTTGAGAAATTTAACAAATAAATTAAATATCAATAATATAGGAATTTCTACTACAATTAGATGCAAAAACCCCTTCTTCCATTTTCAGGAAGGTTTATTGTTGTCTTATCAGTAAATCATAAAATTTCAAAAAAAAAAAAAAAATCATTTAACTTGAAGCAGATTGTTGATTACTTTAACACAACAGAATTTCTGATCGAGATGGTTATGAGTTCATTTCCAAGCTTCCCTGGATTTGCTCCAAAAGGTACAAGCTAGGAAAACAGCCGTTGTGTGTCTAGAAGCTAGTTGATGACATTCTCCATAAATGGCTGACCATCCTGAATGAGGTTTTCGTGGTTTCCTCAATCTAAGGAAAATTCCGGGATAAATAATTGTTGCACACGCTTGTGAAGGGACCCACAAAGTTATAAAAGCAACGGGGACGATTCACTAAGAAAGTTTTCCAGGTTTCTTACTAACCACGTTTAGTGTCATTGAATTAGGCTGTCGCTAACCGCGGTTAGTGAGAAAGCTGGATAACTTTCTGGATAACTCTTTCGTGAATCGCTCCCAAACGCTACTATTTTAAGAAAAATTGAGATGCCCTTGTCAAAGTGTCTTTAGTGACTTCAGAAAAAACAAAAACAAAAAGTATTATATTAAATTAAAATATATTATAATTACGTATAATTATTTTCACATTTGCTGTAGCAAAGATTATATACTTAAGTATAATAAATAACACATAGATCAACCTCGGAATTGATATATATTATAGTTTCTATCATGAGGAAAATAATTACATTTTATTTATCAGACATATCAATTTGAAACTAGTTTAGTTTTATAGTCTTAACTTTATTTTCTTCC
The DNA here is from genome assembly GCA_949825025.1 of Siphlonurus alternatus. Lineage (NCBI taxonomy): Eukaryota > Metazoa > Arthropoda > Insecta > Ephemeroptera > Siphlonuridae > Siphlonurus > Siphlonurus alternatus. The sequence continues at coordinate 19,870,441 of OX463781.1, forward strand.
ATTACTTTTTTTTTTAAAGTCCAAGTGAAAAATTTCTCTCAATCAATCGTTAAGTACAAGTAGGTCAATTACCTTTAAATTGCAACAGCAAAGTTCTATCTTCATTCATTGCGTTCTATATATTTCTATACACTTTATATTACTGCAATGAAGATATATAGTATACCACCAGTACTGAGATAATAATCATGGCAATTAAAATATATTCATTGGTTTATTGTCGAGCAGTAACAACGTTTACTGCAGAAAATGGTAAACTGTTTTTGTTTTATGACGTATAAAAGCTTCTTTTTCTGGTTTTTAAATTCTTTTGCATATTTTTTTATAATAATAAAATAATTCAAGTTTATTTAATATAAAATAAAGAAAAGGAAAAAAAACAAAGTTTGACTTTGTAATTGTGGCTTTGTAAGTACTTATAAAGAAAAAGTTATGAACCATAAAATATATTATGTTTGTTTTTTTCTTTTTTTTTCGATGTAACCATTAAATGATGATCTAATAAAAGTTATAGAAATTACAAAAGTTTTAGCTTTCATTATTTGTCAAATAAAAAAGACAAATTCAATATCATTAATGTCTCTTCATTTTTTTTTTCTTTAATAAATACACTAACTTTTTTTTTACAAGGATGGATGAGTTTTTTTTTCATTGTGATATTAAAAGAGTAAAAGTTTGGAAATAGGGGGCGTGGCAAGGTTCTACGTGGGGGGCAGATCACGTGATCATTGTATTGGCTGTGATGATGGATTACTGTGACGAGGTCTCATCTGATGGAATCCACAATGAGCTCTCTCTCCTCTCTTTCATCCCTTTGTCAAAACACTTGCTAATGAAAAGCATAACTGTCCAGAAAAGCATACATAAAATTTCTGCTCAATCAATTCTATAAATTACAGCGTCATTTTATGTATACCTTTTTATTATGAGTGATGCTAAAAAAAATTAAATCAAATCCATGTCAGTCTTTTTTTTTATATATATATATATTGATGACGTTAAAAGGTATTCGAGATGTCAACTTTTCAAATTAAACTTTTTTATATTTTCATCAATATTGTTACATGGTGATTATTGATTTTTGTTTCAATGCCATTTTTTCCTATTACAAAAAGTTTTCAAAATGTACTTAATTTATTGAACAAATAATAATTAAGTTAGCAAAATAAAATATTTTTATGGATTTAAAGTTTAAAAGCGTTTTTACTTGTAAACTGGGTAAAAAATGTACGAAGAAATTTGAAAAGAAAGATTTGCTTTGAAATAATAGCTATTAATAAACTTAATAAGAGTATAATTATTATTAAATTTAAATACACAAATTTAAGTATTTAATTAATATATTCAAATAAAACGATTTAGGTGCAAGTGTTTTAACTTAATATATTTAATTGTAGTTTCTGAGGGTGACATTTAAAAATCATTAATTAATAATTTACGTAAGCTAAGTAAGAGTTAGACTGTAAAAATATAAGATGCAAATTCTTTAATTAATTTTACTTGATATAACTCTGGTACAAGCTGCGTATTTTAAGTGGCATAATATAAACATTCCCATCAGAAATTCGATTAATTACACTGTATTAAAATCCCTAAATGTCTCCATAATTTATAATAAAATAATATGAAACAAAGTTAGGGTAATAAAAATTTTAATTTGCTTGACATTTAAATCTTAGAATACTTTATTGCTAAACATTAATTAATGAACACCTCTGGGTAGACTCAACAATATTCAGATTGTGGGTAGACCATTCAGATTGTGAATAAAAAATTTATCAATGCATACATACGGTTCAAATATAAATTCTTTATTTAGCAATTACAGCGTGTACTTTTGCTTCAAAAGTTATTGTTCCCACATAAATATGTGCGATTGAGGTAGAGAGTAACAAAATTCTCAAGTGTATACTTACAATATTCAATGGATAAATAGAACAGTGGGAATACTGTCTAAAAAAAAAACTCACATTTGTGGAGTTCTGACATCAACAAACTGATATGGGTTTACGTTTAAACAAAACAACAACAATAATAAATCTGAACATCAATTTGTTGCATTGCTGAAGCGTTGTTGTATCTCATATGATTTTATTTACTTCAATATCAGTGCAACAACCACTATAATGGAAACAAATAACAATGTTATACTGGGAACACCAAGAGAGATTTCATTTAGCTCTATATATATATTTTTTTTTATCTCTGATCCTTCACTGTTAAGTCTAGCGTGAAATTGTTATATATAGCAAAAGCTTTCAAATTCTGTAATAGGAAAAACTTGATTCTCTTTGAAAATTTTGATATTAAATAAAAAGAAGTTCTATAATAAAAATTGTAATATATTATGTCATGCTTCTATGTCACACGATATAACTACTATTCCTACAAGTTTATTTCATTTGCTAATGAAGCTAGTAGCTATATTATATAGATGTACAATATACACTCACCAACATAAATACTTAGACACTAACGTTTCTTACTATGATTTTTTAATTATAATAAATAAAGTATATATTTATTTTTTTAAAAATCCCAAAAAATTGAAAATCTGAAACTCGTCACTGTAAGCTGAATACTTTTGACCATAGGTGTACCTGAATGTACTCTTGTATAATTAACTTTACAGTTTTATGGAATATTGATGCATTTCATCATGTTTATTATAACACTAGCATAGCTATTTGCAATGTACTGATGCTTTACAAACGTAAACAAAAAAGCACTCATGCAAATTAATCTGAGTTGAGTTATCAGAACATGGTTATACATTTATTATAAATTATTATGTTGTGTATATATGTTTATAAGAGAGAAAGAGAAAACGATTGACGTATAATATAACACAACTATTATAATTACAATAAATTAGTTAAGTGCAACAGTATATATATATACAGTATAACCTCAAAGCAATGCATGGAAGATGATGATATTAAATTGAATGCTATTCGAACAAAGATAATAAATTATAAGGAGTTTGCTTAGTGTATTTCGCCATCCAATTATTACAATATATTATGTATACAATATCAACATTTGAAAGAAAAGAGCAGTCACATTGCAATCGGGCTTTGAACCCCGCGCCTTCCTCAGTCTCATGTCGAGGTCCTCTACCGATAGAAGCGAGGTAAAAAATAGATTCGTTTTGTTTTGTGGAATAAAAAAAAAAGTTCATGCGAGGAAAAGTTTAGAGAATATAATATAAGTTGTAATGAATTTCAATTTCAAATGAAAAAAATTAACTTACGTTTTAATAAAAATATATAACTTCTTATCAATACTCCTAATTAAACTGATAATCATTTTTGCTATGGGTTATATGGGTATCTCGTATTTATCATTACCTTAGATAAACAATAATAATAAATTATTCATTGAACACAAGGATAGTGTACAGTTCAGATAAACAAGGAATAGAGTTAACAGAAACTCAATAAAAGCACGTACTATAAAAGAATTATAATTTGATTATGTATGTAGCTTCACTGATAATTAATCTTTTTATGAAGCCTTTTTTTTTTTTTTTTTTTTTGCAAACTTTAAAAATCGTATTTTGATATACGCAAATTGTAATTTCCGGCTTTTGAAGGCAAGCAAACAAAAAGCAATCGTGAAAATTAATCCATGTTTGTCAGTGTCAGGTTTACATGGCTATATTGATTTGAGTTGCTTTTTATTTCCCGTTGGAGATCAAGGGAAATATTTACAGCAGCTTTCAGCCAAGCAAACTTCAATAGTCTGCAGTAACTCGAAGGTGAATTTTTTCCTCTGTCTGCTCTTTTTATAGTTTTTATTTGTACAACGTTGGTAAAGAAGACAGTAATTGATGTAGTGAATTTCTCCTTCACTTTGAATAAAACTGTAGAAACATCTTCAAATAATAAGCCAAAGACCTTACAAGGTGTTCAAATACTGCATGGGGAATTCCAAGAAACTATTATCTACTGAATTAAGAGACGCACTTCCATCATTCGGTGTTTTTTTTCCCTTTTATTTCTTAAAAAATAAAATATTAATAACCAATATTTGATAAAGAAGTAAATTTCCAGTCAAAAAATTAGAGAAAAGAAAGCCTTGAAATTTCAAAATAAGGTTAAAATATATAATATTGTTGTAAAAAAAGAAAAAAAAAGAACACAAAATTTCAGCTTAAATAATAAAATCGATATATTGCTATATCACAGCTTGGAATGGAGAGAGTGCTAGCTATAAATATTTTATCACGTACTCCGATGACATTTGATACCACGTGCACACGTGTTTAACCCGGGTTTATTTCTCTGACAACGGTCACCAAGGGTGTTCTTTTAAACTCTCCCACTTTTTTTTCCTCCAACTTTCAATCTGACAAGCTTTATTGACATCCACAGTTTCTCATCATTTCCTGTGACACCAGTATCAAAGAAATCTGTCAAGTGTAAAATCTGATCAGTCTTACAGATATATAGAACGTTGACAAATATTATTAAATATTATTTTATCTCATTTTTTTCCCACTTCTATCATTTATGTTATTTCAAGAACAAAATTGAAATATATTTTTATTGAATTTAAGAAAAATTAAACGAGAGTTACATGCCGCAAATAAAGACCCTTGGAAATGCGAGGAGGCTTTGCGAATTTATTGCAAAGGTACAACATAAGAATTCTCAATGTAGATCTTCAAACTGGTAAAAGATAATGGAGTATCGACCTCATTCTTTTTTATTGCACAAATAGATAGAGAGTGCAAACTTATGCTACCCTGATTTTTTTCAGATTTTTTAGAGACCGGAAACTATTTTTAAAAAATCATTGAAAGTTCTTTTAGTGACATCACGAGACACCGCTCCTTAAGAAAAAGATAGGACTTGCCGCCTCGTGACGTCACAAAAAGAACTTTCAATAATTTTTTAAAAATACTTCCCGGGCTCTAAAAAATCTGAAAAAAATCAGGGTAGCATAACTTTGCACCCTCTTTTTATTTCTGCAATAAAAAAATTGAGGTCGATACTCTATATATTGCATAAAACTTGCATGGAAGTACGTACATACAAATTTGTATGTTATTAATATGGACATAATTCACACAATAGATCTGATTGTTAACCCTGACCAAAGTATGGTTTCCTCATTCGATTTTCTTTTCTTATACGTAAGCATAAGAGGCCAATCGAGTGTAAAAATTTATGATAGATAGGAAATGTAAAAAAAAAAAAAAAAATGCATGGCTATTTCCAGTGCAATTTTATATCTGGAACAATTGTTAGCAATACATACTATATTGAAAGTATATATACAATGCACATGAAGGTAATAAATATCATCGATGAATTTCTACAATTTTAAGACTTACGACGTCTCCAACTTCTAATAAGAAATACTTTAGATTTATTAAATTTTTTCAATAACAAAAAGTAATATTTCTTCTCATGTACTCTTTACTACTGCGTTGATAAAAATATATCCAGTAAGTTCGCGAGTCACGCGTATAAAAAAGTCAAAGTAATGTTTGAGAGGTAAATATATCACTCGTGGCGATGTGACACTTTGAGGCGCTAGTGAGACACGTGTCCTGTGGCACGTGCTTTGACTGTGGCACCAGCTGTTCGTCTATGACGTCATTTTGAGGATTTGAATCACGACCAACTATTTTACAGTCATATTTGCTTGTAGGTGCTAGTGTAATTTATAAGAACAACTTTTCTAAGTTTATCTACCTGCAAATATATTATTTGTTTTTGTAAATCTGTACTCAGAATTTTGCACTTATACATATAATAAACTGTAGATAGGAAGCAAAAGTAGAACCAAAAAGTATTTTTTTAATCAAACCATAATTGGTTACTTCTATTTACTAACTCATTTCTTAAATACGTTTACAACCCATATCTTCAGAAGCCCTAATTTACTATGGGCTTATCCGGAACGGCCATGGCCTTGCAATGCATCCCGGCATTTGCCTAAAACTGAGGAAAACGTGGAAACCTCAGTCAGGGTGAACTACACAGTTTTTGTCAATGAACCGGACGGAGGTGCAATAGTCCATAGCCAGGATAACCACATAGTAGTGAAATACAACAATTTACCTCGGGAGAGGGGTGGGGGAGAAGCATGCTTTTAGTTGAAAATGGTCACCCATCCAACCAGTAACCACGCTCGGAATTGTTTGACTTCGGGGATCTTCGGGAATCGTAAAGTATTGAACGTTAAATGAGAGGAATATCATGAATACAATAAAAAAGCAGTGAAATATTAATTTGTATGTAAATTCATAGTGCCATGTATTAACGACAGCTATTTAATGCAATAACATGTATAAAATTTCAAGTAAACTCTCTCAACTCGCAGGCCTCCTCAATTCTGTCTCACTGCATGTCAACTATCGGTAGATTCAAGTCAAATATTTCAAACCATCCTCACTTAGCTAAGAAAAACGAGTAGTTTTTATTTTCACAACGACTGCCATTCCAACAAAAAGTTCAATTAATTTACTAATTACTTCCAATGACAAATATTTGAAAAAGCAGGGTAGTCTCATAGTTCTGTCATTGAGTAGTTTGGCAAACATTTTAACGTTTTGCTTTTCATTCTAAAATTACCCACCTGCGAAATATTCCTCTAACTATTTTCTGTCCACGCTGTATTTATTTAGTAAGGAAATAATTACAAGGATAATTATTATTTGGAATTAAAATTTTCATAAAAAATTGTAAATTCAGCTTCACATAAGTTACGTAAAATGAACACAACATTGATCAAAGTTGGTACATTTTAAAGTGACGTTTTTATATCAAATTTATATTTATTTATTTTGTTTGTTATTTGCAAAAGTTTCATAAATTTAACTGTATAAAAAATATATTATACACCCTTAAAAAGATATTATATATAATATTTACATTTTAGTTGTTAAATTTAAATATAAAAAATAATATTCTAATAAAATTAATTTATCTTTCATAATAATATTAATAATTTTCACACTACATTAAATTTATTTTCATGAAGTGTTGGCTAGAATTTCAAATTTCCGAATGTAATAATCATATGACTTTAATTTACTCAAGTGAAGAGATTTGTGTATATTATATTACATACTCTATATATATACTATATTTATAAAATTACAAAACCACGTATACATATAAATATGACAAAATAAATTACATACAATATGCAAATATAATTAAAAAGTTATAAACACGGTCTATTTGGCCTCGATGAATAACAACGACGCTGCACCCACCACGTCGTTAGCCCAGATATGACACGAATACAATTACCCCCGCCCTGTCACCCCCGGGGGGTACATTCACCCCTCGGACGCCGCCGGCAGTCAAAGTCGCATATTGATCGTCCAGGAGGAATGTGAAGACGCGCGGGGAATGACAAGCGAGTTTGTGAGAGCGGCAATTAGCGGAGAATTCGTCAAGACGGCGTCGATGTCTTCACGTCGATCGCCCGCCGGCTTTTTGTCTTGGAACACCAGAGAAAATCCGCGGGCACTGTCAACTTACGAGCCTCTTAAAAACTTTAATGTCATTCATGTTCAAGAAGAATAATAAAGAAAGAAAGTTGTCGAGAGATTACAATCAAAATGATATGGTATAAAAAGAGTAATTTGGTATAATAATAGGATAATTTAAAAGGTTTATAAATGTAAAACCAATTTTTTTTAATGCAAAAAGAAAGTAACAGGGCAACATAAAATAATATTTTAATCAAACCATAAAAAATTAATGCAATTTAAATAAACTTTAATTTACAGCATGATATATACACAAATAAAAGATGATAAAAAAAAATGAATAATTTATTTTATCATGCTTGACTTTTAACTAAAGTAAATAAAACAAAATTTTAGTAATTAGTCCCCCGAGGAAAAATATAAATTCATATAAAATATTTTATTTAGGGAAACTTGAACAGCTGTTACTAACATATACACAAAATTATATGTAAAACTCTTTAATGCATAAAATATAGCATGACTTTAGTGTTAAATTAGGATAATAATTCACTGTTTATAATTTATGTAACATAGCATTAAAATGTAGGACAACATTTAAGCTAATGAGGTTGAAGTTGATACTGCAAGCAAAATACACACAGAATTTTATAGTAATTAATGTAACTATAACATCAACACAACATAAATCAAGTTTGCAACTCCCTTTCAACTTATTTTTTTAAGAAATTGATTGAGTTTTTAAACTAAACATATTTGTGTTACTTAATAAAACACACATTATATGACATTTGATAAAAATATTAATTAATATGCAAATTGAATTTATAATTTATCATATATTTATATAAAATTAATGCCATGAAAATTATATTAGAAAATTGTAAAAATTATTCGGACTTATGCAAATTTCAAGTCAGTGCCATATTGTAATTTAATTTATACAACGCAATGAACTGAATGAACTCATGCTGCATATTTTTAAAGGTATAATTACCACAATTTAACTCAAAATTTTTTAATTAATACAAAGAAAAATCTAAAGTAATTAAAAATATTATATATAAAGTAGTTTTTTATGTTTTAAATAATAATTATAAACATATGTATAGCAACAGTGTGATAATATAGTTTTATATACATATTTTTTTTTTTCACTGATGTGTGTACATGCATGGGTCGTATAAAAGCAGAATAGAGGAGGGGGGAAAAAAAGGCTTAATAACGAATGATGTTGACGTGCATACACAAGCCTATGCATTTAATTGCTTTGTTTTGCATGAGGTACATATAGAAAGGAAGCACGCGCTTGGCACCACTGCTATAGTGGGTATATGCATGATGATATAACCTTACCACCAGTACCCATGAAGCCGTTAATCACTCCAGACACCAGTTGTCTCCCTCTCTTCTTGCGCACCAGTAGTGCCACCAGTGGTACACAAAGTAAACAATATACCAAGCAAGCTAATGGCATTCCAAACTTTTATATATAAAACAGTACACAAAAAAAAAAAAAAAAAAAAGTCCCAGGGCTCAACTGATAAAATTATAAAATTACATTACAAAATAACGTGTGTGTGTTTTTATATCTTTTTGTATTATTAAAATTAGAATAATTAATAATGGTAGTAAAAGGGGGTAAAAAAAACTTACTAATGGATTATTGGAGTGAAATTATTAATGGAATGAATTCATTGTCTATATACTTAATATTTTAATGTAAAAGACAAAATTTTTCAATACAATAGATATATATTTTTTATTTTCAATAAAAATGAGATTTAAATTAATTTAGTTTTCTTTTATTTTTTTTGTAATTATAAGAATGGAAAAGTTATAAGAATTATTTTTTTATTAATTGAATACAGCAACTGTGTACATTTTAATGGCAATCTAATTGAAATTCAGTAATAATTTTGTAAAAATAAATTAAAATAATACAAACAGAACACTAATGAATTTTTAAAGCTGGCATGTATTATCGGCTGAATAAAGTGCACAAAGGTAAGTTTGATTCTCTTCTGCTGTATTTTTTCAGATTTTCCAAAGCTAGAAAGAATTTAATTTTATTATTGAAGCTCCGATCACGTGACGTTTATTGATGATAATTAAGTAAGAGCTAAAGCTGCATAAAGTCACAGCGAATGTTCAAAAAAAAAAAAAATTAAATAAAATATTTTTAAAAAATGTTACGTTAGTTCATATTGGAACCACATTTTAGTTTGTGATTAAAAAAAAAACTTTGAGCAAGCTGCAATCTGAGTAAACAGTAGAACTATAATTATATACGCTAACACTTTGCATGAAATTATTTTTAGCTCGTAAAACTCGTTATTGCCACACATGAGTTTTGACTGTCGTATAATTATACATTAAAAGTTTTGTGTGTATATGTATATATATAATATAACTATGCAAATATATAGAGTTTGTATATTTATATACTGTTCAATTAAACCCATTACAATATTTAAAATAAAATATAACAACAGAATAAATTTTTTGTTGTTGATAGTATAATAGTTACATTGGTATAGGCAAACATATAATATACGGTGGTAAAGTGGTAACGAGCATTTATTTTGGTCATAACAATAAGTTTCTGTTTGGCAACCAACTATAATTACTGTAATGATATACGTTAAAACGTTAAAAAGATAGAGAGAGAGAGAGAGAGAGAGAGAGAGAGAGAGAGAGAGAGAGAGAGAGAGAGAGAGAGAGAGAGAGAGAGAGAGAGAGAGAGAGAGAGAGAGAGAGAGAGAGAGAGAGAGAGAGAGAGAGAGAGAGAGAGAGAGAGAGAGATGTTCAACGAATCAAAGTGGAGTTGGATCTAACGCTCCTTTCAATGTACATGTTAAATGTTACATAAAATTATTCAGTTACAGCTATAATAGTGGTATATCCGAAGCATTAAAATATACGTACCAGATTAGGAAATTAATTAATTATCTAGTTTACCTACCATTAAAGCCAATACGTGTTTGTCTCAAAGCTACGGAAGCTCAAATTCAAAATGTTAAAATTAAATATTGGTAATTAAAGCTTTGTAAATAACCACATAGAGTGATTGTTCTGGATTTTGAAATAAACACTCAAAATAATACAAAGCATCAAATTATCCGTATGTTGATTTGAAAGGAATACATGAAAATTCATGTCAATGACTGTTAGAAATAGTAGACAAAGGTATATTGCTGACTCCATCCATCATACTTTGTGTTCAAATTAAAGCTTAAAATATACGATGTTAACATTATCGGTATAGCATGTAATTGTAATACTGTGTTGGCAAAAGACACGGCAACTTTGTATGTAAATCTATATAGCTTACTGATTACAATTTTAACAATAAGGTTGAAAATCCTATAACAAAATGCTTTTAAATTATACTTCTTTACGTAAAAGTAATTTTATTATGTAAATATTGATATCCTGACATTTTTATTGTATTTATAAATACAATAATATATGACGTACATTGAAGTGGCGTGGGTACAATTTATAACAATTATATAATCAAAAGGTTGACATCATTATTGCTACAATGTAATTCAATCATTACAAAGTATCGTTTTCAACTTGCCATATAATAGTCCAACTTTAGAAGTTAAACATATCAATTTTTAGATTGAAAATATCAAAGTTAAACGTCATTCACATGCTATGTATTCGAAGATATGTAAAGAGAGGATTTGAATAAATAATTGAACAGAGGACATACGTATACATTCAATTTAGCACTTTGATGTTTTCAGTGAAATCTAAATACAGATCACAAAAAAAAACAAGCAAAGATAAAAATCTTTTTCATCTTTGTAATATATTACGCTTTTTCCCTATAGAGGATAGAAATTTATAGTAATACGATTGAAAAGTCTGTTTTACAAAATAACTAGCTCATTTCCTACATGATGTTTAATGTACAAAGAAAAATACGTACAGGTTGATAGTGAATATATATATATATATATATATATATATATATATATATATATATATATATATATATATAATATATAATATATATATATATATATATATATATATATATATATATATATATTTATATATTTATATATATATATATATATATATATATATATATATATATATCAAAGAAAAATTATAATGCAGTATGTGGAGAAAGATATTGATGATACGTTTTCTTTTTGTGTAAAAAAAATAAATAAATAATAAAAAATGCATTAATATAAATTTATACATTAATAGTAAAAATATTTGTTATCTTTTTGTTGAATTCTATATAATATTTTTCATTTCCTTTAATATATTTTACCTTTTATACACCTTGTATTAAAGAGATAACAAGACGATGTGAAAAATGTAAAGTAATAAAAATAAATCTTTAAAAAAAAATTGTAAAAGAAAAAAAAATGTTTTTCTAAGTTAACGACAAAAAAGAAGTTGACGTTTTGTAGGGTGGTAAATTTATTCAGCACATTATCGGTGTGTTTACATTTACACTAGCTAAACTGCAAGTTGTGGAAAAACGATTTAGCCTACTTTTAGTCCTTCGTTTTAATCAGGTTGTTGAACTTACAATCACATTTAATTAAACTAACCTTGTGAAAGAAAAAACAAATATGTTTTTACATACTAAATTAAGCTGGTAAAAAAAAAAGAAAAAAAATCAAAAAGAAGAAGCATAGAGAAGTACTTGGTTACTTTACTAACTTATTGTTTGAAAATTTCTATGTAAAGTTTGTCTATAAAAACAACGCATCATATTATTTTGCATATATAAAACATAGTGCCTTAAAGCTTCTGTAGTATAAGTATATGTAGGTTACTTGTTTAACAGTTTATTTAAACTAAATATTATATTTACATAATATAATAATAATTTCAAACTTATATTATGCTACAAACATATAAAATTGAATTGCTTAGCTTTATTTTAAACCACAAGATTAAAATGAAACAAATAACTTGGCACAAATTTTTAACCACAGGCACGAATGGAATGCAACCCGCCAAGCTGAGAAGTAGAAAAAGTTGCATAGTAAGCAGGCGTTTTCACTGTCTCACGTCTAGATTCAAGATGTTTATAAAGAACGAGGTAGAACTAGGCTTGCATGGCAATTATGCACGTGTTACACTGGGGTGTTCATACGATCTTCGATATTGTATGTATTTTGTTTTGATATTACGATTTCTGCAGCAGGTCTTTTGAGTCTTTGGTAGAAGGGTGTGGTGCGAGCAAGCAATAGGGAGAGATAGAAGAGAAGGAGAGAGTGAGAGAGAGGAGAACGTTGCTGCATTGTTCAGCAAGCAGTGCTCTCTTCTACTCGGCCACGGCTCCAGCACAATTGTGTGTCTGGCTGCTACCCCTGCTTTTGCAAGCGGACACTACTCGACAGCTCTTCCTTCTTATCCAATACTGCAGCAGCTAGAAAACGCTACACTACTCTCTCCTCTTTTTACACAAAAAGAAGAAAAAAACTTGATTGTATATCCCTTTCCTTTCCCTCCCTATACTCTCTATAGTAGCTTCACTTTTCTTCATTCTAGCTATGTAACTTATTCACGTACCAAAAAAATTGCGTGAAATTCGATTTAAGAAAAATAGAAAAAATATCAAGAAACATTGTAAGGAAAAAATAACTTTAAAGTTTCAACACGATGCAAGTTTATGAAAGTATTTTACATATTTTATATGTATTTTTTTTCCCAAACGTTAAGTTAGTAGCAAAAAAAAAAAAAATAAAAAAAAAAAAAATAAAAAAATAAAAGGATATTAAAGACTACTGATATTATGGTATATTATTATAAGAGACCAGACAAAAAAATATCTTGGTATTTATGTGATTTATTTTCTCATAGGGAGAGTAAAAAACGAATTATTTTTTGTTGTTATTCTATTTTCTGTTATATTTTCTCAGCGTATGGAAAAATGACCAAGTCACGATGTAACTGAAACGCAATAAATCTCGACAAAGTGTCATGCAGACTAAACACGCTTTGGACACTTTACTCCAACTTTTGCAGTCACTTCTTCCTTGGTAGAAAACCAACCCTTATATGTCATACAGAATATCCTGACAGTGTTATTATAAATATATAAAATTCAACAAAATGAAGAATAAAAAAATATGATAAATTTAATGTTTATATGTGATAAAGTTGACGTAAATTCAATAAGTTTTCACTACATAGCTTTTAGACAAATTGAAAATAGCTTCATGTTTTGTATTTTTCTGTATAAGAAGTTTAACAAACTTTAATTCAACTTTATTTTATTTTCTCTTGTGACTGCTTTTTATATAATATAAACTTCACTGTTAATAATCGTTATGCATATATATGACATTTAAAAAAAAAAGTATATAAGAATTAAGTAAAGTAGTTGCTTTATAATGTAATAATATTATTTTTATATAGTAATAATATTATATCTGATACTGTCATATTATGAAAAACGAGATAAATGAGAAAATATTTCTTACTAGAAATTGTCTATATTCGCCTTTTGACAGTCTCATTTTCATCAAATGACATAATATATACTTTCACATTAAGACATCCATATTGAGCGGCACTCTGAAGTTCAAATAATGATTGACCAAGAGAAAAGATTTATAATCTTGAGGGATGCAAGAAGAGTACGTTGAAGTTAAACGCTGAATCTAATCTGCAGAAGTGTACAAGTAAGGTCATCTTAAATGTTACCTCTATCTGATTTGCTGGAGCTACAGTTTGCTTCAAAAATTGTGTAGATTTTAGCACTCACAATCTTGTAATGATCCTAAAAAGTTTTTCAACGCCTCCAAACATCTAAAAAATAAGTAACTATTTAGTTGCCTCGAGGTGATAAACAAACAACTTAATTGTAGTAGTCAACTTATTTTTATGATTGTTTGGAATTTTATGATGAAAATGTTACTAAAAGTTAAATTTTCATAGCATTCCAAATTGTAAAACATGCTACCAAAGATCAATATGGATCCTGTTTATGCTATTACCTTCGTTTTAAAAAAGAACTACACGATAGTATAATAAAGAAAGTAAAACAATAAAAAAAAAGAGACGAATCAGCAGCGTGAAATCAGTGGACAGCAGAAAGAGGACTTACCGTATTGACTCTGCAATGTTAGAGCGACAGTGGGTCGGAGAAGTGGGCGGGGTTGTTAACGTGAGGACGTCTGCTTTACGCTCCCCTGCGTTCCCCCAGTAGAACCACGTGACACCACGACATTTCCTGTTTATCCTGCAACATCACAACAACAATAAACATCAGATTAATTGTATCAGATAGAGAGGAGAACATCTTCCTGCTACTGCTTTTGTTCCAGGATACATTTAAGAGGCTTTGTGTTTGTTAGCTGAGCCAAGAGCACAAAATGTTGTCGCAGCTGGGCTATGAAAAATATGAAGCAGCTATTACCTCAATGGTTCTGTCACGACCCTTATTGTTGTGTGTTAATTATACCATTAAGTCGTGAGTTCTAAATAGTGCATCGTTGGTGTTCTCTCCACAAGACGTATCACGATTATGTTTCTACGACTTTATACAGACGCCAATACTTTTGTAAATGGGATAATTAAAAAAGAAGAATGAAGTCATAATTTAGCAGTGGTACAATTAAAATATCAAATTTAGAGCAGTTATATTATTTATATAATAATTTGGAGCAGTTCCGAATGTTAACTTACCTGTTTTTTTGTTTGTTTGTTTTTTTTTTTTTTTTCATCAATAAAGAGACAAGAATATTTTCATACAGAGAGGCCTAGTCAGGAGTCACACCAGATGGCATGAAAAATATCGCCTCTAAGAGCTAGGTCAAAGGGTAACGTCCTATCAATACGTAAGTGTAGATTTCCTCTTTATTATGGATATGAATAAACATAAAATATCCAAGGGCTGTTATGTCTATACTGTGGCATATGGGGATGAAAGGTGAGTAAATTCTCTGATGGAACGGATCAAGTATCATTGAGTGCAATTAAAGTCTTCATTAAGTCTCAGGTTATTTGAAGAACATGATACTTTCCATTATAGGTAGCACCTCATGTTACACGCTTGCAGGTATTAACATGCACGAGGAAGTTTAATTGGCTATTATAAAGTCACGTGGTTATATAACACGTGACTGAAGTAATGTTCAATAAAAATCAATGTATGTCAGATGTTAACTTAATAAATTTAAGTTTATACTTGATTATCCACTTAACTGTAAGGTTTAATTTGTATGTTTTAGATTTAATTAATGACCTTTGACCATAAAGTTAAGTGTAGATAAACATGTTAAAACCGATGGCATGTCACTTAGCTAAGAGGGGATACTTCATTACAAATAGTGACAAGTCCCTCTGTATTTCTTTGTTAACATTTTTCATTTGTCACTAATATGTCAAATTAAACTTTTAAGGTAATTTTTGAATGCCAATTTTGTAAATGATAGTGTTATAAATACACGTACTCGTTTAAATTTTGTAAGCTTATTTACGGTTTCCTAAACAACAACATGAATTATACGTATATTTTATGATAACAAAAAATATTGCATGCATATATCTATCTGTTTTATAATGAATTTTTAGTTATTTTATTTTAATAACTGTATATTAATTATTATAGCGACGACCTTTTCTATTTTTGTTAATTACTGTTCATTTGTTTGTCAAAGTATTTTCTAGTTTCATAAAGCTTATTGTAAACAGTTAAAATTTGAACCGAAAAAAAATAATGGGCATCAAACAGCACTGCAATGTTGGCTAGACGAACAGCCTCAGGGCCTACTGTACTAAGTCTGGATGTACGCTCGTTGCTTTACAAGGCGGTAGACGTCACCTCCCCCAGGGATACCAACTTGGCAAGCTACTCATGTGGACCGACTTATAATTAATTAGTTTAAACTGGTGTAAAGTCGTTATCTACATAATTCTGTATTTAAGTACAATGTGGTGTATGCATAGAGTTTCTGGGCTGCTTGCTAAAGTTATGGATAGTGTCAAAACTATTATTGCATGTATGTAAACTTATTAATTTTATCTTCTTGTATACAAATATCATATTTTCATATCATGGAAACGGTATGTAATATTTACAAATTTACTGTCACATTATACAGTTTTGTAAAATAAAATAATAAAAAAATGAAGCACAAAACTATATATATAAATATATGACTTATTTTATTTCATGATGATACAAATCAATAGAAATTAAACTGACATAAATTATTTTTTTAACATTTCATGATTTTAAAGTAAAATACGAAGAAAATCTTGATAAATTATGAGGAAATAAAGATATTAATTGAATAAGGATATGAAATGAGGAAGTCATTTTCTATAGAAAATTTGACGATTCAGTTTATAATTTACATTTCTTAAAGAAAAATTCTGGGTATTTATTAAAATTCTTAACATTTTCATTAAAGACGGATTTAATTTATTATTATAAACTTTCATAATATCTAAGATATATTTCATTAAATGACTCATGCTTTTATCTTCTAAATCGAAGTAAAACTTTGGCATTCCACAGCAGATTTCTTGTTCAAAACGTAACAAAGACATAAAAGTGGCAGCAGACTTTGCAGCAAACTTCTTCGTGACACGTTTTCAACTATTTCAAACATTTCAGAAAAACGGCAATAAATTTGAAACTGTTGTTCAAACTATCGATAGTTTGATTCTATAAATTATGTGATCATCGTTTTACAGGAAACTATAATCTTTATATTGAGAATTTGACACAAATTCTCACATTTCTAGGGTTGCCTGACTCTTATTTATGTATACATTTTTTTTTATATAGACAAAGATAATTTATTATTGCATTTTTTTTAAGTGTGAAATATAATTTGTACTTAAAAAAAAAGAAATGTGATAATATATTATATGCAGCAAAATATTATACTTGAATCTTGACTATAATACATTACTACAATTCAAAATTAAATTGCATTGAGTTAAAATAAATGCATTTATATGAAATATATAAATGGAAGTGTTAACATTTTTCATTGCATTTTATATTATTACAATAAAAGTTATGAAATATATTATAATACATTGTAATTTTTACCTTGGAAGACAGCTATATGGTAGTATAACATTTCATCTGTTTTATGACTTGCTTGCTTCGTTCACTACGAGTCCTTCTGTCCTGGATTTATATTTCTCTGGAGTATATATATATTTTACGTCATCCATTTTACAGTACAATATAATCATCTTCAAGAAAAAGAGAGGGAGAAAGAGAGGAGGAGAATTTTCTCAAAAAGTTTATTTTCTTTTTCCTTAACATTTTACTAATGTTTAGTATAATACCGTTGATGAAAACTGCAGCCGTTTCTAGAACCAGGAGATTCTTGGATTACCTTCATCACTTTACATGAAACCAAACTGGAGTCGAGCGGCCTACTTGATTTCCCTACTGGGTCTTCTTCTTGTGTAATGCAACCAACAGCAAATTTTCATTCTATAAGAATATTTCCATACAACTAGGTGTACAGTTCTGAGCAGATCAAACGTTACTTTTGTCTCATTTGCTGGAGTTGAAAGAAGAAAACAACGTGTAAATTTTTATTTTTATAAAAGAGAGGTACGATAGAGCAGCAAGTTTAAGCATTTCCAAGATGTTTAAGTGTACTTTGACTTCATAGCCAAAAGTAACAACGCTGACAAACCCAGCAGGAGTAACGTTCTTGCTAACCCGAGGTGTACATATTATACGGTATATACGCACTGTTATGCGTTGCTATACAATATTTCATTTTCCTTCAACGCAAAAGTAAGTAATGGCCTTACTTTCTTCTGCATGTTTCATGTTTCCTTCCTTCTTTTTTTTAAAAAATATGAATGTTTTAATAATAAATAGAAGCAAGTAATATAGAACTTTACGCACAAGCATCCCTATTTTTTAATAAAAAAAAGGAATAAACTAAAAAATTATCAATAAAAAAATAGATTTTTTGTTATAAAAATATTTCTGTTCGTTATTTATTTTTTCACAGGTCTGCTTTCAACATACTGATAAAAATCTTTTATATAAAAATAATTGACGTTGATAAATCTAACAGAGATGAAATAGCCCAGAAGGTTTTTGTAAATATTTTTAGCCTAATGTAAAATACATATAAATTAACATATTCTTTGTATTGTACACTTAATATTATTGAATCATTATAATCCATAATTATCAATTAAGACAACATCTTGCAAAACATTTTGTATTTTTGCATGCGTAACTTATTTAAATATTTAATAATAACAAGGACTAGTTTATATCTTTTGTAAATGCATGGTTTTCATTTTTTTTTTTTTTAGAACAATGTTACGAAATAATTGTATACAATATATTTTTTCTATATTATTATACATGGTATTGATTATTATGTATATAAATTGATGGCTTATTTTATATGCATAACAAAATTGTATGAATAATAAATCAGATTATTTTGATAAATGTATAAAAGAATAATAATTTATCTATAAAAAAAAATAAAGTTAGTTTGTTGTACAAAAGAAGAGGAAAAAAAAAATCTTGCAAACACATACCAGACATCCGTGTTTCAAAGTTTGTTACAAAATATTCTTTAAAGGAAAAGAAAAAAAAATCATTTTTTTCTCCGTAGCTTAAACGTTTTTATAATACCACCTTTATATAAAAAGTTTTAACATACAACTTTGAAGTAAAAGATACAAAGATCATAACAGAGGTCAAAAACTTAAATATAAAAAAAGTTAGAAAATACAAAGATGTTAAAATATTCAGACAATATTTTTCTCACCAAGCAGTTTCTTCTCAGGCTGGTTGTTTTTATTTTATCTTACCTAAGGGGATATTTTTGAAGTATATATATTTTATATTATACATATTTTCTTCTTGTTCCATTACTTTTGGTCTGCAATGACATTTAGATGATGGAAAACAAAAGGACATATGAAATGGTACCCTGGGGCTGTTGATATAAGCGTGGCATTCAATCTTAAAGAGAGAAGAGAGAGAGAGAGAGAGAGAGAGAGAGAGAGAGAGAGAGAGAGAGAGAGAGAGAGAGAGAGAGAGAGAGAGAGAGAGGAATATAGAGAGGCACAGCAATCATTCTGTGTTACATAATTAATGATTTGGTGAAATGAAACACCCTCCCTAGTTCTTTGTTGTGGGAGCGAGAGAGCGATTGGCCCACGGCGATTTTTCTCGTCTTTGACTTTTGCTCCAATGAAGCCACTACTATAACATGTAGCACCCAGCAGCAAACCTTCTTTGCCTGCCACTATAAGATTTTACAACGTTGCTGAGAGTTTTTCTGTGGGACATTGAACAAGAAAAAGTTTCAAGTTTCCATTCCAGTTTAAGATTTTAAGACTGAAGTTACGATGGGAGAGTGAAAGGATTGTTTTCTTCAACAATAAATGACCCCACTTTCAATTCATTTTTGTTTTATAGAGTCATTTATTATTGAATAGATTTTAAAATGACATTTAAAAAAAATGTATATATTTATAAGCTTGTGTTTTGAAAGCATGGTTAATTTTAAAGCACTTAATGTTCTGAAGTCAAATAAGTAATTATAATTTTCAATATTAGAGTGCAATATATATTATACTGTATATCAGTGGTACTGTAATATTCAAATAAAAAAATTAATAACTATAGTAGTAGAGTTACACATAGAGAATGCCTGAATGACTGCATTTGGAGCTGCGGTTTCAATAGTTTTTTTTATAATTATTTGTAGATTTGCAATTGAGGGAGCACCCAGCTAAAAACCAAAGCAGGGGTAACGTTAATTGTGCCCCCAGTTATACATACTCGATCAGATTCAGAACTTCAATGAACGAGATTGTCAATGTAAGTACTGTTATTTTCTTGAAAATGGTCTGTTGCAACCGATGCTTTTATTTCACAAAAAGTTGATGCAGGACCCATTTCTTTTCAAGATATTAGTGGGCGCGATTCACGAAGAGAGTTATCCAGGTTTCTAACTAACCACGTTTAGTGTCATTGAATTAGGAGGGAAGTAATCACGGTTAATGAGAAAGCTGGATAACTTTCTGGATAACTCTTTCGTGAATCGCCCCATTTGTGTTCTACAGTTGATATGTTGTTTGTAAAATTAGTAAAAACTTATTATCAAAATTTTGAAAAAAATGAAGTTAAAAGTTAGAAACCCCTCACTTTCGGATATTTCCTGCAAGAATATTTAATGAATTTGACTGTAGCTTGGGTTAACTGAGATTCAACATCCACGAGACAAGCAAGATTTTAATGAGTTATTGCTTGAAAATTTGTATGAATTGTTGACATAATTCCATCAGCTTGATGACAAGTAGATAAATTATGATCCCACCGCAGATGTGACACGAATCGTTTCTAATTATTGAGCAATGAATCAATAGATGACATGCCATGACGGTGGCCGTCTAATTAAACATTTATTGTTTAGCCTGTGATTGATGAAATAAATTTGTATTTGACATCAATGCTGAAATTAAAATAATAGCGAACGTTTATACAAGCATTAATATAATTATACGATTCTGTAGCACATTTAAGATATTTATAGCTATATGGAATTTTACACAAAAATGTTAATAATACCAAAAAAAGTTTAAAATTCAATTCAGTAAAATTAACTGTTATACATTAAGTATTCTTTTATTATATGATTTTCATAAAAAAAAATCTGCAATATTTATCTCTGTTAAATATAAAATTTCTAACCATTTATTGAAAAAATGAATAAGCAAATAAATAAATTTATTTTCGAAATAAAATTTTATTATAAAACGGAAAAAAAAAAAGAAAATACAGTAGATATATGAAAAGATTTTTATTGAGGTTTCATTAAAATATTCAGCTCGTTTAACTAAACCAATAGCTAGAAAGAAAATATTCCACTCGGTTGAACCTGATTGCGAAATATGCATATAAATATATTCACGGATAGGTCAATGCATTGAAAGAGAGAAAGAAAGAGAGAGAGAGAGAGAGAGAGAGAGAGAGAGAGAGAGAGAGAGAGAGAGAGAGAGAGAGAGAGAGATAGAAAGAGAGAGAACTTATTTAAATTTTGTAACTATAAACGAACCTTCTTTATATATAAGCATGCTTGTTATTTTTAACTATCAATTTATAAATATTTCATTGAAAAACAATTATTTTAAATGAAGTCAATTTTGGAGTACCAATAAAAAATACATATAAATAAATGCTGTAGCTACTGCGACTGCGTCATATCCCGACGTAATACGAGACAAATACAGTGACCATTAAAGCTTTTACTGTACGCTGACCTTTGGGGTCATAACAAGGTTATTTGAGACTTTCAGTTGGAGCATTTTTTTTTTCCCTATCAGTCCGTCACATCAAATTAACGTTAATAATTGTCACTTTGATCGTGTGACATTTTACTGTGGGTGTATTAATTTTAAGCATATACTATTACTGTCAGAATAATGTACCCATTATTTGAATAACATCAAACTTGATCAATAAACCAGCCTTACACTTTTGATAACGATTACATAAATTTGCAATTAAGGCTTCTAATGTTCATCGTCTGGAAAATTTTCTCCATAAGCCACCATGTTAGAAATTTTGATATTTTTTTCCTCAGTAACTATTGCAGCTATTCATTTGAAACCATTCCCTCCCCCAAATTTAGGGATGTTCTGATAATAAATGACTTTTCCTATAAAAAATTTCTGTCATGCCAAAAAGGCTATTTCGATTTTATTTTTTTTTATTATTTTTTTAATTAAAATTAGCTGAAGTGAAGCCTCTGTAAATGATGAACGCGCAGAAAAGGATCTTGCAATTTAAATATATTACAAATTGTTCCGATGAAACAATTTGGTGATTTGAATTTTCACCTGGTCTTTCATGACCGTGAGATTTAAAAATGGAATTTATATTTATTGCAAGCTGAAGTAAAAAAAATAATTAATAGCTACATTGTAGTATAGTATTATTAGAATAATATCAGGTGCTGTATACTGCAAACATGCAATTAAATGTTGTAGAGTATATATTATTATTTATTTCATTTAAAAACACCTGCTGAAAGAAAAATTTGACTTTTTTTTCTTTTTTTTTGTGCGGGGGAAAGAAACACAAAGGAAATACAAAATTGCAGTGAATACTCTTTTTTTTATTATTATTTCCACAATTCATGCGATGAAATAAAAATATTTATAACAAATAATAGTTTGAAACTATCATTATTTATTGTGGAAAATATTTTATTTGTTAAAGGTAGTATTGATAAACTTTTTAGTATTTTATATTAAATGATACAATGTTTTAATACTTATTACCGTATCACATCACTTACAAGCCTACATTTTATATTTTTATTTTTAAATATACTGACATTTCATTTAAGAATAATTTGATTTTCAATTAATGAAAATATTTCAAAGTTCTTAAAAGTTAGCATTTATACCTTAAGCTAAGTAATTTAAATGTTAAAAAATTCATAGCATATATTGTTGTAAAAAGTTCATTTTTTCCCCCTGTAAGTAACCTTTAAATAGGTTCAATGGTCCATGATTTATATAATAAAATAAGTTTTTCAATTAAAACATTCAGTTATTTGAGGAGCTAGTGTACCAATTTAAAGTTTTCTAATTAAAAATTCAACCAATTGAAACATTCAAACTGTTTTTCATGTGTAACTACCATACGTTAAAATCATAGAAATTTGCAAAATTTATAATATAGGCTTGGAAGGATTAGTTTAATTTCTATGCCATATACTTTATATTAATATTGACCAGCATGCAATGAAATAGAAAAAAATGCATGCTGCATTTACTGTAAGACAGAGAAAAAATATCTCACAGCATAAAAACTCAATTACTTGAATTAGTGGCATAAAAACACATTGTAAATTCAACATGATAACTTATTCAAATTATATACCATTCCTTGAATTATTATTTTTTTAATTTTATAAATTCTTGTAATATAAGAAGACACGATATGAATTATTTAATTACATGACTGCAACAAAATAATGGATTAGAGGCTAACGTTGATAACATGCATGCACATTGTAAAAATCAGCAAGCAAAATTTGTTTTTAGTCTTATATTTAGAATGCAAAATTTTTATTTATAAATAAATAATCAATTTCAGCTTGTATTATTCTATGTTTTATATCATCCATTGGCAATTCAACTGTTAAAACGTTTTTAACAATTATTTTTAATGCAAGGAAACTGTTACGCTAACAGGCAAGTTGTGCTGATGTATGTACACACAATACATGTACTGTACGCAGTCAGCCTCATAACAAACCAGTAGTCATGGCACGGTATACAATCCGGATGGCTGGCGCCTACTAGCAAACAGTAACGTATTCAGGAAGGAAGGAAGCAACTCGTCAGCAAAAGTTTGCCTGCTTCTTGTATTTTGTGAAGAGGTAGAAAAAAATATATATATCCTTTTGCATGGTTAAACATTACAAAACTACTTTTTTTTTTTTTTAAGTTTTTACACTATGAACAATTTTTATATGACCAATATTCTATGACTATATTAAATAATATAAAGTAACTTAAAAATAAAAGTTTTTAGGTATAAAAATGTTATATAAGGTAAAGTCATTGAGTAGTTAACTAGTTTTATAAAGTATAAGGGAGAAAACTTAAGAAAACTCGATTCACTTGGTATAGTAGGGATAGGGACCTATACTCTTTAAATAGATTGCCAAAAGTTTTAGTCGATATAGAGAAAATAAAATTAAGGTATGCAACTCAATTTACTGTTAAGATCGAATTTTCTAAAAAGAAATAAAAATAAAATAAACAATCTATTTCAAAAACTTTAAATCAAAAGTTCAAAGTGTTCATACATTAAAAATAATGGAAGTTCATCATTAATAATTTAAATTAATTTTCTTTAGAACTTGAGTGTCAGAAAGGTGAATTTAATTGACAAAGTTCCAGGAAATTGAGTTGTCACTCTTAATTCTTGCTTGTCATGCAATGTATTGAAAATAAATATAAAAGAACGTCGTCTTGTCTTTAAATATAAAATTATATTGAAGTGAAATGATATTTAGTTATCAGTTAAATAATATTCAATTGTCCCACTTGATTACCTTCTTTGACGTTACCAGCGGTGATTGTGAAATCAATCAACCCCGCCCCTGCATGCTGTTGTGACACTAACGCCACGACACACTGGCGGATGTGTCGCGAAGCTTTTAGTAATTAATTGCTAATTTAGCTCGAAGGTGCTTCGTATGTTCACTTGTGTATCTCGAGCTAAGAATTAGGTCATGAAACTTTGCACGACGTCAACAATATCAACTTATACAAGATCCATTGTTCTTACGATACGTTGTAATTTAATTATTTTGTTTATTGCAATATATGACAAGAATAAGTTTCTAAGAAATTGAGTTACTTTAAATATTATTAAATTTCAAATTCTGCTCATTTTACTCAAAAGTATTCAATACAATTACAGGAAAGATTCTATGAAGATGCAGATTTAATAATTATATTACAGCTTTGCTGCATGCATGGTAAATTATTCAAATTTCTACATTTATATAAATTAATTAAAGTTCAGCTCATTCAATACCAAGTTAATATATAATTATGTATCTTGTATATTCATTTGTTATATCATTACAAAATTTACAATATTGAGAATTAGCGTTTTGTTTCGTCCTTGTCAGATTTTGAGGAAAACCATTTTCATACAAATTAGAGGGGATCGAATCTGACTTCTTATGAATATTAGTGAACATAGATTTTTGACAGTACTGTATGTAGCTACTAAGGTTTCAAAGACTCTACGTTATAAGGTATAGGAACTGGATACTTCATAAATTGCTCCCCTACCTTCATTTTCTATGTTTCCTAATAAAGAGTATTACTTTCACGAAGACGTATCTAGTTCGATAATTAATGTATACGTGAAATAATCAAGCAATACTGTACCATATAACATATATATAACTCTAAAACTTTATGTGTAAGTACCCGTCTTTGAATTATTATCCACATATGAATATATGACACATGAGATAATCTAAAATATCAAAAACGTCATATTTCTACTTTTTTATTTTTAAAATACAAGTAGAACTTTAAAAATGAAATCTCAAGTTAGTTAGTTCTAATTCTAACATACTGTATAATGTAATTATCTGACAAATAATACAATATTTTTTTACGTATATATATATAATAGATATCTTGGATTTAAATTTTATATATATTATATATAAATATATACGAACCATATGTTATGTATGCATATGTATGGCTACATACTTATATACAGTATAAATTGTATAAATTATACTGAAAGTACTTACACTGCACAATAATATAGATCCTTTCCACTTTAGCTAAGTACGTGAAAATAAATGGGGTAGAATTCCGCAGCGTGTGATCTCCAAGCAACATTATAGCAATATATATACACACAAAGAGAGAGAGAGAGAGAGAGAGAGAGAGAGAGAGAGAGAGAGAGAGAGAGAGAGAGAGAGAGAGAGAGAGAGAGAGAGAGAGAGAGAGAGAGAGAGAGAGAGAGAGAGAGAGAGAGAGAGAGAGAGAGAGAGAGAGAGAGAGCATGGCCTAGCGACACGACACAGCATCACCAAGAGCAACATATAGGGGCTACTTGCTTGCTCTCTCGCTGCTGTAATCAGATGGTCGGTCGGGTGCGTCGAGGGACCATCGCCCTATCTCTCTCTCTCTGTTCGCCATTCCGCATCCCCTGCCTACTTCACGTAATATACGCACCATGTTCTCTCAGGATAACTGTATATAGTAGCGCACTCTAGCACACACAGAAATCGACTTGCGGAAGTAGATGCTTTAAAATTATTTCTCCCTCTCTCTTTTAACAAACTTTGAAAAAAAGAGAGAAAGAGGGAGGAAGAGAGAGGAAAAACAAGCTTATACTAAGCTTTTTTCCATGAAAAAGCGCAAAACGGATAAAGTAATGAGCAATGCTTTTAACATTTATTAAGTATTTTTACTAAAAATAAAAAAAAGAAGGGAGAAGAATTTTGTGTTTTTTTAATTAATCGCATTAATTTGTTTTAGTATTATATAATTATACATTTTTACACATCTGAATTGATTTTTAGTAACTATTTCAAATCCCTAGTTTTTTAATGTAATTTTATTGCTGTATATAATTAGAATTAGTTTAACATTTAATTATTAAGTAATATTAAAAACTTAACGTATATAGTTCAAATTGTATTTCAATGCTGTTGGAATATGATCTGAAATTAGATTTATTTTGCCTCGCTCTTTGATTAGTGTAATATAAATTTCATGTTGGCTTTGTTGTACAATATATAAGCATCAGGTGTGTATATAGATAATTAAACGTGAGCTTTGAGTTATCAGAATTTCACACGAGTTCAATTAACGTTAACACTACAAAAGGTAAACTTGACACCGCGATTGTAAATTTTAGAAACAGAAAGAAATATAAATTGTTTAAAATTTAATAAAATAGAGCATATTACAGTAAGATTTTTTTTATAATTCTCATGGATTCAGGGCTGTGCGTTATTTTTAATTATTTATTTTTTTTTCTTAAAAGTAATTCATTGTGGTTCATCGTTATATAAAATTCATAGAAATTGACTCAATTTTTGAAAAAAATTGTAAAATTTTTAAAACACAAATGCATGTATGAGCGTATGATATGATACAAATTTTCCGTCATTGCAACCCAAAGTTTCCAATCTATACAACACGTGAATGCACTTATGAACATTGGTTTATACATTTTTTTAATCCTCAGATTTTGCTTTTAAATATCATTTTACTTTTGTTATAAAGTTTGTGCAGTTAAAAAAATCTTAATTAATTTATAAAATTTATTTTTCAGACGTTGCAATTTTGTTGGAATTTATTAACATTTGTAAGATATGTAAAATATTTACATCTGCTTTGTCAGAACAACTATAAGTTAAGAAACTTGTTATTACATAGGGGTGTATAAGATAAAGAGGCAGTTTTCGGGGTTAGAACCTTCTCTTTGAGACACCCAACATAAGAAAAAATATATGGGCACTCACCCACCTTATGGCCCCCAACCCATTAGAAATTTTGGGAGTAATACAGGAAAGAGTTATCAAGAAAGATATATATTTCTCACTAACCAGGGGTTAGTGCAAGATTCAATGATACTGAAAGTAATTAGTGAGACAACTGGAAACCTCCTCATAAATCGCGCCCAATTTCTAGCTTAGCTGTAATGTTCTCGTCAGAAGTTCTTAGAACATGACAGTCAAATTTACTTGAATTTCCCGTCGGAAGTAGCCGGAAATGAGTAGTTTCTGATTTTCTTGTTCAATCTGATTTTTGTACTTTTGCAAACAAGTCAATACTCTTATTGCAAAACTCTCTGTAAAATTTCAAAGTCTAAATGCAAACAGGAAGGACAGAAACTTCACACTTCCGGCTACTTCCGACAGGAATGTCATGTAAATTTGACTGTACATGTGAAGCAGGTCACGCCTTTGAGGTTAGTTTTGATGCTGAACAAATTGCCTAACTTCACGGGGAGATGCTCATGTGTTAGTGCACTGTCATAATAATAGTTGTTATAAAAATAATTGAATTTTTAAAGAGAGTAATTACAGCAAATATATGGAAAAAGTAGAAAAAAAAATACAATTCTATATTTGTATTGAAAATTATTTTTATGACCTGAGCTTTGTTATATATTATTTGACTCTCCGAGCACAAACCACAAACATTAACGTTGAATAAATAGAAACGATGCAAATACAAAATCATGTTACCCTACAATTTAACAAAACGAGTCTTAATTCAATAAACTTTTATTTTTACATTACTGTTACATACAATAGTAATTGAATAAAAAGAATATTTTTAATAGAAAATTAAAAATCTGTATGACCAAAACAAAAAATAAAATATTTATGTATGTGATGTGGTTTTATTCATTATTTTCATTTTGTATATCTTGCTGTTTTTGTAAAACCACAAAATATATGTAATATGTATGTTACACAAAATGTATTAATGTATTATTACCTTAATGAGCTTGTTTTTAATAATAAATATTGTAAAAATATTATAGATAGAATGCTTTCAATAACTGTATTTTATAACATTCAATTATCGAACTGGAAACAAAAACAACAATAAGTTATTAATGGAATTGTTAATTTAAAATTTTAGTATCAAATTAATGAATTGCAAATTAATTATTAAAACAATGTTTTCAAATACCAACTGTCGAGTTTTGTTATGTAATAAAAGTAAACAAGTTCATCCAATTTTTCAATAAATGTGCCATGGCACAGTTCGCTGCTCATTTTGTGATTATTGTTTTAATTGTTTTTTAAGACGAAATTAATTTACTTTAGTACTCAATTTTAAATTGAAAATGTAAAGTAAAAAAGTATTTGTAAATTTTTTTATTATATTATATGGACCATAATTTTACTAAAATTATTTTATAATTTGCTTCAATTATCGGGTATCTGAGACCATTTAAAATTAAAAATGTTAATTATGTTCTTAAAACGTAATTGCATTATGATTGGAGATAAAAATAAACTTTCATGCTACTGATAAGAGTGATAAGTCATAAGATAGGCAAGAAAACAAACAAAAACACAAAAAATTCTACATAATATATGGTAACAATTAAGTTAAATTCCAAGAATTTATATTCTAATTTGAATATCTTTATGTGCATTTTTTGTTACTAAAATCACTTAGAAATATTATCAAAATTTTAAAAAGAATAATTATGTTTCATGTTTACTTTTATGTTTTTCATTAAAATTTTCAAGGAAAAAAATATATCCTTTTGTTATTTTTTTCTTCTTCCTCTTACGTATTTTTCAGCTGTTATGGGAATTTTGCAGTGTGTATAAAGCGTAACTGGAAGCTTTGTTTTCTTGCAAAAGATAAGATGGATGTTTTAGATGCGGTGTACAACGCTTTCAACAGTCGATAAGAGCCGCCCCAGAAAGCTCTTTGTAGACAACAGCACTCACCGACTGCTATACGCCGGAAGCCATCACTTTTCTTGGTCGTTTTAATATATTATTATTTTACCTTTAAGGGAGGTAAAACGTTTTAGTATTCCTAATACAAGCAATGAGAATGTAATGTGTGTTCTCTTAAGTCACCTAATTAGTAATTGTAAGCTTAAACCACGTATTCTCTCTCTATACATATACATAGTGTGTGACTTAACTAATCTTAATTAAAGAATGTGCTGCATTATTAAAATATAATTATGTAATACTGTAAATAATGCATATATGTAGTGTGTATACCTAAAGTTCTTTATATAAGATGAGTTCTTAATTTTTTTTTTTTTTTAAAGTAAATTAAATATTTCAAATGTTCAAATAGAGTCACTGCAAAATGTTGCTACTAAACGCACGGAGAGAAAATTTGTACAGTAAATAATTATTTAATATAATGAAAATCTGCAACCGCAATTTCTTACTTCGAGTATATGCCTCAGACATATTATCCCTGAGACAAGTAATTTTGCCACTCATGTGTTGTTATCGAGCATGCAGAAAAAAGTTTGCATACAGAAATTATCCAATTTCAATCTGCAGACGCAATAGCATCAAATTCAGATTTATTAAAGCACAGTTTACAACAATCATAGCAAGTGCCCGCTATTGCTACTGTACCTTCTACTGGGGTATTGTCATGTCTTTGCTATCGTATATGAAAGGTTCTCAAAATTTTTGTGAGCAATGCACAGTAGGTGATCGGAGGCTGTGTTACTAAGCGGATACTTTTTTGTTTTTCAAACATCGGTTTACTTCATATCATATTGAAAAATAATTACTGTAAATTACCCAAATTGCACACAATTATACTGAAGATACTATATTTGTACTGTCAATAATATCATGTTTCATACACTAATAATGCTAATTAAATGATTTGACCTGATATATATATAATATATTATAATACGTATAATTATATAATTAATTGCAAGTACCGGCAAGTACATATCAATGAATACATGTAGTTAATATATATGCTGTGAGGTAAATTGGTTTTGAATTTACAAGCAAGTTCTTTGTTCAAATAAATTAAACAAATATGTTGAGAGAACAACAATCAGTGATAAAACAAATTAATAATACTTATTATGTAAAAAGTTAATATTTTCTAAAACTGTCAATAATTAATTTATCAATATTTTATTCAATATATTATATAAAATGTTATCTGACAGCATCTAGCATATAGGTGATAAAAATTTTATATTTTTTTTTTTATAAACTGTAATGAACAACGAATATAAAATTATACATACAAAATTATTACTTCCATTAAACTCTCAATTACAAAAAAATATTAAAATAGAAACAAACATGAATATTGACGTAAAGAGACTACCTTACAAGTTTATATTAAGTGCTGTAGGATACTGCATGAAAATAACAACTTTATTCAACTCCCCTATAGAATTACTTGTTAATTAAGCTTATTAGTGAATCCCAGCAGCATCTTTCGATTACACAATTAGTTAACACAGTTCTACATGATATTGAATTTATTAATATTGTTAATTGCAATGTCTAGCTCCAGGTACAACTTTTGCAATACCTATAATATATAAATATACGTATATCATACAATACAATAAATATGTGGATGTAGAACTAATTGCATACCCACAAGGAGTGAAGATCCACAAGCTGCAAATGTATACTTTTCATTACCTGCATGAGCATTATAATATATATAGTGAGTTTACACTCGCTATAATAATATGTAGGTTGAGTATTACGTGAAATATAATTATGGCTACGATTGTGCATACTCTCAGCTGAGTAAAATTGCAACGTAACCTATAAAATAGGTTACTGGAAGTTCTTTGTGCCACTCCACGAGATAATGATATTTATCAAATAAGGTGACAGGATTGCCAACCAAATCCAATATAGATATTGGTTTGTACTCGGTGCCTACATATGTAAAATTCATATAAACTGTGTTACCGTGAACAGCAGATAAGAGATAGTTTTTACTTGTGCCAGAAGATAGAAGAAGCCTGCACAATGTAGAAATGGTTATACAAAGCCTAAACTACTTTTAGACAATTTAATACTGGCATACGTTCAGTTTCCTCATAAATTTTATTCAATACGAAAAAGATTCATTTGAAAACTATTGGATTAGTTCCCATTTTCTTGCTTTTAAAAGAGTTAAAAACGACAAAACACATTAATAACAGGATATATTAAACGTATATAGTATAAAAGAATGTGCTTGCTTGTATATTTCTTATTCCGTTTATTTTATAATAGTAAAAGATATTTTTTTCTTTTAAAGGATGTATATATAAGTAAGTAATCGTATTTTGCTTCATTGCGCAATGAATTTTGCTTGTTGGAGCAATAAATCTTGCGGTGTGCGGCCCGAACGCAGCGAGCACATATCGATACGATCGGACAGAGAGTGATCACCATTACCACCGCAAATAATCACCGCTCAATCTATCAGGACGGTGCGCCAACATGGCCATAACAAATCGCAAGCACCAGAGATCGCGTTACACAAATCCTTCCCGGCGTCTACTGGAGGCTGCGAACTCTCACGCCTTCGTCTAGCGCCCCACAGACCAGACGCCATGAAGCGCCACAAAAACGACACCAGCCCAGAAAATCAATTTGGCTCATCAAAGTTATTGCGGTAAGGAAAGGGTAAAATATCAATTAAATGTGAGATACTACGAACGAAATTGAAAATAAAAGGAAATTGAAAATAGCTGTAAATACTATAAATATAACAGAGTGTAAAAGAGAGTAAAAGAAAAAAATGAAAACGTTTTCATAAAAGTTAAATGTTCTAAAAATAGAATAGAAGAAGAAACAAATGTATGGAGAAAGTTGGTGCTGTGAACAAAAAAAAAGGGGGTAAAAAAGAGGGTAAAAAGAACTTTATTGGTTATTAGTGTAATTACTTTTTTGCCCTTAAAAGGAGAAGCAAGCAAACAAAAAAGTTGAACCTCTAAAATAAACGGAGGGAAAGCTTTTTTTAAAAACAAACAAACTTATATTATTAGCATAACTCTCTTACTTTTTCAAGTTTTTTTTTTTAATATCACCATCGCGATGCAATTCATGATACCTAAAAGAGACAAGGGGAGGGACAGAAGACAAATTGAGATGACAGTTAGATTAAGGGCATTGGGTGTAGCACCGGTAGTTGGCAACACTGACGTATCTTCACCATGTTAATTTTTGATCATTGCTCCTCGGAGTAGTTTTTATGCTAGAGCTAAGCTGATTGCTGTAGTATCAAGATAATTAGTAGCCCAAGTGCACAATTTGGTTAAATAAAGCCTGATTTAAAGAAAAGTATTTTTTAGTAATTTTTTAAATTTACATGCATTTTTCTAAAATATAAAAAAAATACTTTTCTTTAAATCAGGCTTTATTGAGCCAAATTGTGCACTTTGGCTACTAATTATCTTGATACTACAGCAATCAGCTTAGCTCTAGCATAAAAATTACTCCGAGGAGCAATGATCAAAAATTAACGTGGTGAAGATACGTCAGTGTTGCCAACTACCGGTGCTACACCCAATGCCCTTAAGGGAGATTATAACCTTAATAAGAGAATGCTATTGCACTTATAAGAACAATATTTTTACCTTAATATCATACTTTCAAGAACACTTCTTTTTTTCTATTTTTACTTTGAATCATTAATATAATTATAGAATAATTTTTCTGCACGTTTCAGAAAATAAATTGCTCACTAGTCTTATATGAGTCAAAAATATCATACATATTCATATAATACAAATTTAAATTTATCGGTTAAAATAAAATTCTGGTACAGATTCCATAAACAGCTGTGATCGGTTTTGAAGCACAGACCATAATGTTCCAGGACACCTTGGGGTGGCACAACCTACCAAATTTGTTGGAGCTCTGTACAGATACAAAGAGGTATGCAAATTTGAAATTCTGAGAGAGGTAAGGAGAGTACTCACTCTTGCCATCTCACTAAAGTTTAAATTCAACACGCTTCCATAGACTTCGTGCAGGCAAGACCCACAAACAGAAAATAGGGGTAAAGTTCATGCTGCGAGACTGTGTATATGAAGCGAGATAAAATCTAACACAGTTCTACCACGCAACAAGGTTTATTAAGAAATATTGGTCTTAACGACAGGTAAAATTATTCGGTTTTGAATTTAAAAATCTTGTAAGTCATTTTTAAATTTTCATGAAAATTATGTTAATGTATTATTAATTAAACTTGAAATTTAACAA
This sequence comes from Siphlonurus alternatus, assembly GCA_949825025.1. Classification (NCBI taxonomy): domain Eukaryota; kingdom Metazoa; phylum Arthropoda; class Insecta; order Ephemeroptera; family Siphlonuridae; genus Siphlonurus; species Siphlonurus alternatus. Next base: position 19,904,170 of record OX463781.1, read on the forward strand.
ACAACATTTTATGTAAAGTTAGTGTAACTTTCTGTACTTCACATCCCAATGTAAAATGATGATAATGCAGAGGGGAGGCTAATATGCATGTTGTAACTATATATATTTATATATACACGTTGGTTTTGTGGTCACATACGATATTCATCAGGTGGGCGTGGCAGAAAGGAATGGGGGGTATGAAGGACGCAATGCGCACCAGCAGTATATAGCATGAGTTTTACCTCTTCTATGTTCGTCTCCTGAGACTCACTAAAACACTCGACACTCGCGGGTACTTGGCGTGAAAAACTCATCGTTTGCCGTCGTTCTTTCTTGCTCTGCAGCCAGAATAAAGCCGGCCGCCACCACGTTTACTGTTATTGCACCGAGAGCATATGCCTAGCTGGATAGCACTCTGTCTGTACAGCCTGACTTCAAGGGGTAATAATACAAGCCCAGATGGAATTAACCGACTTTGCTATGCTAGCTTGCCTTTTTCACAATAGCTCTATTCCTTTTTACTTTTTACATAAAAGAAAAAAAAAATTAAAAAAAAGGTCTTACGTACTTTTTTTTTCAAGTATTGTTGCTTTGTTCTCTAGAATAAAAAGAGGTTTAAAAAAATATGACCTAATCCCAAAAGTCGCATTTTTTCCATGTATAAATCTGGATTAAGCTTGGATTTTTTTAACGAGGAAAGTCCATTCTTTATACCTGTTGGATATATATATATGTAGATGTAGTATAATGTGTTCTAAATTACAGATTTTTTTATGGAATTATATGAGAAAAAGAAAAAAAAATAGTAGAAAAAATTACAATTAATCTCAAGTATTAAAATCTTGTTATGTAATTATAAAAGAAAGTTACAATTTGTGATCAAACAATAAATAAAGTAGTAAGAACTGTGGGTTGAATCATTAATAAAACATTTGTCAACATGACTCAAACTCAAAAGCAAGCCGGTATTATACGATACAATTTTTCTAATTATTGCATATAATTAAGAAAACTTCAACTCCATTTGTTTGAATGAAGATGAAATTTTCTTGTAAGGGAATAATATGCAAAATTTCATCTTGTAATACAAGCTGAATAGTAGTCTAAATAATAAGTGACCTTTGTCCTTTTTCGTGGGAATTTTCATCATGCAAGTAAGACACAAAATAAATACCTTCAAAACTCTGGACTAAAACGAGAATACAGTTGAAACACAAACTCCCAGAGAGAATGTATGTTTTGGACTTGAGGTAATTATATATTTAGATTTTATTCAAATATTTTTATTTTTAATACTAATATTATACAATCAGTTAATTCCACTTCGAAAATTGTTCGTTCATAATTCATAAATATACATGGGACGACGATGTATCACAAGATTCAATTACAATATTGTGTTCTATATTTTTTTTAAATCACTAAAAATAATATTAGATTACCGGAAGTGATATCGCATCAGTACTACATTTATTATTACTCCCCAAACATTATACTATCTGTAAAGCATTCCAGCATATATAATAAATGTTATACCATATACTGGAAATTACAGGAAGTAGATAATTTTTAGTGTTTCAATCTACAAAAACTATCAGTAAAAATAACGCAAACAAAAAAGCCACAATCGTCAAATTTAACTTTTTGTAAACTGTGGGCGTGTTTTTATTACAACACAAAAAAGTAATATATTAAAATTTTACTCCTACATTACGGATATGTTATTTTAAAACATGTCTAACGTAATAATATTATGTATATATCTCAAGAGTATTTTTTATTCAATTATTTAATTCATAAATTTTAAATGAGAAAAAACAAAAAAATTCCATTTAAAACTGCTTAAAATATTCACAAAGATAAACAGTTTTTTTTTACTGTTTTATAGCAGAGAATTTGAGGCAACATAGTCTGAAGTTGTTAGGTTTTTATGTATGAGGCTACAACAACGGTCGGCTGGTGCACATTAGTTGGTTGCAATCCTCCTCCTCCTCCCAGAGCTCTCAATCAAATTGCTGCTAGGCCAGAGTGTTAAACGGGTGGGCGGCGTGGCCCGAGGGAGCCATGTGGCGCCATGTGGCTGCATGTTGCTGCATCTCCTCGCAACAATGAGCAGTCGCCATGGCAACCAAACACCAGCTAATCTGAGACGGAGCTTTTTTGTCTTAGCGACCATCAACATAACACCTCCCTGGACACTGCATGGGGGGCTGCACAATTTGTGAGGGGGCTCTCCATTTAATAAACAGCCTGTTGGGGAGAATAAAATTATATGATAATATATTTAAGGGAAAATAATTTAAAGTTATTCTTGCAAATATTTTAAATTTTTGTTTTTAAGTTATTAATTTTTTTTTTTTTTTTTTTTTTTTTTAGAGGTGATGACGGTTATCTTCAAAAATTAGTTTATTAATGTAAGGAAAATTTAGTAAACTTAATTATTAATTATTGAAATTGTTTTCTAGTTATACTAAAACAGGATGTTGAAACTTAAATTAATAACATAATTATACTTAACTAACTTGTTGATATTCTTAGTAAAATATAAATATATTCCAAGTATCATGCATGTACGTCTTTTACAGAAAGCATTGAGCAAAGATAACCAACAAAAACTTGTCAAAGTAATGTTTGAAATTTAAAAATCAGCTAAGCCGGACAATGCTATGCACAATTATAATATATACCGGATAATACAGTTTTTACAATTAGATGAAGTACAATAAAGTTATGAGAAAACAATGAAAAACAGAAAAATTGTTATGAAACCATCTAATTTAAAACAATAAAATTATAAAAGAAATATAATTTAAAATTTTCTTTTTCCTCTTTAAATGTGAAGGTACGAGTACATAATATATGTACACTTCTTGACAGCACAAACTTTACTCCTGCTTTATTTGTAAACGTTACCACGTAGCTATGGAACGTAGTGAACCAAAACTCTTTTGATATGGGTAGACTGGATGCTCTTCTTACATCTCCCAAAACCACATATCTGCATATATGTTTGTCTATATTGAAGCTGCAGTTCTAGCAATGGAGACAAGAGTAAAGTTTGAACTGTCCAGAGATGTACACACGTCCAAGCCAAAGTAGACAACCACACGTCTTTCACAGGTGACAATCATGTCCACGCAACTCGACAAATATGACAAGGCAGTAGGAGCGAATTTTAAGCCAACATTTCATATCACTACACATTTTCCACAAAACCATAGTAAGCTGATGTGATATGGCAATAACAACTCAAGCTTTCAGAGAAGCTTAATTTTTGTAAAAATAAAATCGTACCAAAATAAATTTTTGTATATAAAATATGTAATGTGTGTTAGTTTATTATTTTACTAAAATAAATACTATACAGTATAGAGGCAGAGAGAAATTTTGATGAAAAGAGAGAAGGGAAGGGTAGAAAGTGACAAACAAATTGAATACAGTAAACAGCTACTAGTAGTGTAAATTTTGCTCTTGAAAATCAAACACAATTCTGTGTAAAAGCAAAAGTCCATGCACCACTCCAGTTCATTCAAAACAATTGTGTTTGATTAATATAAAGTCATTTGTAAAAGACAAAATATAAACAACTGAAGTATATAGCATACTTAATTAATACCTTGTCAATATTGGAAATAAATTAATTTAAAATAATTGTATATGTACATTTAACATACACAGTAATTACAGTTGAAGCATTAGAACAAAAATGAAAATATAAACAATAAAGAGTCAGTATATTATACATAATTTAAGATTCATTCCCTCTGATATGAGAGAGAATCAACCAGAATCAACCTTTTCATACACTTGATGTACAATACTGAATTTAGTGATATATTTTTATTTTTAATTTTGTACAAGACTTAAATTATTTAATTTGAATTTTTTACACCTTTCGTACTTTTATAATGTATTAAAAAAGCACGCATGATGTGTGTTTTTTTAACTTCTACCTAATATGATTTTTTTTAAATAAAATAATTCTAATCGATAAAATGTATAAATAAGTATTGAAAACATAAAGTATTAATGTTATCATTGTGTAAGCTACATTAAAATTTTGCAGAGTAATACTTTATTGATAAACATGAATACAATACGTGTACATGAGAGAGGGGGGGGGGGAGAGTGAGAGTGAGACATACGTAGGAATCGATAGTGCCTTGCGTGGACATGATACTTTAACATAGAGAGAGAGGGAGAGAGAGAGAGAGAGAGAGAGAGAGAGAGAGAGAGAGAGAGAGAGAGAGAGAGAGAGAGAGAGAGAGAGAGAGAGAGAGAGAGAGAGAGAATGGGGGTGAGAGCGAAAGGGCTGAGCGTTCTGGACGTACGCAAAGTTGCTTCGCTTCACTAACGTTGCCTGACTGCCAGCTGATCAATAGAGATCAGGTCGAGAGAGAAGCAACCCGGCCTCCTCCATATACGCTACGCTGCAGATGCAATAAAATGTCGTCTTGGTGCCTTTTTCATGCTAAACCTTCACAGTCTAAGGAAGTAATAATTTTACCAAAGATTTATCACACACTATGGTGATTGTTGTAATTATTGTTTATATTTTTTATCTGAACTTTGGACAATTCAGTTGTATCGTGCTAATTTGTTTTTTATTTCATGATTTCCTTGATAGGTATTATAGTTAATTTTTAAACTGCCATAACAGAATATATTTTTTATAATTATATAAATATTAAAAAGTGGAAAAAGTTTTGAAAAAAGGGGGAAAAATTGACTCTATTTCTATTTTGCCGTGATGATCATAAACATTTTTAAAAGTGATTTTCAAAAGTGTTGTAAAAACGTCACAAAAGTAAAAGTACGAACATAAAATGATTATTTATAGAGCGATAAGTGAAATTAGTTTTTATATAAAAAAGAAATAGTATAGTGTTTTTGCCGGTAACTTTTTTATTGTTGTTATTATGCTATAGTCATTAATTTTAATCTATATCATATTTAGAAATGTTCATTTTGATAACAAAAAATATTGATTAACAACATTATTTATAACCCCTTAACTTTTTTTTTTTTTTTTTTTTTTTTTAGATTTAACGTATAATAATATATAAGGGGAGAATATTTTAACTGCATTGCAGATAAAATGAATTTTCTATTAAATTAGAGGACCTACTTTTCAGTCTATTCATGCAGGTATGTAATTTGTAACTGATAAAAGAGTATGTATACTTTTGTAGGCTTTAGGGAGTTAAAATAGAACACTAATTAACTTGGTTATGACTTGTTTAAATAGTACATTGCAAGTGCTTATAATATAAAACTGTTTAATATACTTCTCTCTCACATATAGATGAGTTTTTTTTTTTTTTAGTATCTCTATGTTCGTATATAGATATAGTTTATTTATGCTTATTAGTCCACTGGGTATGTCGTATTATTTTATTGTTGATTTTATGAATGAACTACCCACAGTGATCATACAAAATGAATCTAATTTCACGAGTGAAAATTAGCTCTTGACATAGTAGCAATTATTGAGAAACGATACAATTTGAATAAACCTTATAATATTAATATTAATTACAAATGTCAGCTGTAAAATAGAAGTAATGATTTATAAATATACAAGATTTCTAAATTATAATTACATTTGAATATTATTAAATGTATTATTAATAACACTTAATATTAATACAGTTTCATATTGTGGTTATATACTGTATATAACTTATACAGAGACAAAAGTTATGGCAATTAATAAATTTATAGTTGTTACCTTTAAAATATGTTCATAATTTAACGACGTATAATAATTTTATCTCTGATGTGTACATTCACGTTCAAAATATTCCCATTGTATTTATTAACTTTACGTTGCATTGAAGTTGAATGAAGAATTGATAAAATTTACCTATAAAAAACAGATATGTTGCATAAATTATTAGAACATAAAAAATTACGAATTCAGGAACTAATTTTCGATATTACCATTACACATTAAATTTGATATTATAAAGGAGAATTCTAGTGACGGCTCCAATATGATTTTTTTTTCAAGTGCTTAAAAATGGGTAACCCATAATTTAACAATAAAATTCTTAAGTCCATAAAAATAAATTAATCATTTTTTTTTCTGCAAGAAAAAAAATCAAGACAGCTAAGCGTTTTTGTCATTGGTTGTTTCCTTTTGTTATATAGTCACCAATGCAAGTAGCTTCTTCTGCTATACCACACAGACATATTTATGCACACTGTTAGACCACTAAAAACGTCTAAATGGCTCCTGCAAAGTTTCCACATTGCCTATTAAGTAACAGTAAGTGTCACGAGTCACAGGCATGCTAAAGGGGTTGCCTAAAACAGAACCTGCAGGCGCAGCGGCCATTTTCTTCCTCTTCAGCAAAAAAGTTGGACATTATTTTGAGTGTAGTAAATTTGGTATAATTTGTATTGAATTTTTGTTATTTCATTATCAATTTGATCTCTGTATGGACAGCTGTAAAAAATTTCATTGTTTTAATAAAACAATGAATTTTTAAATATTTTATCTTATAATTATTATCAGCATATTCTTAGTTAAATATTTAGTGAAAAGACGTTTAAAATTGTGAAATAATTAGTTTTTATGTAATTAAAGGCCTATTTATAAATAGAAGGCATAAAAAAATTAATTAAATTTTCTATATTGTGTGTTTTCAGAGTGAAGGGTTTAGATGGGTGAGATACAGAATTTCATGGTGTCCGACCACCACATTGTTGTGTGTCGGCTGGTGCTAGGAGGGGGGTTGGGGGATGATTCGTGGCGTCAACAAAGGGATTTACTCTCGCCCCGACTCTCCATCCCCGCAGCTGGCTCGCCACGATAAGAAGCAGAGACAGAGAACGAGTGGCGCCTCCTCTCTAGTTAATTGCCCGGCGCTTCTGCTGATGCTATACACAGTGCTGTGTGTGCGTACTCTGTTGCTACTGCAGTCTTTCCCTCTCTCTCTCTCGCAACCCCTTGACATCCAAAAAAGCTGCAACCCTAGTTGTTTCCCTTAAGCAATCGAACTCTTTCCCCCATCTTTTGTAGTAAGCTTTTCCTCTAGATATATAAGGAAATAGTAATGACTTTCAACCAATAGTATCTTCACATTAAAATAAAGTACCCTTATACATCTCAACTTCCGTTAAAAGTTTTAGTATAAATTACTATTTACATTACATGCTACACTGCAAAAACAACTAAATACCAAAGGCATTGAGAATCTCCACAATCACTTTTACATCACCAAAAGTGTTTAGCTTCTCAATGCTTTTATTGTTTACGGTCTTCATACCTGTTGTAAAAAGCTAAAAAGTGATCACCAATCTAACTACTCGCCAGCTTAACTTCGGTAATCACTTTCGATCATACCCTTACCACTGCACTGCTAATGCTTTCTTAGTAGGAAGAGTATTATTGAGGTATATAAAATAAATAAGAGCTATGGTGAAATGATAAGGGTTCATTTCAATACAAGGTTATACAAATTTCGACCCTAGGGTAAAATTTGATGGCGGTTCTAATGGTGACCCTTAAATTTGCGACCCTTTGACCCTTAAGGGTCAAAAGACCCTTAAATTTTTTTTTCGTGAAAAATTGCAAAATTGACATTAGCAATGTCCTTAATTAACTTTAGAGCTCTTATTTACACATTTTAAGGGTCGACCCTTGGGGTCTAACAGGGGTCATTTTTAAAAGTATACAAATATTTATAACAAAATTTGTCAAAAACTGTGAGGATTATGGATTTAGCATTGGCTTTAATTGATTCAGTAAGAATAATGACCCTCTAAGGGTCGACCCCTAAAATATATTACGATCTATTCCGCATATAATACTTCTAAATGCTATTAACGTGCAATTTCTGAATGCTAATTCTATTAACAAAAATCTAATGTTTAAAACGTTAGTTTTTAAATGGTAAAAACAGTGATTAAATAGCAAAGACATTTAGCTATTTTTCTAAATACTTTTAACGTTCAGTAAATGTTAAAAACATGGAGGGTCTGAATACCGATTTTTTGCAGTGTATTATATATAAATTTGTTATATATACATAATACAGAAATAAGCAACACATTATCCTAAATTACACTCACCTCATTGTATTATTAATTATATTAGAAACATAAAGGGAGTTTACTAATGATAATTTGTGAAATTTCAAATCGTGCAGAAATATTATCCTACTCCAGAACAAATTATATCTAACCCCCGTATAATAAAAAGAAGAAATAGAGAGAGAGAAAAAAAAAGCTTTTATTTTTTATATTTTTACCAAGAGATTCTTGTCGGAAATTTTGTGACCAGCAGATGCTTACACGTATAGATTTTTTTTTTTATACCCCGTTTGGTGAAGTTGAAGCAAGAAGGAGGAAGAAGAAGGGGACACATATGACAAGACAGACGCGGGGGCTGCAAAATGCCTCCAGGCCTTATACAGGAAGAAGCTGAGCGAAATATTGAACGCCACATTTTCTCTTTATCTCCACATAGTAGTAGCAGGTAGATAGAAACTGCTATACTGCTTGTACATACTAGCGACCAAAATATTGGCAGCCAAATGGAAGTGGGTGGATCTATTCTGTACGCCAAAGTTCTGATGTTAGATCTCGGGTGAAATTGACTGGAATTACAGCTTGGGAAAGGGGAAGGCTAAGGTAAAATAATGTACGTAACAAAGTATGTTCCCAGTATAAAAAATATATATTATATATCGTAGAGAAAAAAAAAATGAACAGGGTTGTAAACTTATTTTATTGTTTCATGTTCTTTATATTCATATAATAAAATTGTTATTTCATGGGTACGTGAATAATATACACAATTTATTTTTAAAAAAATTCTATACAGCTAGAAGAGGTATATTTTATATCTATAGTAAAAACATATTTTTGTGATAATTTATAATTCACGTTGATATTTACATAAGATCGGCCCAAAGTACACCAAAAAAACAGTGAAAAACAAAGTGGTCTTCAAAAATCCATGAAACTTATATATGATGGACATGTCACCTCATCAAAGAATACCCTAATTTTTGTTTTTGAAATTTTGATTTTTTTCCCGGAAATTTGGGTATGCGAAGTTCCGCTTGGTATCCTTGTTTTTTATGCTTACGACGGGCATAACTTTTTTTCTATGGCAGCTATCTACAAATTTCGTATACTTTTTTGATGCCAAGAATATGCTCTTTTTGGGAAAAAATACTGCATTTTCGTGAATATCATTAATTTTTCCGGGTTTTTTTCAAAACAGGACATTTTCCAAAAAAAAAAAACCCACTTTTTTTTTTCTTTAAATTCGAGTTTTCAATAAAGGACAATGTTTATTAAAATAAAATGCAAAGTTTACGAGGTACAATTCATAACTTTTTTTTCTATGAATTTTTTAAGTTGACACTCTCGCTCCTCCCTCGAGCGTGCGGCTAATCGCGCGTTTGCCACCCGGCGCGGCCGATGCTGCTGCAACAGTACATAGTAGTTCCTTTGTTCTTTCAGTGATTTTCATAGATATAGAGTACGTTCGAGATGACTGTCCAACCCTGTCCGGACTGGTCTGTGAAAATGGCGGCATATTTTGGTCACGTGGTCTGAAACGTCATATTTACGTCACTGTCTGGTTTTGAAGAAAAAACGCGCAGTCCGACGGATCGACTGCTATCAGCTGTCGGGCGCGTGAAAGGGGGCGTACAGTACTTTTTGGTACAGTAAAAATGGAGCCTGCTGCTGTAGATCGCTGCAATTAATAGAGAAAAGGTGCATGTATCCCGTCCGGCCCAAGGATTGCGCCAAATTACCAAAACATTGCACATTTCGAGTATTGCGACGCATTTCGTTGTTCAGTTTAGTTCTACAGTCCGACTATAGAGGGACTCGTCCGACTTTTTAGCCGGACCGCTCAACACCGGCCGGACTGCGGAAGTGACGTCATGAGAGGGGAGGTAAGGAGGGGAAATGGACGGCAGTCCGACTGTAAAAAAACGATTTTAGACGGTCCGGACCGGTCCGGACTGGGTTGGACAGTCACCTCGAACGCACTCATAGAACCTTGGAGATGCATATACAGTTCATCCAATATAAAATTACGACCGGAAGTGGCAGCATTTTGGCCTTACTAAACGCATTGCATTATAATATTGAACTTTCTAATATTATATTTTCTCCCTTTAAATTTTGAGACTAATAAAAATATAAAAAATAAGATGACGAAAGGAATTGATCCTGACACTTCCGAGAGTAATCACCATTCGATAAACTATACAGTAGAATTAATAAACGGCCGAGAAGCTTTGCTTTTGCCATCAAATTTTACCGACTTTTTACAAGCAGTGTTGTGAAATAATTATTACTCTTCTAGCGAGAGAGAAATTTTACTGGTTTACAATTCATCGATGTTAATTAAGTAAAAAACAATTAATTTTTTATTCGACATTGATAATCATTATGCAGCACAAATAATAGAGATAATGGATTATAATTCTGCACTCCTACATGTATCTTCAATCTACATCAAGCGTTGCAGTACTTTGAAGGTGACCGTTTGAAGTAAAAATTACGTGACTCCCTCCCTGGGGTAAATTCAAATATATAGCTTTCCATCCAGTGCAGTGAGTATTTATATGTGGTTCCATAGGCATTGGACATCATCAGTAGATCCATTGATAAGAAAAATAGAAGTCTTTGTTCTGACTGGAGGTTTTGTTTTCCACGGTTCCCTCAGTCTCTTCTCAGTGAATACTAGGACACGTAACAGGCCTTGGCCATCATCCATTCCCTCCTTTATCCTTTATAGTTTAACCTGCATGCTCGAGCGCTCCAAGCTCATGGGGTTGTAATCTTGTAAAAAAAATAATACCTGCCCTATTTATTTGTGCCACATAATGATTATCAATGTCGAATAAAAAATTAATTGTTTTTTACTTAATTAACACATTACATCGATGAATTGTAAACCAGTAAAATTTCTCTCTCGCTAGAAGAGTAATAATTATTTCACAACACTGCTTGTAAAAAGTCGGTAAAATTTGATGGCTAAAGCAAAGCTTCTCGGCCGTTTATTAATTCTACTGTATAGTTTATCGAATGGTGATTACTCTCGGAAGTGTCAGGATCAATTCCTTTCGTCATCTTGTTTTTTTATATTTTTATTAGTCTCAAAATTTAAAGGGAGAAAATATAATATTAGAAAGTTCAATATTATAATGCAATGCGTTTAGTAAGGCCAAAATGCTGCCACTTCCGGTCGTAATTTTATATTGGATGAACTGTATATGCATCTCCAAGGTTCTATATCTATGAAAATCACTGAAAGAACAAAGGAACTACTATGTACTGCTGCAGCAGCATCGGCCGCGCCGGGTGGCAAACGCGCGATTAGCCGCACGCTCGAGGGAGGAGCGAGAGTGTCAACTTAAAAAATTCATAGAAAAAAAAGTTATGAATTGTACCTCGTAAACTTTGCATTTTATTTTAATAAACATTGTCCTTTATTGAAAACTCGAATTTAAAGAAAAAAAAAAGTGGGTTTTTTTTTTTTTGAAAATGTCCTGTTTTGAAAAAAACCCGGAAAAATTAATGATATTCACGAAAATGCAGTATTTTTTCCCAAAAAGAGCATATTCTTGGCATCAAAAAAGTATACGAAATTTGTAGATAGCTGCCATAGAAAAAAAGTTATGCCCGTCGTAAGCATAAAAAACAAGGATACCAAGCGGAACTTCGCATACCCAAATTTCCGGGAAAAAAATCAAAATTTCAAAAACAAAAATTAGGGTATTCTTTGATGAGGTGACATGTCCATCATATATAAGTTTCATGGATTTTTGAAGACCACTTTGTTTTTCACTGTTTTTTTGGTGTACTTTGGGCCTAATTAATTATTTTCATATTTTCAAAAGTTTTCAATGTTTGACAAGTATATTGCTTTTTACCCATCATGCATGTTTTAATTCTTTTTAGAACGTTAAAAAATCTTTGCAATAATAATAACCATGCACGTACGTTTAATACTATGGCACATTAAAATAGTACATAAAACAAGCTATGTAAATTATTAATTTCAGTCTTATCTTCATAAAAAGTTTTTTTATCATACTCATTTTTTTTTATCCATTTTTGTAAAAATTTATTTGACAGACACTATATAACGTTTGAAAAATATAAACTGAAACGTATAAAAAAAGTCAATAACTTTGATCATAACAATTTTTTTTAACCATCAATAATTTACTCTTCATAAATATTTATTAAAATATTTTCTTACGTAATAATACTTTAGATGTTGAATGTATTATAATGGAAATATCCTCTTTCTTGATGATGATGATGCAGCAAAGATAAACTACTTGTAATGCATATAATATCAAGTGACTTTTTTTTAAATTCATAATAAAAAGAGGAAGATAGTGAGCTGCAATGTAAGTCTAACAAATGCCAGGAAAGCAATCAACGTGATATCTGCTCTCTCTTGTTATCAGGTGCATGACAGCACGTATATAGTCTCCGCTTAGACGCAACATGTCACAGAGAGGCGAAATTTGAGCATCTTTGTTAAGATTCATTGTTGCCATGAAGTTAAAGTAGAGAGAGAAATTTATGGTCTTCAGGATGTAAAACTCGCGAGTTCCGGTTCTCTCTTCTATACTAGAGCTTATGAATATGTACAAGTGACGTCAATGAACATTCAAGTTGAAAAATTAAAATGATGTCTATAATTAACTATACATTTTGGAACAAAGCAAAAATATCATAGAAACTTAGATTTTTGTCCTGCATGGGTTAAATCGAGACTAATCATGATACTAAGCTAGGAGCTAAACATACACGGTGCTAAAAATTTGGACTAAGTAAGTTGCCCACTTTTTTGGAACCATGTTTAAAGCTCCTTGTTTAGTAACCCAGGATAAAAAATATGGGATAAAATGAGGCTTAAATGCTTTGTAAATGCCCTAGATATACAACATATTTTAAAAATATGAAGAATAGGATTGTTATTTTTTTTTATAAATCTTTTACATTGAATAAAATTCAATTAAAAATCAATGTTTAGATAGTGAAAAAAATTGTAAATGCTGTATAAAATAACATGCAATCTTAAGTTTCAGCCAGTGTAAAGATTTCATTCTTGAGTAAAGACAATAGAGCAAGTATGAATAATTCTTTGATAAAATTATATGCTATAGTACTTTAGCGACTTACGGTGTATATATGAACTGTAATTTCTTTGCATGCAGGAGTCTCTTTCTTGTTCTCCTCAGCTAATGAAAATAGACGCAAGCTGGCGACGGGAACTAACATGAAGAGTATATATAGGGAGACAAAAAGTACTGACTTTAAGAGAGAAAGAGAGAGAGAAAGAGAGAGAGAGAGAGAGAGAGAGAGAGAGAGAGAGAGAGAGAGAGAGAGAGAGAGAGAGAGAGAGAGAGAGAGAGAGAGAGAGAGAAGTAGCTATACTGGATATAATAAAGGATTTAGCTCAGTACCATCATAGAAGTATAATAAAACATCTACGTGAATATTTACATTTCACCGCGTAATAATGTTTAATAATCCTTCATGAATATTTAATATGCATATACAAGCAATATAAAATATCATTAAAGATTTTCTTTTTAAAAATGTAGAACACTTTATTTCTCATCTTGTACTTATAAGATAAGTAATGTTTATTATGTTTACATGAATGAATTTAACATAAAATTTAAATAACTAAAACATGTATAAACATTACTTGACTTATGATGTTAAATTTAATGTAAAAAAAAAAGTAAAGAAATAATGTTCAATTCAATTCAAAACGACTTTTGGTAGTCGACCAAACGAAGCCCCTGATGCATTATGCAACTCTCAGCACTCGAGAGTTCAAACAGTTGCAGAAGCTCTTAACATATATATTACCTAAAAAAAAAAAAAACAACTCGGGCCAGGCTACGCAAGGGCTATTTACCGAAATTCGCAATACATATTTATAATTTTACTTTATATACATGTGATCATATTGGAAAACTAATAATCATAACTTGAAATTGATGAGACAAAATTATATCTTAATTCATAATATTTTGCTGCTTTTCGATTACACATAACAATATAATATATAAGTTCGTCAAATTATACATCAATAACATAATTATACACATCATGGTTTTACATGCATGGTTTAACATCATGCAATATAGACTAAAAGTATACTTGTCTTTGTTGTCACCTTGTGCACTTGCAGCCTTGTTATCAAATGTCATGTGTTTTCTTACCAGGCATGGTGATTAACAAAGCCACAAAAGGATTTTTTCGAGGCAACGACTGTACATTTAACCCAAGGAATTTATTTACATATAAATTATAGTTGTTAAAATATAAAACTTACGAGATGAGGCTTTTATTTAGTTTGTCGACAAAGTATTGTAGTACGTGATTCGATATTATTTAGTGAAGTTATACTGTATATATAGTTGTCTTAAATTATGATATAAATGTCTTTATTATTGATTATTTTGACAACTATTTCATGCATTTGTCCTACACCTTCAAAGTATTAATATTGTAAGCATTCGTTATATTATATATTTGTACAATCTCAAATATTTGTATACAAACTCAATCCGTATAAAATCTATACTGCTATAAAACCTGACGAGCATATGTTTATCTTTATGTGATCTACAGGGTTGTACAGCATCCATATATAGTTATATACCTTTGAATTTATCTGATCATATGAGTGCAAACTTTGATCTTGGAAATGGATGAAAAAGAAATCACTTTTGGTATAAAGAAATTATTTCTTGTTCATGTTTGAATTTTTAAAATACTGTCTCAGCTGGAGATATGTTTGGCGGCAGGTAACACAATTACCTGTAATTACACGTCGGGTTTGTTGTTGCTTGACTATGACGTCAGCAACGGCGAGACAGTCCGTCTGAGAAGGTCGCTAAATTATCTACAGTAACTCGGCTTGGAGCAACGATACAAAATTTGCAGGGTGATATTTCTAGGGGCAATGGGTTTAATTATTATTCTCTGTGCTCATCGAGAAGCTGCATATTTATGTCTCTAGTATAATATGTATTTCTGTGCAGGTAAAATCAACACGTATAGTATATTTTTGCATCACTGCATACAAATAAGTGTAATGAAAAGAGGAGAATATTTTATTTTCTCTTTAGTCGACCTACTTTTATTTATTTTTTAAAAAATGTTTTTAATTATTTTAGTAAGCTTCTATATAATAAAACTAGAATTTCAACAACGTAAATTAAATTTTTATTTCATTAAAATGTTAATGATTTATCTTTTTTTTTTCTGTACCTCTTCTATTTTTTAAAGTGAAAAAAGTACATAAATAATATATATATATGTATATATATATATATATATATATATAGAATAGCCTGTAAGCTATGCATTCATGAAGTTTTACCACTCAATAGCTTTATGAAAAGCAAATTAGGTTAAAATATTAAATAAAACAATTTTTATTTTTCATTTTAATTGAATTTCTAAAGTATTTTATAGAATAATAAGACCTTTCAATGAAGTTACACGCATTTTTTTATTATTCAATTATTCTATTAAAATTTTATTTGAAAACTCATTTAATTTAAATTGAAAACATAAAATTTCAGAATACCTATAAAATATAATTTATATGTAAAAAAAAAAAAATTCACGGACTATCGGCAATTTGGTGCTATACATCACGTCACCGTCATCTCCTTAACGTTAATCTGGGAGGGATAATTTGTACCACCCGAGGCAGCCAGCCGAGAGATTGGTAAGTTTGAGCTGGCGGTAGAGCTTTTGGCTTGCCGCCCGCAGCTAAAGAGAGTGTGACATTACCAGCCATATAAGGCCGGCGACCGCACGAGAAGAAGTTTGGGGCACGCGCTGCTCAATCTTGGCGAGTGCTGGCGACGATCGACAGCTGGGAATGGCTCTCAAGCCCCCCTCATATATTGCCCCCCTACCCCGTCGGTGACCCTTCCTGCACCCTTGACGCCAGTAAACATCGTCGTAGCCAATATGGTGCACCAATATCCAGCAACGTGATGGCTCCAAAGCAAAACATAATAAGATCTCTCTGCAAAGCCACCCACATTACGATCGACAAAATATCTATCTTGTCAAGATATGACATCGCCTAAGATGGAAAATTCAATGTAGATATCGATTGAAAGTATTGTGATGACAGAGTAACGAGGTCACGAATACAGAATTGATCATCTGGAGAATTGAATTTATTTCTATATAACCATTGAGAAATATCCCAGAGAAATACAAACTTCGTAAATTGAATTTTAGATTATTATTAAAAGTATTATTTTTTTGTATATAACAAACATGACAAATATAATCGAAAGAATCATTTCCAATATCAGTATGACATTTAATATTTTATTGATAATAAATTGAAATATACATTATTATAAAATGATTAAAAAAACAACATTTTTGTCCATAAAAATATAAGTGGTACTCAAATATGATTAAAAAAATATTGCATTTTATAAATTTATAATACATATATAGAGCACAATGTTTATTTGTATTTTTGTGTTTAGAAAAAAATATAAATAAACAAACTGGTATATATAATAAGCTTATACTATATCTTACCAGAGTGATAAGAAGATTTTATAGTACATATATAAGATGAAGAGTAAAAAATACATATATTTTAAGTTTGAAAAAGAGGATTTAGTGTAACATAAGCCTGCATACATTTTGCTAGAGATTTATATTCTTCTCTTGTTCTCTTTTTATTTTTTCCCTTCTTTTTTTTTTCACAATGTCGTAGCCGTGAACAGCAGATTGAGGAGCAAAACCACAGCATGGGGTGGACACCACCTTGTAAAGGAGAGAGTCGATAACGGGCCAGCTCTCATCTAATCCCAGGGACAGTGGATTGCACTCGAGTTGGGAATGAGGAGGTGGTTGGCTATTCTTCTCTTGTGAGCCGCAGAGTTTAACACCCCTACAGCAACTTGCTGGACCCACGTAACATGTTCATCTCTCTAGTCTTGTGGCCACTCGAGCATCCCAGGTATCTTCATTCATATAATATACAAGCTCAACACTTTTCAACAACTTTAAATCATCGTGTTAACTCCTTATCTTTTTTTAAAAATTTAATAAATTGAATCTCGATCGTATCATTATTTTTACAATAAGTTGAGAATTTTTATAATACTAAATATTAAAAAATTTCCTTACGATTATAATTAATTCATTTATTATTATTATTATTCACTAAAAAAAATGACTTTTATATAAAATGTAATAACCTGCAATGAAATATAACAAAAAAGTTTATAGACATTTTTTTAAATCTTCTGACGTACATATTTTTTTGTACTTCTTTCAAATTGAGCATTAAAAATGTAATTTAGAATTGATCAAATGTTCAATTTTGTTTGAAATAAGAGTTCAACGAATTTTGATCCCTTTAAATCTGTACCGTTAAGCCTGATCTCATAGACGTCGACGTTTTCTTCTTTTTCCTTCCTTTCAAAAAGGATTTGATTGCCTGTCCATTTCAGCAGAGGAACCAATCACATGTGGCCTTCGCATCACCGTCGGATTAACAAGAGAGTTTACCTGCTACTAACGAAACTCATGTTTTTTTATTGGAAACTCACTGATCCAACTACCTAAGAAATGTGAACTCTGATACGTTCTCAGGTCGTATACAAAGTATATTGTTACGTTCATATTACGTAAGCTGACGAGTTCAAAAGGTTATATTATGCAGTTTTTTTAACAAACTAGAAAAGCAATAAATTAAGTGCGTTCAAAACAGATTAAATTATTTTATAATTGAATTTCTTGGAATGAAACTTGAATACAAAAAAATGGAATAAATCATTTTACTTTTATTATATATTTGTTATGAATAAATTTTAAGTTGTATCAAATAACAAAATTGAAGTATTAAATTAACTTTTTATTTGTTGAACAAATTTAGATTATATTTGCATTTTAATTGGAATTTTTACATTCAAAATGAAAATTACTACATGTATATCATATTAAATATCGTTTAAATATATATTATATAAAATACAATGAATACTATTTAAATTAAAAAAATGCTGTTTAATAAAAACAGGCGTCCACACTGAAGCAAGCGAAGGGATGAAATTGCAATTTCCTTTCCTCCTGCTTAATTGTACAACAGTAACTGACACTTTGACACTAAGTAATCTAAAAACAATTCTTTAATTTCGAACTCTGCACTTTCAAGTTTAAATGAAATAATCTGTGATTGATCGTTTTTAAAGACACTAAGAAGTTCTTCTGTTAAAGAAAACTTTATCTAATATTTTATAGTGCACTGTGTGGAAAGTTAAGTACGGATACATTGGGATATACTGATACCAACACTATTTAAAGGCAATCTTCTAAAGTCAATGTATTTTTTTTTTTCTTGTGAACTATGACCTAAATATCTCTACTTCTAAAGAAACAAAAAAACATTGAACAAGAATTAATCTATATTGTACAGATATACACTGAATAAAAATAATTGCTGGAAACTTCTACTCAGGCTAAATTAGCTATTGCTTTATAATTAACACTTCAAGTTCCACTAAAAATATATATAAACAAATTTGCTTTTAAATACATTAATTTTTTTTAATGAAGCAGTCAAATTATGAGTTACAAACTATGGATAATTATAAACATGAAGTAATTTAGATATGATTTCAACTGAATGAACACTGCTTTTTTTTTTTTTTTAAAGTTGAACTGGTTGCTGATATTATTGCACCTTCAGATTTAAATGTCTGCATATATCCTCATAAAGTATGGTGCTTAATACTCGGGGTAAAAAAATATAATCATGGTTGCTACCAATTCAACCTTTTTGTAAAACAGTTTATATAAACATTTAATTTTTCTCAGTGTATGTATAAGGTAAAAACTTTTGTGGATTGGATAAAGTTTATTGGTTTCCGATAAAATTTAAAGCACTCTCCACTTATAGCAATCAATGTTAATGAAGCTAATTCATCAGTATTGTGTTCTATCTAACTCAAGAACTTAAGGTAACAACCGGTAATAATCAGGTTTAAATTACAGAAGAGAGCATCAATTAATGTAATAGATCAATTTAAAAACAAAGGTACTTTTCTTTCTACGAGTCTTCAAGGCATATTTGAAAAAAAAATTAAGAACTCTGCTGCACTTTTAGGGAATTGCATGAAAAACATTTTGCATTTTGTTTTTTATAGTAGGTTTTAAATTACTTTTTTCTAGTAAACAGTACATGAAAAGAATTTATTTTAATTTTTGTAGAACATTCAGGTTTCATATACTCCATATATTATATTATTCAACGTGAATTAAAATAGCTTAAATAATTGAAATATAAAAATCAATGTAGCTTAAAATTTCATTACACTAATAATTTATAAAAATCTTAATGCTTTTCAATTTAAAACAAATAACTTCTGTTCTAATATTATTGAAATTATAAATTAAAACTTAAATCTTGAAAGACAGACTCAATTAAGAATTTAAAAATATTAAATTTTTTTATCTAACACTTTTTTTTGAAACATCATAAATTTACCTCTTTAATGCAACTTTTTCACTGTACCAACAAAAAAAAACTCATTATTCATTAAAACAATATGAAAGCTAGAGAACAAAACCTACGCTTTATAATCATCTCTACTTTCATTAAAAAAAATATTACTATAACGAGCGACCAGTTTAATAGCATAAATGATAAATGAGAAATGGTAGATTTTGTTCTGGTATACATACCGAGAAATGAGAGACACATTTCATATTATATAGAACTAACTTGCTATCATCCTGTAATGTCTGTGTTGGACATTACTGGTGCGTATTTCACGCTGTATATAGCAAAACCTTACCTTACAGTCCTTATATAGTAACCTAGCAACCATCGTTCGCTTCGTTCTTGTTTTGTCAGAATAATACAAGAGAAATACTATAACGGAGGATGTTGTTTAGACACAAACCTATGGCTCCTTTTATTTCCTTTAATCATGTGTATTATTATATTCGCCTAGTTGAACATTATTATCATCCGTAATTTGTATTGTAGTTTCATCATTTATGTATTCTATTGTTTGAATTATATAATTATTCACTTTAATAAATTTACTATACAAATTAGGGTTATATGAAATAATTTTGAGATTACAACATAATGAAGGTTTTATGTTTAAAAAGATACAATAAAAAGACAGTAAAAACAGACAAACAATGAATTTATGGTAAATTTCGAGTGTATATTTCAACGTATTAACTGAAAGTACCATATTATATGTTTCTCAGGCTCAAGCAATGAAGTATGAAAAGAGACTTAAAATCGTAATAGCAGCTATAGGTAGAAATATTTGGGCAAGTAACAATCAGACAAACTTGTCTTGATTCTTCCCCCAAAATCCTCCCAATAAATTAAGTTCACTACGCTTTATAGATTGTATACTCGTCGCTTTAGAAAACTTACCACTTGCAGCCTTGTTAATTACCATGCCCTGTGTCATGGGTTATGGTGATTAACAAGGCCAAAAAGGGACATTTTCCGAGGCGACGACGTACATGTACAACGACATTGTAAAAAGCAAACTGAATTTCTGACCATCTTCGGTTTCTAATCGCTTCCCATTTGTAAATATTTCAGTTTGTGATGCTTCAAAACTTAGTATATATATTTTCAAAATAATTAATTTTAATCCTCTCTTTATGAGCTTTTCATGTTAATTAAACGTATTGTTTGACTCTAATAGTAGATAGTGTTTTGAAACACTAACTAGACGGAAATTGAGTGAGTGCTCGTTGTGTCAACTTCAATTAGTTTGCTTTTTAATTGCATTATGATGAAGCTAATGAAGGGATGTAGTAAAAAAAAATCACCATCATCATTATTATAAAAAGCGCTTGATTCTATTTATTGAAGAAAACAAGGTAGAACAGCCTTTTTTCGATTGTATGTTTTTTTTTAATGTTAAAACTATTCATAAAAAAGCAACTTACATCGATGATGTTAATTATTATTTTAAAATTTTCACAATGTAAATTATCGTAGTCTGTATCGTTAGTTGATTGGTTGATGGGAAAAAAGTTTCTGTTTTACTGTATTTTAATTAATTAGGCCATGGCCGCTCGTATTCATACATACGAGTTCGTTATGTTGTTATAAGTTTGAATACTTACGCCAATAGCAGACTATGCTGTATAGTAAGCTAACATTGTAAATAAATAAATGAATTATGCTTGGATATTATTGAAATTCTTCATGTTTTTACAAGAAATTAAATTTTTACTAATTATTACTCGTAAAATATTCACCTCGGTGCAGCACGAACTTTACCCCTCCTCCTTCTCCTTTTGAGGACTTTGCAGTTGATTCAAACAGCTAATATATTACAGCCTTCATGCTCTTCTTACCACCTCCAAAACCCAAAATTAAAAAACCGCATCTCGTTATTTCTTAGAACTGCAGCTCCAGCAAATCAGGCTTGATTGATTGATTGATTGATTGATTGATTAAATTGGCTTCAAGTTTTTGCTATACAACCACCATACATAATCGCACTAACTAATTAAAAAATTCATAAATAATTCAAAACGTTCAAAAGAATATATATTTATTTAAAGAATTTGAATGATTTTTATTTGATCAAATGTCATCAGCTAGATGGCACGTATAGATTTGTAACTATGATGATGAAGGACACGATGAATCGTGTCTACAAATCAGGCTTAGACGAAGTTCATTTTTTCTTTCATTTATTTGAATGAATTTAGCTGTTTTTAAATCTCAGATGTTATATTATACCCCGCTTATGACATATTTTTAATAATGTAGGCTATATTACATTTCATTTGTAATAATGAAGTCATATAATTTATAATGCTAATTTTTGTTTGCTACGTGTATATAGTTATATATTATGTATAAAATATAAAAGACGAGAAAATGTTTGACGGAAGAAGTTCAAGTGAAAAAGTTTAAATAAAAATTTTTTGTCTGCTTATTATTTGTACAAGTACGGTAAAAGAAAGCCTTAACAAAATTATAATTTCAAGTTGGTCTCAAACGAAAAAAAAACAGTCAAAGTAATTTGAAACACACGAAAATTAGCCGGAAATAAAAGCTTCCTCTTCCTTTTATGAATTTGATACTCACGAAATTTTGCAACATAAGTACTAACTGTGTTTAAATTTTGTAAATAATAAACCTTACACTTGCAGCTACTTCCGGTGAGATCGATAAATTACTGCGACTGTGGTGACTAAATACGGGACTCACCTTCGAGGAGTGTCGACAATCTTTTTGGACTGCCAGAAATTAAGACTTTTGGCCTCACTGCTTTCTGAAACACAAAGAAAAAAAGAGACAATTTTAGAGAACTGTGTTTTCATATAAAAATCTAAAATGTATAATAAGACCTTTATGCTAATTTAATCACAAAAGAAGAAGTTAAAACTAAAGAAGGGATATTTTTTATTTCATTCTCTTTTTTTGCTCTTTATATTAATTTCTAAAGAAAAACGGAAATTTCTAACAAAAGCTTTACAGTACATGACATAATTTTTTTGAAAAGAACTCGTGATATTGTGAAGACCTTATAATAGTTGAAGTTTATGAATTAATTAAACACTCTTTTGGCTTTTCATGACAATTAAAAATAAAAAAAATGAATGTGTTTAAAATTATTGGTGTTGGATACAATAAAATGTATATTTCATATATAAAATTGTAATATGCAATTATTAAATTATAAAGAAATAAAATAAATAATAATTATAAATAAACCTTTTATACAAAAATGAATTTTAAAGTAAAAATTAGATTTGAATGCAATTTTAGAGTTTGGTTAAAAATATTTTAATTTTACTAAGAGCTTTTCCAGCATTTTTGTACTACTCAACAATCTTTTATATGTACTGAAAAACAGCTTACATGCTTTTTTTTTTTTTTTTTTCGTAAAAGCCGCAGCATTTTAGTGGTATATTTCTAGCAAAAATATAATATAGAGGTTTAATAAATATGAGTATATTTTTATAAGGGGTAAATAAAGCTTACGTTAGCAACTTTTGTATATAGTTTATTAGGAAGTAAAGAATTTAAGGGGGGAAAAAAACTTGTTTCGACATGTAAATGAGAGTAGAAATAAACTGCATCAATCATCGTAGTGAAAAAAGATGAGATAGGGGCTCATTCCTCAATCTCTCAAAATGTTTTATCATATCACTCGCATGGAGGAGAAAACGACAACGTTCTATATTCTGCGGGTATAAATAAGTAGGCAGTATAGCTAGTATAGCTGCTTCTGCTGTGTTGTCAGTTAGGCGCCGGCGGCGATCATAAGCAAGGCGCCATGAGACAAACTCACAGTAAAGCTTTTGTGTATTGCACTTCTAGACTATATTATATTATATAGTTTATTATTCCATGTTATAATATAAAATGAAGGTAAGTCATATATAATATACATACTATAGGGTAATTTAATACAAAACGTATTTAAATGTAAAGCTAACATTGGTAAGATTTGAAAATTAAAGCTCAAATCACAATTCATGATTTCTCTGAAGCAAAATCAGTTTTTCTTGTTATCTTGTTCATGATTGGTCTTTGGAATTATCTGTCACCAATCATGAAGAAGATAAAAAGAAAAACTGATTTTCTTTCAGAGCAAAAGCAAAATATCTTATCAATTGTAGTTTGAGCTTAAGGTTTCAAAAATTGTATTTAAAAAAAATAATGAATGTTGCCAAATTTTCTATCTGTAAACACCAATCTAAAGTAATGTATTAACAATTGCATATATTTTCAAAAAATGTGCATTTATATAATTTCCCATAATTTATTTCGAAATTATATACAGTATTTGTCGTGAAAACTATTATATTTTGTAACTAATGCATGTTTACATCCAACCCTTCATTTAACCTTTTATTTATTCCAGACTCTAGTATATTTTTTTCATTCATGACTAATTTTAGAAACATTGACATATTCACAATAGCATTCACCCAACTATGCATAAAAATAAAATAAAACAAGGGAATGGAATTTAGTATTATAAATGAAATCGTGTTATTAAATTTGTTGAATTCATTTCAGTGTATTATAGTCCATAAATCTAAAAGCAAAAAAAAAATACTCTACACATCAAATTATATTATACATCTGCATGCTAAACTACATAATATGTATACAGTATATTATTTTTACATGAAAACAAAGACAAATGGGAATAATCTGAAAATAAAATATTATATAAATTTATGATAACATAATTACATAACTGCTATGCGGTAAGAAGAAAATCGTGTACAGCCAAAAGGCAATTATAAAAAAATGTAATATTTCATTGCAATATTATATCGCATAAAAATACTATATCATGTAAATTTATTATTACAGTAAGTATTACAGTAAATTCAAGAGATATTATATTAATTTACATACACAAGAGTTACGATGAATTTCTGTAAACTGTTTCACAGTATACTTTGACTTAAGTTTTTGTTTAGTCTCTCTCTCTCTCTCTCTCTCTCTCTGCACCATTTATTATGATAAGGTCTCTGGTGTATTTATGCTTCTGTGTGTTGAACGGTGAGCATGCAAGCGACGGCATAGCCCTTTGGTCTGGATAGAGAGAGCGCATAAACAAACGTTGTGACAGTGGAAGGCCCCACAGCCTCTCTGAGCCTCTCCTCGTGGTCCAAAGTTAGGAGGTGGGGGAGCAATTCTGCCCACCACACTCGTCAAAAGCCTGGACATGACAATTTTAATTTGACGAGCGGAGTGCGCATAGAATTACTGCCAACCAGTCTTTACTACTGTCCCTCTGAAAGCAATGTAGTCTGTGCTGGAGAGCTGCAATGTCTCTATTCGACTGCAGAAAATCACATTTTTTGCAAAATGAGAGTGGGAAAATTTAGACTATTTTTTTAGGGAATTTAAAAAGTTAATACGAGTTCTTTCACAAATAAATTGATATATAACATTAGAATAAATCATGAATTATTTATTGAAAACGTTATTCGAGGTATAATTATTAATATATTACTGCACATTAGATTTTTAGATTATATATTAGTAATAGTATTATAGATTACAGACACCATATATATAACATATATTCAGTGTTGAAAGTAAGCCGGTGCGCACCAGTGCGCCGCACTGGTAAGACATTTGACGCCAGTGCGGCGCACTGGTAATTAAGACACTGATCGAAATTTGCCAAAAAAATTAACAATTTTTAACGAAAAAAATAATATTTGCAAGTGTGAACAGATAACATTATAAAACATTATAATCATGCTCAATGCATGATAGTTATTGTATTTTTTTTTCCTCTTTCACGAAGTTTTAACTTGCATGGCACTTTCTTTTAAAATTTGTTCTAAAAAAATAATTGAAATCTACTCGATCTATTCACTTATATTTATTTTTTCATTACGTAAAAAATAAAAACGAATTAATAATTTGAGGTATGAAATTGTTGCATTGTAAATAAATAGTAAATAAGTGCTGCAGTCAAACATTATTATTATAAATTAAAAGACTATGTTTAAAAAGTTAATTATAATATTTGATCATAAATGCACTTTTTATGGCGAGCCTTTTAGAGCAGATTTATTTATTATATTATTATTTTTTTAGATTTTTTAAATCAAAGAAATATTTTTAAAAGTTTTTTTTTTTAAATATCTGTAGGTTTATTGTTTACTATTTTTTCTTCAATTTTTATATGAAGTGATCATGATGTTTTATTACATGATCATGGAAGTGGTAAAATCGTTAGAACTTTTTTAAAATTGCAACCTTTCATCTTTTTGGAATATTTTGTTTAAACTAATTTTCGAGACATTTAAAACAATATTAACATTTATTAAAAAAAATAAAACATTCTAAATTGTGAAACAGTTAATTAAAATATTTTTACAGTACTAACACTGCTGCCAGACATGCATAGACAACGAACAACGAAGTGCTTAATTTGTTTGTGATTTTTTTTTTATATAAAAATTTATATTTAAATTTTCAGTAGGCAGCACGTACAGGAAATATTTTTGAATATTTTTTTCATCAGTTTAGTGTGGCACTATATTTTTTTTTTCGCGGTTAAAGAGTTTGAAAAAGTGTTTAATTTTACTTAATTTGTGGGTTAATTCTCATAAGGATTTCCAATATTTTTTCCAGAAAAATGACTCAGTAAAAAAATGTTTTATTTGTAAATCGAAAATCTATTAAAGAAATTCATCATAGATTACTTATATTGTTAGATATTTTTTAATTGGTTCCATAGTTCAGATGAAGTGTGAGTAAACAGTAAAATGCTGCTTTCTGTGCCATAAATTTGCATGTTAAAAAAATTAAGCCTCCAAAACACCAACTTTGGGAATTTTTTGTTTTTAATTTCTAGATAGAGGGCATTTTAAAATATTTTTAGAAAACAAATTCTTAAAAAAAAAAAATAAAATAACCCCTCACTCTAGTTGAAAAATCTCTTAGGGGTGCATATGCATCCTTGTAAAAAAAAAAGAAAATATTATAAATCAATTTCACTGCAACTTTTCAATGAAAAAAATTAAGCCACGCCCCTTTTTCCCAAAAAATCGCGCCTCCGGCGGGGGTTCGGGCCCTTCAGGCCTCTATCTGAAGCGCACTGGTAAGAAATTGAAACTACTTTCACCACTGCATATATTATATTATAACCATGTGATAAAAAGTTGAAATTTAAGTTCAATTTTTCCGGTCCCAGATTTTTCATTAAGTATAATATTTGTTTATTTCCTCTTTATTATTGTAATTGGTTAGTATATTCCTTTTATTTATTAAAGTGTATTACTAATAAACAATTAATATAATTTATTAAAATAATTAATATGATAAACAATATAATATTTAGCTGAAGGCTACCAATAATGGAAATTGTATTTTCTGTAAATAACAATTCAATTGAACATGATATTTAAATATTTTATTTTTAATTTAAGTATGCATTATAAAAGATTTCATTATTTACTATAAAAAAAGGAGTGCAATATATATAAATATCACCATGTATTTATATATAATACATTTTGTGGTTTTATTTAGTTTTCAATATATAATATGTATGATATAAAATTTATTGGTTTTCTGTTTTTTTCCCCCTGACTGACAATAAACATGCACAAAATGCATTCACATAGATTAATGAAAAGTCTGCTGTATATGGCATTGTACCCATATTTATTGATTTTTTTGAAGCAATGATGTTATAATAAAACACTGATCAAATTGACAGCTCTCGGCAATATGACCTAAAAAATAGCTTCCAACCAAATAAGCACTACTATTTAAAAAAAAAAAAAAAAGCTTTTTTTCATACCCCTTTTCAAATGATACCTAGCAAAGTTTAATGCATAGTCTGTTATTGCAATTAATCAAAAAGCTTCTCGTTTCGTTCCAATCTCTGTGTGTATGCTGCGATATTTTTGAACGACAAAAAGGTTGTTTATTGATATTACATTCAGTTTTGCTTACCTATGATACTGTAATATAATAACTTTTACCATTTTTTTTATCGATTTATAATTTTTTACCTGCCATCTATTTTCATTGATGATGGGTTTGATGTTTTTATAGGTTATTACACTTATTACTATACGTAGGTATTAAATTAACGTTGTATATTTCATCATTTCAATCAGCTTTAATTAAATTACTACTTACATTCATTTCAAAGAAATATATTGCAAAATATATTATATCAAAATTATTAACTCGTGAGTTTGATTAAATAATATTTACTGCATGCCATGGTATGTTTTTTTTTACAGTAATATTCCATTCACGAATCAATAAAATTTAATTAAGGTAAGTGATTTCTACCTCAAAATATACTGTTAAAGGGTGGTTAATGTTCAACTATATTCATTATTTCTATATTTAATTATTGTTTTAAGTCAAATTATTTGTATTAAGTTATTTATTAAGATTTATTTTTATTTTATTATTTGTTTATGATTTTTTTTCCAGTCAGTTCGTTTATCGACGTTTATATATTTTTTAGTATTTCTCTATAAACTATAATCATCATATTTGTATGCCTGATAAATGTTAGATTATTAAATATATAATTATTGTTTCATTTTTCAATTTTTTCATTGCTTGAACATTTCAGTATAATAGTTCTTAAAAATATTTTCTTATTTTGCATTTTCAGAAAAATATATAATCAAAATTACATAAATCGTACAAATTTCTGCATTATTTTGATTGAAAAAGTAGTACTTAACAATTATTATGTTTTTTTTAAATTCACCTAGTAAATATATAACAAGTAACATTTTTTTTTTCATGCACACAAATTAACAAATCTAGCTATCATATATATGAAAGTGTTTTACAATAATATTTAATTCAAAAATATTATTCAAATGAAACTATGTACCGTATGTTACAAACTCTACCTCGTCCTTCTATTATTTGTGCTCCGTACACTTCACATTACTAAAGGACCTTCACTCCACGTATTACAAATGCAGAATACATGTATACACCTTCCTTATTTCTGTGAACACGAGGTGGAATATTTATGTTATTCCCAACCAGTCTAGAGCGAGCCACTATGGCAGTGTTACAGCGGCATGTATGAAGATATTATGTCCATGAGAGTGTGTGTATGTAAGTCGTATCCCTGGTTACTCTTTTGTGAATAATGTAGAAGCAAAAGAAAATGGATTTTTGTGGCCAAGACGGTCTCAGAAAATATACGGCCGGAGTTTCGAGCAAGTGGGAGTGAGGCGGGCTGCATCTTGCAGGGGACGTTCGTGTTCATAATTCTGGGGCGCGCGTTGGCTGGCAAATATTTCAGTGAGCATAGCGGCATAGCCACATAAAACGGAGGGCATTTCACCCCGTCGCCGCATTAAATTGAGCTAAAACGTATTCACTATTGAAATATTCTAAGATAGTGTGTGTGTGTGTGTGTTTATATTAAACATTATATTTTCCCCCCCTTTTTTTTTGTAAGGAAAATTTATTTCTTTGCTTCTTTTTTTCTTGGCAGAAATCTTAGAGAATGTTATTTTCACATAAAAACACATTAGCTTAAAATTAGTCGTGATAAAGATTCATATTAGCCTAAAAGCTTTCTCCAACGTTACTTTAGACTAAATTATTATTATTATAACAATTTTACTTGCGTGCAGCGCTGATGTGGTTGAAAATTTTGTTGTTAACATTAGAAATTTGAGTATTAACGTCACATAAATCAACCATGTGAAGAAAACTAAGCGTATATTAAAATGATGTGTACAAAGTAATAATTCAAATAAAGTCACTGAAAAGTAAACTGACAAACTTTAAAATGTCAAAGTTTTGTCTAACTTTCTTCAGCTTTTAGTTAAAATATAATTTACGAAGTTGACAGTCAGCGATATAATAATATAGTCAATAGAAATGTTTATGTTTTAATAATTTGAAAGCATTTACTTTGAAAATGTTAATTAATAAATATTTTAATTATCTATAACATAAGAGAAACGTGTTCTTAACATGTTTTCTTAGAAGCTATATAATAAACATAAATTCACATTCAAAACTGATGTTAAAATATTATAATTTGATTCCCGTTTTTTATTATTGCTTTTTAATTCCACGTTATTAGTGTTATTTAAATGTGTGGTTAGATAGAGGCACTCGATATAATTGGTGTTGGAAGTTGCCATAAAGGTCAAGATCCAAATGTTAATGCACTTCAATGGCCTCCTCAACCCTCCATATCACTTTGACCGCTGGAGAACAGACCATTACCGCTGAGAGGTAATTTTACATTGAGCGTATCACAGCAATATCCTGTTTCCTGATTGGCCATTTAAGCTACTTTTAGAGTCACTATTTTTTCCCTTGCTTGTAATTTAGGTTATATATTTAAGTGATTTAAAAGTTTTAAAAAAATATTAAATTCCAATAAAGAATAAACATGAGAAAAAAAATATTAATAAACCCATCATGATATTAAATTAGCATCATGCAAATTTTTTGTGTATACTGTATTACAGAATCAATTAGGATTACAAAAAGCTCTATATAAAATAATATATATAAATAAATTTCCGTTCACTGCTTTGAGTTTTTTTAACCACCCTTTATTATTATATAAAATAAATTAATTTATTCTACAGAAATAACAAAAATTCAAGTCCAAAATTTCCTTTCCTGAAAAGGTATTTATTTAATTGAAATATCTTACCCTATAAGGATTAAAAGCAGACCATTAAGTTTTTGAAGGACCAATTAATTTTAAGGTAAATTTGCTGGACGTTGTTTATAGCTGTAGGACGTGTACCGTAAATATTAATTTGTTTGTCCGGTTAATTAGTAATTGTGTTGATGTAGCGGGTAGGGAGCTACTGCGCTGCCACCTGATGTTGGTAAGATGACTCTCAAGGGATGTGTCACCCTCTTTTGTGGCTCCAAAATATACCCTTACGTGGGGTCACATTAACACAGCATGTTTGAGATTCATGTTACACTATACGTAATAATTATATTAGTGTTGCTTTAAATATAGCATTTCCATTTTTTTGTGCTGTGTGTTCTAAAATTGATACACTTTATCGATCATTAACTTCAAGATTGCATGGTGATCTGAGGAAATATAGACGCGTAAAAAGTATTTGTTGAACGAATATTTGCTTCAAACACTACAGTGAGTGATGAAGATAGACAACCAGAAACAGGATAAATATCATGTAAAAAAAATAAAGTGTCAGCGTATAATGTTGATCGAATTGATTCATGATTAATTTACCGAAGGAAGAAACAAAACAAAAAGGAGTTCAATGAACTTTGGACTTAAATCGAGATAATTAATTTTAAAACGCCAGTTGATTTTTTTTTATCAACATTCACTCTAACAATTATCAATGTGTTGTGTCCGATTGTCTGATCATTTTGTCTTGAGGTTATAAGCAATTTTTTTCAGCATTAAAACCAAATTTGTAGGCTTTAAGACGAAATTTTACTCTTCTACATAAGTAACGAAATATTTTTTGATGATAAAAAATTTGGCTTACCTGAAGATAATTTAGCATAATTTAATATGAAAATAATATTGATCATCTTAAACAGATCATGTTTTAAATATCCATATATTTTTTTTCACTAGTATATTATTATAATTAAAATTCAATTTAAACTGAAAATAAAAAAGTATATACATATAATATAATATTAATAAAATACCATAATATATAACAATAATAATTAAAATGTAAATACTATATAATTACAAAAGTTTATAATTAAAAGAATATAATCGTTATCAAGTTTTGTATACTATTATATAGTGCTGATGTAAATATAAATTAATTTAATTACATAACAAAGAAGAGATAATGAGAAAACTTGTTTAACAAGAGAGAGCTACTACTTGCTGCATGCACATACGAAGAGGAGGGTCTAACCTAAACTATAGAGGGGGTACTCTCACTCACGCACAGAGAACAAAAGCTTTTGCTAGCAACTACTACATAACAGTGGCTTTTGATGAGTATACAGTCCAGTACGTGCCTTAAAGCAGCATTGCATGCGTTATAGCATATAGCATCATTATAAAATAACAAACTATCCACTTCTCGTATGTTAAATTATATAAAAATAACCCTTATTTTGTTTAAAAGTTACATTGAATTCATTGTATTCCTTTGAAATACAGTCAAATTAAAATAACATCACCACTGGATATTCCAGTTTTCTCTCTCTTCTGTTCAAAATTTAATATCAGTAACTTTACAATAAGTGCAGTATAATTTTAATGTTCACTTTTATGCAAAGTTTCATGCTTGAAATATTACAAAGAAAATACACTTCAGTGGAAATAAAAGCTAATTTGACTATATCAAGGCACGGTACGTAGAGGTGCAAATTAGGCTGGAGAGCAAGCCAATCTAATTGACATTGTGACCACAGAATGTAGCATGTATCATATTACATCGTGCATGTGTGAGAGTGCTTTATATATCATATCATCATATTATATCATACACGCAATGATGTAGGTAAAATATCATCACTAATTTATATCCTAAACTTTAAAATACATGTGTCATTAAAATGATACATATCAGGAATTATATGATACGTGTACTTGTTTATATATTGATTTTTTATCGTTAATTACCGTAAAGTGATTAAAATCGTAATGCTCTTAAATCATGTGTACTTTTTTTTTTAATTGGAAAGAGTATT
Organism: Siphlonurus alternatus; assembly: GCA_949825025.1. Lineage (NCBI taxonomy): Eukaryota > Metazoa > Arthropoda > Insecta > Ephemeroptera > Siphlonuridae > Siphlonurus > Siphlonurus alternatus. The sequence continues at coordinate 19,936,376 of OX463781.1, forward strand.
ATATTTTTGCAATTTGTGATTGACGTGATATAATTTTTTTTATGGATTATAAAATTACAGAGTCAAAGTGTAAAGCACTTTTACAATTAATTTAATGCTGTGTAATCATTTTACTAATTAATTTGAATACTGCTTTAGTAATTCATTGGACTATAATATTTTGCAATATTTAAAAAGCTGTACAAATACTCAAAACAACAAAAGTACTTGAATATCAGAATTTATGTTATAGCTATGACAAAAAAAATTACATTATTATAAAAATAAATTGACTAGATAAAATAAAATTTATGAGAATAAGTAGTGTACCTTTAAGTACCTGTTTGTTCAATAAATAATGCTGAAGTGCACTACATGAAATGTTTTTCCGAGTATATTGTTTTTGAGAACATGTTCTAGGCGTTTACTGCCATGATAAACAATGCTGGAAGTGGAGAGAACACTCAATAAATGCTATTGGGGACACCGTGAGAGCACCATCACGGTGGCACAAACACACGTAGCTGCTTCTCCACTGCCATAAACTTAAAAAAACTAGTCAGAGCATATTTACCCATCAAACAGGTTATAAAGATCATAAAAAGATGTAAAACTCATGTCACGGTCATTGATGGCGCTCGTGTGTTCCATTATATATATCAAAAGCTGACATTAGTAATGCATTATTTTTTAGAAGACAATATTTTACAATATTTGAAATATGTAAAAAAAGGTTTTCATATTTCTTATTTTATACGAGACTATTTTTTTCACATTTTTTATTCAAATGTGAGAGTTTTGATAAATAATAATATAGAGTTCCCATTTCCCAAAAGTTATTTGTACTAATTACTATAAAACGTATTCTGTATAGTGTGAGCATTAAGAGACTATTGATTTGGTGAAATTTAAATGCATGCAAACATTTACAAACTCTATACCTGGAAAATTTGTTTCCATATTCTAAATTCAAACGTACATTTACATATATTCAAGTGGTATAATAGTATTATAGTTATTTACTATTTAAATTAGGTATATACTGAAAGTCAATAGTTTACAAATGAACGCAAAATTTAAATTAATATTAACACTCATTTAGTAATTTAAACTCTCTTGTTTCGATTCCCTTTCACCTGCCGTTGTCCGGAGCTTGGGGTGCTCAGTTTGCCCCGCACCTCCGTCGTCCAGCCGAGGGACTTTCCTCCGCACACGGAATATTAAATCTCAAATATACACGACAACCACGCCCCCTTTGTTGGAAAATTGCAACCGATTGTTATCCATGAACTGAACGTGATTGTTGGAGAACTCGATATTGATTATACATTGTATTTCTTTTTACACAATTTGAATATTTTGTATAGTAAAATAATGTTATTTGAATGGCTTTAATAGACGACTTGCAAAACCCCATTTTTAGCAAAAAGTAAACAAAAAAAATTGACCCCCAGTTCATTGTTGTTTTTATTATGTGTAAAAATTTTGCTTATACATTGAACCTTATGGGAAATTCACGATTTTCACACCAGATTTCAATATGTTACAATCCTACGATTCTAAATATAAAAATATCACCAGAATCTGCAGTATTTGGCCATTTATAATGCTGAAATGCGTTTCAGAAGAAGTTTTCTTTACTTTAATATGGTAAATTTCATATGATACCAAATCAGCCAATTGCATGGGGGAAAATACGTAACTAGGCAAACTCTAATAGTTTGTTGATTTTAACTGTTGCAATAATCAACAATCTGGAAGTTCCTTGGTCACGTATCTTCCCCCATGATGCAATTGGCTAATTTGGTATCATATGAAATTTACCATATTAAAGTAAAGAAAACTTCTTCTGATACGCATTTCAGCATTATAAATGGCCAAAAACTGCAGATTCTGGTGATGTTTTTATATTTAGAATCGTAGGTTTGTAACATATTGAAATCTGTGTGTGAAAATCGTGAATTTCCCATAAGGTCCATGCAATGTATAAGCAAAATTTATACACATAATCAAAACAACAATGAACTGTGGCCACTGTGGGGTCACTTTTGTTTGTTTACTTTTTGCAAAAAATGGGGTTTTGCAAGTCGTCTATTTTTGTTGCTTTTCAAATAACAAATGAAATTCACTTTTAAAATTGGTGTTTTCAAGCCACACAAATATTTGATGAATTTTAGTAACAAAATTGTTATTGTTTGAAAGTTTATTGTGTACTAACATTGACATTTTGAATGTTTTAAATAAACTTGTCAATATTTTGACAAATTTAATCCATTTCAATAATATTTCAATTATCATACACAAACAAACTTTTAAGCATCAATATTAAGCTTAAATTATATATTATATATATTACATGAATATGTGTATATTTTATATATACGTCTACATATATCATATATAAGTTAAAACCTTAAAACACGTTGTGCATAATATATTAAATTTTTTTTGTTGAAAATGAATGATATACAAATAACCAAAAATGTAATTATAACAATTATTATACATTTCTAATTAATGGTATTTTAATGTTTGTGATAAAAGTTTGACAGTATATGATTAACATATAAATTATTACAATTAAACACGGCAAAGTATAATTTACATTTTGTAGATTTGTCATGATAATAATGTCATTACTGAGAGAAGTATACAAACCACTTGTGTATTACATCGACTACTATTATTTTATACGTATATAACCTCGGAAAATTTATAACAAACATTTTAATAATTACAACTCTATAAAAAAATTAAATGTTTGTTTGTAATTTTAATAATTTGTTAACTATAATTATTATAACTACGTTAAATATCAAGGTAACTTAATGAAAAAAAACATCGTATAAAAAACATAAGTAATTAGGTGAAATTTCAAACCTGTTTATTCCATAAGTAATCCATATTAAGTTACACTTAAAAAAGATGTTGACTGCATGGGTGTTCCATAGTATGATTAAATTTCTGAGCCACGTCTAGTGTGTTCATTATTAAGTTACATACTGCGTGGATGAAAGCTGACAAAAAATCTTGTTATCTAAAAAAATACGAAGAGGTGAATTAAGTAATTTAAATTAAAATTAGTGCGGTAAATAAATTAGAGATTGCAAAAAAAAAAAAAACGTTGGATATTTCTTTGCCTTCGAATTTAAATCATGTAGGCACAATTTTTGTATGAAATTTGACATCTAATATTCTAATGGTATACTCACAACTAGGTGAATTTTTCCAATTTCCATAAATTTATTTGTATAACTACGTGAACTAACAAGTCAACGATTTGCATCTTAGCTAACGTTCTCCTTTAGCAATGGAAAAAAAATAATTGTAAACCATATTGCTAATCATGCAACTCGTTTGCAAAAACATCAAAAAATAAAAATTATTATTTGATGTCAATTTTGATGTACATCATTATCTAATTATTTTGCAAGTATTGTACAAATTAAAACCTATTAATCTAAATGCACTAATTAATTTATACGCATAACGAGTGTGATAGTGAGAGAGCAACGATAAATCTTAGAAAATACAATTAAATATAACAAAGCTACTTGCATGCTTGACTACAGCGGTCATGATTATATGATTCATTATCTCCATTAAACACATGGGCATACCAGAAAATGTGATTCACTAAAGAGATTACCATTAGAATTCACGGAGATTGATTTCATAAGGAAAAATAATAGGAAAAGACTATAAGTATTGATAACCTGGGATCAAGATTTTTTTTTCCTTCCCCTCTTAAAAAAACAACTTCAACATAAAAGAATGGTATGGGACTTGCAGGGTTTTTGGAGGAGGCGGATCGAAGAGGGTGAACAATCGAGCTAGTGAGGGAGGGGGTCACATACGGGATTTAGGCTCCCGATGTGCCGCATAAATTTGAGTCTCCCCATAGCAGATGATACCATCCACGTCAAATGTAGACAAAGCTGGTTGGAGAGGCGAACCGTGAGGACCAGCAGCAGCAAATTGTTCTTGCTATGGCTTTACTCGCCATTTAAGCAGCCAGCTGTGAATAGTACATACAAACTGATGATGCAGCTTCCACAAAATTGTGTATATATGTTTTTCATATCACAGTCATACGAGAGAGAGAGAGAGAGAGAGAGAGAGAGAGAGGATGGTGGCGGCTCACAGGAACATAACGCTGGCAATCTGTCTAAATGTCAACCCAGCAATCCTCTCTGTACACTGCTGGGTATGTAGAGCGAGATGGCACTAATATGTCACATACAACACACTAGTGATATCGTGCACAATAAACATATTTCCTAGAGCGAAGTTTAAAATTTATATCATTATTACTGTGATGACATATGTCTAACTTTTATAAATAATAATAAAAAAAAATCTAGTTTTATTATGTTGAGTCGTTGACAAGTATAAAATAAACGAGTACTTTTTGTTATATATTTTGTATGTATATATTGTTATTTATAATCTTTGTGAAAGTTTCGCTTTAATACAATTGATATACAGATTCTTTCATCACCTAATATTAAATTTAATGTATAACAACTATAGAGAAGCAATTTCATTGTATGGCAATAATTTAATTAAATTTTTTAGCTTATTCATGTAAAAAATAACAACAAAAAACTTGTAAATAATATTATACTATTAAATATCATAATTTTGAGATTATAATTTCATGCATGATATTTTTGCACAAAGCTGTAATGCTCAGTTTTATCAAAATTTATATATATTTTCTTCTTTTATAGTGGGGTTTTAAAAGCGAAAAGCAACAAGAAATTTCCTTTTTCTTTCACCACGGAGATGAATTATAAATTCAATTTAATCTCAGAGAAAATAGCTCAACGCAGACAAATAGCCTGGCTGCTACGAAGGAGCTACTACATGAAATCTCTAATTTATTAAAACATTTTTCCATTAGACTCTCTTGTCTACCTCCTTCACTCCTCAAACAAATGAATTATAAATTAGAAGTCGTCCGCTTTACTGACGGTGCTGGTGCTTCAATGCACATCGCATGCAGACACGCTGCCGCCTCTCTACAAAATAAATGTTATACTATTGAGATTAAGAACAATATACCTGCTAAGGATTTAATCAAGCAACAGGTACTGTCTTCATACCTTAACAATTATAATTGAATTTTATAATCTAGTTGATCACATGATATTTTTATTCATGTAACGTTATATAGGTTTTAGTTCTTATCGCCTTCTTTATAACATTATAAATTGGTCAGTTGTGTAACATCAAATTATAATTTTCATGTCAATGACTCACACCGTCAAGAACAAAGTATCTGCTAATTATTTTTAGAGGGTAGAATTTAAAACATATATTATATAAGGCGGATCTCCTATCATACAGGTTACTTACTTAGTTTAACAAGGCCTGATTTTTTTTTTTGTATTTATTTATTTTTTTTTTTTTGCGGCATGGCGTTACAACTCCAAATTGATAACTTGAAGAATGATATAGAATGGTTTGTCTAGTCCTCAAAATATCACCAGGCCATCAAAACTAGAAAATATTATTTAGACAACCATTTAAAATTCCGTCTGTCTCTAGATGTATACACCTCGGGGCAATGTAACCACTGCTTGATTAACTGTGGAGAGCTTCTATTATAGAGACAATGAGATGGAGATTTGGAATTTTGGATAGGGGAGAAAAATACAATATAATAAGTTACCAAAAAAGTATCAGTTCAATTGATAGACTGTGTAAAGTACAGAAATAGAGTGGGGGTAAAGTGCACCTGTCCTGAGATATTTGACTATACAGGTAATTAGTTGGCTGAAAAAAAGCTAGATAAGCCGTAATGTTATACATTTACCAAGAAATATGTCATTAAGTGCATGTAAAATGCACTTTATTAACACAAACCTCTTGAAAGTTCCCTTTTTATGTTTACAAGTTATATAGTGTGTATATAAAAGAAAAAAAAAATGTGTCATGATCTCATGATATTACATTAAACTTCCATAGTTTGAACTTTTCTTCAAATAAATTAGAGGGGCAGGAAACAATAAAAAGCTCTCAATTCTCGACTATTACATCGCCGGATTCAAACACATGAATCAAGTGTTATAGTCACGCAACTATATATAATATATAAAAGGTTAAAACATACTGAGAATTTAATACAAAAAGTCATGTAATTTTATCCTTTAAAATGATCTAAACATAAAAATTAATTTAGCATAAAACTGTCATATACATATTCATATGAACAATGATATATTATACTTAAGTATATTTAAATGCAAAAAATCAAGAACCGTGGAAATTTTTTAACATTGTAAAACATAGCATGTTTAATAATTGCCTACTTAATGTGAGTATAAAAATAATTATATTCATATTTTATAAACAAACACATTTTACATTAAATAAATTATGTATAAAATGAAATTGTGATATTAAATAATAGAGTACCTTGTTTTAAAAAAAAATGAAACGCACATTAATTAGTTTTAATCCACTTAATTATAGTTCATTACATATTCATTTATGTAAAAATACACCATATAGTAAAGTAATTGAATATAATCTGTTATAATGAAATTTTTCTATATATATATTACTAAATCAATTAAGTTACATATAATTATTATTTTTTTTTCAACCAGCTCCTATACAGTCGTTTTTTTTATAACAATGTTTTATTTTCAATAAGCCACTCGAAGACGGCTGCGAAGTTATCTCAATATCTAAACAGCTGCGACTGCTGCGACTGCTGTTGTTCCTACCGTCTTTCCTCGCAGTTGAGGGTTATTTGGCAGCTTGCGATGCACACCCGAGGCGACTTATTAGCATATACTCCAGTTGAGAGAACCCCCAATATCTCTCTCTCTCTCTCTCTCTTTACTTCTCTAGTAGTTCCATGTTCTCTTTGATTTCCTAAGCCTTAAGCTAATATAATAGAAATCCCCTAGTCGCCTTGTTACAATCTGGTATATTGATTCTATGCAGATAGAAATGTCACTATTTGATTAGTTATAACCATACTTGAAATAAATGACTATTTTGTCGCATGAAATATTATTACTCCTTACAAATATTATAAAATATATACAGCTTCTCTATTTCAGTTTATATAAGTTTCATATATATACTATAAAGAGGAAATAAGCTTCATATTTTATAACAAATTTTTATTTCATTTTTTAAAAAGCTTTGTTGATATATATATTTATATTTTTTTTTTGTCAGGCAAAAATGTACACATTTTTCATATTACACTACAAATAAACATATTGTTTTATAATAAAATTCTCTTTTCATTTTGTACATTAAAATTAAATTATTTCATCCTTTTGTGACAGAAAAAAAAATATGCTCGAATAAATTTGATCTTTCATATTACAGTAGTCAAATATAATATCTCAAGAGCGGACTCATCAACTTTGTGTAGTGACCAAAAAATAGCTTAAGTATTGTGTAGTTTGATTGACTTATACTTTACTTATGAAAAATCAGAATTTAGAAAAAAAATCTAAAGAAATGTAAAAAATATAATGTAATAATAACGCCGTTAAATTTTTGTCTGGCACTCAAACTAAAATCCGTTCGAGAAGTAATTTCTTTATACGACAAACCGAAATCTGATTAAATTTTGTAAAAAAAAAATTGGCTTGGAATTTAATCATAAATAAAGTCCTTCATTCACTTCTGAAAATTAATTTGAAAATAAAATTTCAATATATATCAAATACGATTAAGCAATGGTACGTACATTATATATTAATTATTTTTTCACTTTTCTATAAATAGAAATTACTTTTATATACTTTTTTTGTATATCATCATTTTTTTTTTTTCATAAAATTATTTGAAATAGTACTAGGAATGAGGACTATGTCTTTTTGTCACGATTCGTATTTAAGCAAATTTTAAGAAAACCTAGTTCTAATGGTCACTGATTGAGACACACGTTTACTGAACAAGTAAAAATTGTATTCAAGCTGAAGAAAAGGATCTATAGCTCAATCTTATGGCTCAAAAAGTCCTAAATATACATTATAATACATTTTTATGAATTGAATAAAGGATATGGCTCGAAATTGTGACTACACTAAAAATGCTCTCAACGTGCTTTATACCAATTACTTACGTTAGTTTATACTTCAAACTTTTAGTATAAATTTTTTAAGAAATTGGTATTTGTTATTCTTTTACACTTTCCCCTTATATACCAAAGTAATTTTTTTAAAGAAAATAATACTTCTGGGAATTCTCGTGTTATTTTTAGTTACCATACTGCAGACATAACATATAAATATATAAAAAAAAACTTTTTTTTTTAAGAGTTTTGTTAAATACATATTCATAAAATATTAACGTTTTAAAGTTCAAACTTTAAATCGTTAAAATTTTAACTGCTTAATAAACGTGCAAGTATTCAAAACTCTTATTCTATTCTTATAACAATTTAACAATAAATTTTCTTAACACACTCACACGTTAAATTCATTTTAAACTTCATGCAATTTTACATAAATATAATAATAACTTTACACTAAAATTTTGTATGTACTTTTGAAAACTTTTGTAAACATAGAAGTTAAATGAATTTCAACATATAAAGAAGGGGGAGAAGAAGAAAGTTTTGTGTCAAATTAAACTGCTGCACAATTATTTCTTGTTTGATTGAACGACTCAGACACAGAGAGGCAGCAGCCGCTTCTGTAAGTGAAATATGCGGCGGCTGTGGTGTATATAGACGGGGAGAATCTCGTAGTTGCGTGTAAGGGGGAATATTCAACCCCTATTATACATAAAGGGGATGAAAAATTCTGACGTATATATAAAAACTATGATGACTTGTATGTAAATTAGTTAACAATCTGAGAACGTCCGATGAAGAATCGCCACCAGGGAGGATTGTCACCTTGCGTGGCTCACAAATCATGCGGGATGGTGCTCAACAACAATCGCTACAAACGAGCGTTCTGACAATGCAATGATCACGCCCAGGGAGGTGCAGCCATTGTTGTGTAGATCATAAACATCATCCAGCTGCAGCCACTGTTATAGTGCAAGGGGTTGGTATATGGTATATATAGTATCGTTATCAAAAATAGAATACCTTTCATTTTTATAGGTTTAAATGCAATTCAAGAGTTTATTACAATGACAGAAGGAGTATTCATTAATAACCTGCTGATGTTCTATAGCTTGTAATCCTGTACAAAGGTTACAGCACTGACACTCAATACTATATATATATATATATATATATATATATATATATATATATATATATATATATAATATACTCATGTACAATATAATAAATGGCATTGTAGATTTTTAGATTATGATTACACAGTGTAACAAATTATCCCATATGTTACATCAGAAAAGTTTTTTTTTAAGTATTTTTTTTTATATACCAAGTCTACAGCATCCTGTACATGTATATAATTTATATCTTATAATAGTTCCCGTAACAAGGTAAAAGTATAATGTTTAATCCTTATAACTTTTATAAAAGTTTTGAAAATCATGATAAAAAGGAGTATATACTCAATCATTATACAAAAAATCTTATATAACTTTTATAATTACCTTATAGCATGAGTAATACACATTATAAGTACCATGTATCATATACATATCATTGCAAAAACATGCAAACACAAAAAAAGAGAGCAGACAAAATAAATTGAAAAATATAATTAATTAAATTAAATACGTAGTATACATAAAAATCAAATCTAGCTATTAAAATTTTATTATATAACTATTAATTTTTTTGGGACCAGTGAATTAACGTAATGAATTATTAGAAATAAGATACTTGCAAAAAGAAAAAAAAAAAAAACTATAATTTTGCCTTTAAGCATACAAGAAAATCTTGGGATAAATGTAATATTAATTAGTTTGATAAGTGAAAATGGCATTGCTGGATATTACATGAGGACAGATGTACTGGCTCCGGTACAAATTTGGTGTGCGATACACGCGTCAGAGTTATTGATCAAAGGTGGGGAGGAGACATTACAGCTTAGCGAGCACTTAGCGACGTGAGCTGCCCCCGTGTCACCGCGAGCACGCAACCCCCCCAGCGTCATCACCACTTGTAGTGGATCTGCTGCTGTGTGTCTGGAGTCCGGGAATGTAACATAAGACGCTCTCCAGGGCCCAGCTGCCAGGTGAAATCTCTCTCTTATTTCTAACTAAATAATTTCTCTTTCTGTCCTTTTCTCTCTCTCTTACTCGTATCACTTAACAGCTCTTCGCATAATTAACAACAATTAAAGCTAAACTTGATGCGTGTAATTAAACCAAGTTTAATTATACCAATTTGATTTTATAATTTAAATTATATGAGATCAAAATGTTAAAATAAGAGAGAGAGAGAATTTAAGTATACGTACGTTTTATTATAATACATTTAAAGCACTATAAATAATTAATTAATTTTACTGACAATATAAATTTGGTAAGTTTATTATTGTTAAATTTAGATGAGAGTGAAAAGTTTTGAAATTGTAAATAAATGATTTAATAATATATGTTTTAATTTAGTTTATTTAGTTTATTAACACATATTAAATTAAGAGGTATTTTGATTACTTGGTACAATTAATACAATAATGGATTTGATTTATTATCAGGAGTAAAGACAAAATGTTAGTTTTTGTTTTGTATGCGGATGGATTATTTCATGAATTGATAAAAAAAGAACGTATCACCAGAAATATTGAGTTGCTCAATGTAATATAGCGCGGCTGTGCAATATCTTACCTGCATGATCTCATAAAATATAAGAAACAAATCGTGTGTAAAGCAATTTAGCAAAATGTCTCTCCATTTTTTGGTGTAAGACATATAAACAAGAAGTCTGAAATAGCTTTTTTTTTCTGTTGAGAACGATTTTTTTTTTTTTTTCTGATATGAAAAGAAGAAACTTATGTTGCACTATACGGAACAATATGGAGAGTAAAGGGTGGTAGTAGATCTACTTTTTATATTTTTATTTAAGGGTACCTTGAGGCTATATGATAAAATAAGCAAAACAGAGAAGAAGAAAAACGCTTTATTCTGATAAAAATAAGAAAGAAAAAATAAACTTTTCATATATTTCTAAATACGCTTTAGCCTTGCGGCTTTAAATCGAAACATCAGTTTCTGGTATATAGGTGAATTGAAAGTTTGTTGGGGGGTGGGGGATGATGTTTTACATCCCCAAGTCATCAGAGACTTGCTTGGTATCCTGGGATGACGTAACTCCTCCCCCCCCCTCCCAAATATCTTTGTTACTATAACGACATACTGTCTGCTTGCACACGATGTACTGTATGCCGAAGCTAAAGAGGCTCGCGGAACGTAATGATTCAATTATGTATGTTAAGGGAGTTGTAGGTATGTAGAGAGTGTACCGGTAGTACATTACCATCAAAATGTATTAAATAATATACCACATGGATGAGCCGTAGTGGAAACCTCAACTCCCGTCTCTCGATTACTCACTCTCTCTTCAGCACTAAATAAGCACTCATGTGGAATTTTCTAACATATGTTAATGTACACCTAAGTGGAAAATCGGAACACATAATATTCTCCTCCAAAGTTTACATAACAAACTTTATTTTCATCATGTTAATGTACGCACGTAAAATTTAAAACAAGTTTTAATAAAATTCTAAAATTATATTTATTTTATGTAATACAGTACATTATATACCTTATTTTCTTACTTTTATTAATAAATCAAGAATATTTATAACTTTTTTTTATCTGTAAAATATACAATATGTTTTCTTATACTAAATCTTCTGCCATTCAACTTTAAAATAAATAAGATATGAAATACATACATAATTTATTATGAAAACCGTACTTAAAAAAATTTAATAAATATATTTTCTTTATATATAATAAATAATTCTTTACTAACTTATTTATAAATATTTTTAAAAAATACCATAAAAATTAACACTTTTTGAAACTTAAGAAGTAAAAACCGTTATACGATACTAACGTTAATTTTTGTGTTAACTGTGTTTTGATAAAGGTCAAATATATAAGACATCAATCAAAATACAGGTATAAGAAGTTAAATCTACACAAGGCAATGAATTGATGAGTAAATAAATCCCTAACAAGGCTTAGTCATAATTCCTGGAAAGAATCACTTCAAAAAAAAAAAAAAAATCTCATGCAAATATTTCACAGCTCGATTGAGATCAATAGAATAAATACATTATACATTTTATCTTAAGTACACACTAAAAAATATTTTCATTACATCCGGACGATTGAAGTACTTCTTCCTTCATCAAAATAACGTCTTTCATCTTTTTTTTTTAATAAATAAATATATTTCAATAGCCTCTTAAACTGTATTTAATATTGTATATTTTCTATTCAACGCAGCAAACAAACCCCTCCGGTATTGAAGAAGAGATTGTTATATATAAGTATCCCCTATATGCGTAGACATGATTTTTTCCTATTCTTTAGGATTTCTATACAAAAGATTTTTATTTAAGCCTTTATGTGCTTGTGTATACATCGTCTGAACATAGCAGCAGTTTTGGTCCACACATCATCGTGTTATCTAAGATTTAGAACTACAGCAGGCAAGCAGGGGCGTGGAAGTCGAGAGCTCAAATACAATAACTACTATAGCTCACATAGGAGGATCGACAAAAGAATCAAGAGAACACAAAACAAGAAAAAATATATATTATTATATATATATAATATATATAAAAAAAAGAGAAGGAAGGGTGCGGAATCACCACGTGTATCATTGCTTGAGGCGGTGAAGCGGATTTTATAACGAATCTCAAATATACATTTGTAAAAGAGAGAGAGAGAGAGAGAGAGAGAGAGAGAGAGAGAGAGAGAGAGAGAGAGAGAGAGAGAGAGAGAGAGAGAGAACAGCGTGTATATGTGCGTGTGTGTGCTGCAGGAGGCGTAAATTATTCACACAAAAGTACGTATAATGTATAATATAAGAGGTAATGTGTAATATGAGAAAAGGAAATTATATAGTAGAAAATGTTTAGCATTATACAAGAAATACTTGTGTTTTCTGGTTAAAAAATTATATAAGAAACAAATAAATTGTTGCATAACTTTATATAACAATAGCAATTGTTGTTTAGTTATTATACTACGCAGAAATACTGTGGGGTGTTACCTCTGTTAACAATTTTTTTTTTTTTTTTTTTTACAAATTTGTATAGCAAATTTAATATTATAAGTGGCTGTATTGTATATACAATTACATTTTCTATACAAGAATATTAAAATTTATAATTAAGCAATAAGAAAAGAAATTTAATAGCATATGCAGTAAGTTTATATATAATTTTACGACATTATTCAGCTTATTAGTAATAACAGCAAAAGCCACGCAAGTACAAGGAATTCTGTTGGAAAAATCAATAAACTTATATAACAACATGGAAATTGTTAATTATAAATTTTGATGATTCTTAACAAATATTTTTATTTGCTCATTAGTTCACAACAATTTATAACAAGATTCATAAAATAGTAAGCTGTACGTATATATTCTAAAAAAATAACCAATGTCTATGCAATTAAAGATCTTAGTCTAAATCTTTAAAATATCCATACACAGAACAATTAAAACATTCTATAATTTTTTGTCTGCATGTTTCACAGTATGAGACCAATACAACTCTGAAAACGTATTTCAATTTTATTTATATTTATTATTTACGAGGATTATGTATAACATGAATCATATAGCTTGATTACCCTACCTGGCCTATATTTACATTGCCTTGTAAATTTATTTACTAATTGATGAAAAAAAATAAAAACAAAAAAGGCATAAGTCAAGTTATGGTACTAATTATAATTAATACAGGAAAAATTATAATTGTAGCATTCAATATAATGAGAAAAGCGGTACGGATGGATAAAAATTCATGCGGTGCAGACCCATTGTTTAGCTTTTACATGCTTCATCATACTTTACCCCTCAGGCAAAACCAACAACAATAATAATAATACAAAGGAGAAACAGAATACTATTTGAAAAACCCAAGTTGACTTTGTTTATAATATATTAATGTTAAAAAACATATAACAATCACAAAACATAAAGTTGATATAACTATAAATATACAACCGAAAATTATAGCCTAAATTTTATTATCAGCAACCACATAAAAACACCACAAAAATGTTGTACACTCAAAAAAACATAATTTTAATACTGTATAAACTTTTTTAAAACAAATGTGTATAATGTATAGATTTAAAATTAACGATGTACTCAAGAGTGTATTAGTAAATCTGATTACCTCATTGTTTGTTGTGTTATCGTACTCAAAAGTGTATTACCAGTTCCTTAGTATTCATAAAAAGTGGGCACCAGAATTACACAATGACAATTTTACAGACATTTTATTTTTCATGTTTTTGTATTGCTGTTTATTTTATTATGATAAACTAGTACTATAGAAAAAAAATCTACCGAGTACAAAATGTAATCTCTCTGTATGACATTGAAGATCATGTTATTTCTTGTTGTAAATATTACTGTTGAAATTCTTGGCACGTTTACATTATATATATAGTATAAGCATATGAGATCTGCAAAATATCTACTGTATAGAGAAAAAAAAAATCTTATGAATAATTCATATATTATAAAATGTAACTATCATTCTTTTCATAAAATTTTTGTTTGTTTTTTTTTTTTTTTTGTTTAGTGTGTTGAAGTGACTGATGGAAAGAAAAAGACTCCTTGAAGTACGCGTGTTGAAAGTTGTATACATCGATCGATGTATAATCGATAGTTATATAACGTATACATCGATCGATGTATAATCGATAGTTATATAACCAATGAAGCTAAATTTACAGCAGTGTAAAATAATATACGACGTACGTGCTTCCATTCATCGGTTAAAAAATTTAGTGTGGAATTAAGACGGGGTTAAGGAGACCATTCATTTTCAATGCGTATTTTGACGCATTTATATGTGACCGATTATCCTAACTTAGAAATTTAATACTATCCACACTTATATTGTGTACTCTATATTTATGTGATTGAATAAAGTTTGGAAATTTGAATTAATTTGTTCGGAGCCTAATTTAAAAAAGTACATAATAAGTACTGTATATATACTATAGAGAAATATTTCATTGAATATAGCCTTTCGCAAAGGTTGCAACTCCCATGCAGCACTCGAAGTGACTCTTCTGTGAAGCACGCGGTATGATAAATGTCTGTATAATGACGTTAACATAGAGCCTTCGCTTAATTTTCTGGAATACTAACGTATAAATTATGACTCAGGAGCCTTAATTACTGGGTGGCAGACTCTTGGTTATATTCTATAGTTTGAGTCTACTGATATAAATATACTCCCATGCAGTTCCTATTCTTACAGTCACTATTTACTTTTAAATTATTGATCACTGGAATTTCGTATAGTTTTTCCTTGTGTGTCTTCACCTGAGTCAACTACTCACGGAAATAAAACATGTGAAAATTAAGAGTGAGTAGACCAGCGAGGGAGTTACACAGGAAATATCATGCAGGACAATGACATCTTCAGAAGGTTATAGCACCGTGGGCATCAATTTAATCAATTTTGTTTCATATTAGAAGAATAATACCATATTTTATTATTTGATAACACGTACCGTCAAGCAGAGAGAGAGAGAGAGAGAGAGAGAGAGAGAGAGAGAGAGAGAGAGAGAGAGAGAGAGAGAGAGAGAGAGAGAGAGAGAGAGAGAGAGAGAGAGAGAGTTGATGAACTTGGGCGGTGGTCCATCTGAAGATGAATCTTACAGTATCTATATAGATTTGAATATTGCTGCATGAGTGTATCATATAAGAAAGAGTAGCACGCTCACATCATTTGTCATCTGTCTCCCGGGATGAGCAGCATCTGACATGGACCGCTTTTGTCTCCAACTCGCGTGTTTTACATCATGACACGTCACCTCAGTTAACCCTTTCTAAACCACGACTGTACAATTTCACAACCGCAATTTCCTCTTGTTATAATATGAGAAACAAAACAATACAATGTAGAAGAACATTTTATATAAAATACAACACATATACAGTATTGTATATTATTTGTATATTATTATTAATGAAAAGTTGCTTTCTGAGTGCAATACTGTTAGCTTGGGAGAAATAATTCATGGTATATCATCAGACTTCACAAATTTCTATAACAAAAACTCTTTTCATTTCAAATTTGCTTAAAAGCACTGTGAGAAATATTGTATAATATTCAATGAATAGAAACACACTTTGCTTTTAATGGATTTTGATATTACAAAAACAAAATTTGTATATTATATATATACATACATATGAATGTTTTGTTATTGAAACTGACTAAATTTTTAACGCAAAACTTAGCTTGCATGTGGAATATAATAATGTCTAATAGCAGATATTTTTGCACGTATAAATTTTTGCTATATATTATATATTTCTATATACCACATTAATTTTAATTATTATAATACTTTATAAAACTATTAACATTAAAATCTTTAGAATTTTTTTATACGGCACTATTTAATATATATTATAATTAAGTATAATATAATAATAAAGAATTATAAAGAATACTATACGAATGATACATGACTCATGATTTTTTAACAAGGAACATCGACAAAAAAAAAATACAATAATAATGTAGTTGTCTGCTTGTTGCTTTTTACCAAGCTCGACTATGGTGGTAACTTGATGCTCGATGCCTCCTTGTGGTGGTCGTTGGACCATGTAATTCGTTGGTAACTACAAAAAGTAATGCTAGAGTCATAAAGATTTTCATAAAGTTTTATTTACTTGTCTCTATGATAGTGAATCTATAAATTATATTATGTTCAACAAGCTTGACTTAATAAAAAAAAAATAAAGTTTAAAATTAATACCATATGAAATTTTTAATTGGTTTTTAAAATATAATAAGAATATCCAATTTATAAAACATTGTTATATAAAAAATAAACAAGTTGTAGAAAATAATAATATATTTTTTATATATTACATAATGAAACTCGTATAATATAATAATCTATAAAAAAAAATAAAATATACTTTTTTTGAATTAATTATAGGTTAAGAAAAGGAAAATATAATATATATAGGGATACGTAGAATTTTATAAAAGTCGTGACTCACGTATATAACGAAGCCTGGAATATCAGGTATCTGTAGTAAAGGTATAGGATATTTCAGCTTAGCCATAATTGAAGCCCCGGCCGTCCGAGCGTCGGTTTTCTGGCAGCCATAAGAGGGATGAGGTAAGAAAGTAATATCCAACATGACTGGTATTGGGTTTCTATTGAGTGCACAGCATCATAGTTGTAACCCGTTATCCGATTATTAACCTCATCCACCTTTAATTACGTTGCTGGATAAGAATAAAGTAGAGAATACGTGGTATATACAGGGGAAAGGACTTATTAGTTGGAAACTGGAGAGAAGAGAGAGGGTTGAATACTTATCCCTCAGCGGCCACAAACTATAGCCCTTAGAATCCCAAGGATAACCCTCTCATCGCCTTAAATAATTTATTCATAACACAGAAACCTCCTGTACTTAAGTAATATACTACATTAAAAAAAATATTATTATACACAATTCTTTTTAATTAATATTAAAAACATTATATTTTTTTATAATAAAAATATTCTCTTAGCATTTTACATTATTACTTTAAATATTAAAAATAAGGCAAAGGGGTGTAAGTGTAATGTTTTAATTTTTTTCTTTCTTTCGTGTTATATACTTTATGTCTGTTTACGCTCCCCTTATTGCGTTGGCTCCTTCCATGATAAAGAGTTAACATTTTCCAACAATCTCTCTCTTATTATATTTTAACGTTATACGTACAGTATAATACATACACTCTATATATAGTTTCATTATATTCGGTATGACTTTTATTACCATTTTTATATGTAACCATATAGCCAAGCAATACATTCAAACACGTAATTGTATAACTTGCTTTAAACAAATATGAAATTTTTTGTCATATAAAACTTCGCTCTAAAGTTTTATGTTATTAAATTTACAATTTACTATTATTACTTGTACAAATAGAGAACTTTTCTATTTCATTTGAATACTTTAGCAAAAATTAATCTCAGCAAAAGCACGATCATATATTATATTTTTTATACAGTAATTTCTTTATTCAGATTTTTTTTTTTTATTCTTATAAAGTTACAGTATGAGTTTTTAAAATTTTATTAAAATATCAAGAAAGTGACTGTGCAAAGTTAATTTACAGTATTACTGAATTATTATTGTATAAAAATTAACTTTTCTCTATGACTCTATACGTAATTTTTTATATTTGTAACCATAGTAATCTGTCTCAATTTTAAACATGAAAAAGTTAAATATTTATTGAATATATCTTCTTTAATCAAAATATGTAAAGTTGTAAATGTCTCTCCAACTGTGATATATATCTACATAATGCTGTTCACATGTTGTATATAGGCTCTTCTGTGATATGCTTTGTAGCCACATGGGCAGTATAGCAACAGCAGGCAAATAGCCGGCAAGGGATTGCACACCAGTCATATAGCAGCAGGCCCATATGTAACACTCGTAAATATTAGAAACCTCCTCAAAACGGAAGGCATGAATGCTTTTCATCCCTTCGTTCATGTCATTTCTCAAGTACTTAAGTTCACATAGCATGTTCATTATTTAGGTAGACGGAAACATGGAATTACGCTATTCTTCATGTATACTAAAGTATAATATATCATTATAAGATTTCTTTGAAAACTTTGAGTTAATTAGAGGTTGTGTGTTTTCGACATGCCATGGTGAAAAATGATTTAAAAAAAAAGGTATATAATAATTAAAAAAAAAAAAAAAAGATTATATACCTGAAAGTTAGAGAAATTTATTTTAGATGTAAAAACTAATTTTCAGAATTATAATTTTTATCAAAAATTAATTAATATAAGTGTGCATTTTAAGAGATTATAGTTTTAATTGATAAACCTAAAGTTGAAAGTTGTCTACATATAATAATAACTACACTCTATTTGATTAAAATTATATAAATCATGTCAAAAGAATGATTTTTTTTTCCTATTCCTTCTCTATTCACAAATTTAACTCCTTCAATTATCGTAAGTACGATTTCATTTATAAGAAAATGCCACACCCTTTTATTATTTTTTTTACGGTTATTCTCATCATTATTATTTTATTTAAATCCCGTATTAAAACCTTTATTACAATAAAAATATTATTTATTATTGTATATTTTCATTCATAATTTTCTTTTGAAAACATCAAAGCTTTTTTTTATATAATATACTTTTTAATAATTATATTTTTATTGTTATTATATTCCAAATATAAAATCTAAATAACAAAGCTGCATGACGAGTTATCCCTGACCGCGAATCATCGAGGCGTGTGGATAGATCGTCATCATCATCATTGGGTCCAGCGGCGGCTGCAACGACCGTAGAGGAGCGAAGAGTCATTACTTCGGCACAGGTGAGCACGATGAATGAAATTTTTTTGAATAAAAAAATAATAGAACGATAAATCATAATAATTGTTAGGAGAACAATATATAGAAAATGATAATAATACGGATAATAATGAATTAGTATAAAAATATTATAGTTAATCATACTATAAAAAAATTCATGATAACAATAGAGAAAGATGCATTTTTATTTAAAACGATAAAAATTCTTTATTGTGTGGGTAACCATTTTTCTTTCATTCTTTTTTTTCTTCATTTTATTTTATTTTCAATGCATCGTAAAAATTGATTACAAATTGTTAAAATAAAAAAAAATAATAATAATAAATAAATAAATAAAAAAAAAGGAATGTGGTACTTCAAATTCAAATAAACATGTTTTCTTTCAACTTTTCAAGCATGTGAAATTTTTTATTCATATGCAGTATCCGTTTAGAATTATAAGAACTGAAAAATCTTTTTCAAGATTTTTATTACAAAATAGAGCACGATCAAATCATATAATAAAAAGAAAGATTTTAAAAGCATAAGATTCTTGTAATAATAAAACTATTATAGATTTTATTTTTTTTTTCATGTGAATCATATTTACATATAATAAAAATAGCTTATATCGAATTAAATTACCTCATTTTTTTTATTTTAAATCGACATCTTGATAATTATAATAATACACATATAAATTATGTATCCTTTAAAACTTGATGCAGATATTTCTTGAAGATTAATATATATTTAAAGTAACGGGTTATGAAATTTAACAATTTCAAATAATTTATAGTATACGATAGAAATTGCTTCAAAGAAAATTAACAGGTGTTGGAGCTCGTTTGTTGGTATGACTTGTAGATCCTCTACTACCTCCTTGTTAGCATTGATTGTAAGTATGTTGTAGGAACCAACCAGCAGAAGAGATTCTTGCGGTGGCTTTCATATTATAATAAAGTAACCTTATAGGGAAATGAACTTCGAATAGTAATTAGCTAACAATATATTCACATGCTAAGATTGCACATTAGTAGAATGACATTGCAATTTTAAAAATACAACTTTTGTTTTATTTTTTAACAAAGGTTTCTATTATATATTATACATAAAAAGAAGTTCTGTAATTTTCATTCTAACAACATGTAATATATCATCATTATGCTAGATAGAAATTCAGGCATCATTAAAAGTAGTTGCTAAAATTAATGATGTACACACTTTATAAAAAATAGTGGAACATAGCTTAAGATTGCAGTACATTGTATTCACACCTTTTGAATAAGTTGTCATTATTTTAATCAATATAATGCCATACAAAAAAAATGCTCTATGTAATAATAACAATTGCATATATTATAGTATGTACTGTATTTTTTACTTTTTGAAACATGCATGATGCTACTGGAATCTACACAATTTTTCATCACTATTAATAACAAGAAACATGCACTAATTTATTAATTTCGTTATTTTGTAAGAAAAGTAGAATTATAAAAAAAATTCATATCTTGTACCGGTGCCAATATAATTTTAATGTTAAAATTAAAAGTTAGGGTGAAAAACACCTTTTACTTGTGGATAACTACTATACCACGTAACCTATGTTCGACCAATGAGAATACATCAAGACATTCTTTTCTTCCCACAACGCTATACCACAAAGGTGTAAGTTGAGGTGCTAGAAAAAAAAGTAGTGGCGCCACCCACGGCGACACCTGCTGTATTTTCCAACAAACACAAACGTGTCAGTCGTGTCACAAAAAAATATCGTGGTTGGTCCTTTTCTATGATTTGATGCAAGCCAAACCTCAGAGAGGTGAACTAACGATTCTTGGAAGAAAAACTGTCAAGCACACTCAAGCGAATCTTGTCGCTTATTACAGGCAAGATATTTTTGTAACTGAATTCACAAGGAGAGTATCAAAAAAGAGTTTTGTTACGGAGAATATAATGTTAAAAAATATAAGTTTTTTTAATATTTATATAGATGAAAAACATTGTAAAATGTATATTTAAAAAAAAATCGGATAAGATGGAACAATTGTATTGTTTCTATATTATTGTACGAGTATATAGTCAAAACAGCATATTTTTTTTAGAAAAATAGAAATGTCAGATACACGTACAACACAATTTTGTTGTATAAATATATTATATTTATATATTCATTAATTTTTTATTGTATTAATGGGGGCATACATGACCAAAATGTGTCAATTGCCCCAAAATAACAACCAACCAACCTTATATTGTATTAATAATTATATTTTTATTGTACTGTATATTAAATGTTAAATGTAAAATACAACAATATATTATAACTATAAAATGCAGCTGTGATGATTTCTTTTAATTTAATTCAGACAAAAAGTAATATTTTGTAATTAGCAGAGGAAATACAGAAAAAAATATTTTGTTACTATATATTTACATATATACTAAAGCAGGTGTGATCAAAATTGAATAATAAATAATTACATACCATAAGTCAAAACAACAATGCACAATTAAGTAACAATTATAATGAGTAATAAGATAATAAAAAAAACTGTCATCAAAACTTGATTTATTTAACACGTATGTATTTTATTACCTCTATTGAGAATAATTAAATAAATTAAAAATATACTAATTAATAGATAATATGATATAATTATATTTTTTTAAATTATAATTATACATTATTATTTGTTACCTATTATTAATATTTAATAACCTATCATATAATATGACCTAATTAGATAGATACTAATTATAAAGGACACAGAGGGAGTATATAATTTTTGGTTTGGTGAATTTGATAATCTAGTTTAGAGTAAACTATGATGGTGGTTTTTGGTATCCTCTATCTTTGTATATATATATGTATATATATATTCTCACAGCACATGCATGCAACAATGGTTTTGACGTAACAAAGCATGCTTGCATATACACATCAAACGTTCCGGCCGACGTCATTTACCTTCTACCACAACAATTAGCAACCTCAGAGCCTACCTATATAATGTTGCAAATAATGTACATACATACCTCCTAGGTTATGTACATAAACCTTCCTTGTACATATATGACCTAATCAACAGCTGGTATTGGACCTCATGTAGATAAATAAATTATGGATACATCTATCTCTTGGTTCCAGACTGTATCATAGGGGATGATGATCATCATTATCATACCCATAGTTTCATAAATTAAAAATTTACACCGGAAGTAGACGGAAGTAAAGAGTTCCCACCTTTTATTATTAGTAAAGTTCTGAGAATCTGTATGTAACTTTATAATAATATATTTATAGAAGATGATTAGCTTGCAAAGTTTCATATTTAATTTATAGATTTACAGGATGGCTGAACAACATCCGGCTACTTCCCATGGGAATATTATTTTTACGAAACTGTATATACTCAAATAGCACCAAAGCGCAAGATTGAATTCAAGCCTATATATCTATTCTGTCTATAATATGTACTCAAATATGTAATTTGTAAAGACATGGCAGCAGAGGCTAAATTTAGTATATTACATCACCAATATCGAATTACATGATAATACGTAGTGAAATCATTTGTAAACTGCAATCAAATTTAATATTTAATTTTTTTCTTTTCAGCGTGCATATTTTATGAATAATTTAATATTAAATTTCTCTAATAATATTATAAAAAATCTAATTTTAGCTTGCATATATTTAATTGTAATTAGGTTAGAAAGATTTTTTTAAGATTCCAATCTTTGACTATTTCGATAGAAAATATAAAAATTCGAAAAACTTTCGCAAAAAGAAATTACAATAATACTGAAAGAAAAAGTTTTTAGTATAAAAAGAAAAATTTAATATTATTTAAATGTATTGATTCAATAATATAAATTTCAGATAGATATTGGGTTTGACGTAAAAATTTAGTCAAAGTTATACACACAGACATCTTTCTTACAGATCTATTCCCACTTTTTTTTTTTTTTTTTTTTTTTTTTACATTCTCATCAATTTTCAATTCAGGCCAACACTGAAAAGTTTCTTCTGATGCAGTCTTCTAGTTTTGCATTCATCAGAGTTTATCTCTGTCGTTGATACCACCACCCCGTCCTCTATAGTAACAAGCCCGCAGCTTTACTTTGCATAAAATCTGCTTTGCCAGCTAGCTAACATCATCTCTCTTCTCTCTCTCTTAGACTCTTGAGTCGTGCAGACCGCTAACTGGAAGACTATCTGAGCTTTTGCTAAGGCCACCAAGGAGTTAGTTAAGCTTCTACAAAGTTCAAGTTACCATATATATATATATTATATATATATTTTTTTTTCTTCTTATACTTTTTTAGCCAAGTAAAAGTTTATAGCTAGACCTGGTGGCTCTCCTATATATATGTATGATCGTATCTAAGAAATACTACACTGTACCAAGTCCATGAGTGTTAAAAAAAAGACTTAAACTCACATGCAAAAAATTAAGTATAATATGATACTTAAAGCCATTGAAAGAATAAAATTTATGTCATTTCATAAGCTTATATTAATAGCAAGATATATAATTTTATTAAGATTGATATTTTTATCACTAAATTTTTTCAATATCTATATAGTTGAAAGAAGAAAAAAAAAAGATGATATGGCTAGGATGAATAGAGAGAAGTGTAATATAAGTTGGCTCTAGAAAATAAGAACTTCAACCTCTTTTCTACCCTTATCCTATGAAAAAAAAAATCCCTCATACTTGAAATTTTACAAAAAGGGAGAGAAAGAAAGTTGAAGACTCCTCTGGCTATCAAAAGTGCCATCACTACTTTGTGTGAAAAAGACTACGTCGTATACGTTTTAATACCTGTCAGCAAAAATGCAACATAATTCAAATTTTAAATGAAAGTTATATGCAAATATAAATTATACGTCGCTTATATAAAAAAAGTTCAAAATTACATAAAATATTTATGAATACGGAAGTTTGACAAAATATTATTATTATAATCAAATTTTTCTTTTTCGATAAAAACATTCTAAAATGAATTTTAGAATATATAAAAGGAAGGGTCAAGATATTTATTATATATATAAGAATAAATAAATTTTAGAGTGCACATATTCTTCTCTGCTTATATTGAAACCATATTTTCCCTTTTCCTTTTCTTTTAAAGAGAAATGCACCCTAAATTGTAGTATTTTCTATAAGTTCAAGATAAATTTAACTGTTATATGTATACAGTATATATAACTTAACCAAGTAATAACCAAGTTTAGAGTTGTTAAACATCAAAGATGTAACCGACCAATGCTACAACTTTGTCACTGTGCATCAGAAAGTAATGTTAAAATGTAGCCCAATCCAGTCCTCGTAACTTTGTTCTGCTACGAGAAGTAATTTCATTTAATATACGACGTGAATTTTAGTGATTCTGCAGAGTTTATAACAACAAAAAGCTTCCACATTTGTTGTACAGCCTCCCTTAGGAGCTTTAGCATCAACGTCTGCTCCTCCTTCCTCATCTGTGTCCGTGGAGACGAGGAGGAGCAAAACAAAAGCCGGCCGTCACAACTCCTCCTCAGTAAAGCCAAGCCCTTTTAATTACGCTAAATACGACGAACACGTCCTCTGCAGTACAAAACAAAGACTTTGATTTCCTTCTCTTTCATTATCATAATAAGAAAACTAGGACAATAAGAGATTTTAATTCCATGGGTCACCACCGCCGCCTTCTTCTGTCCATTGTTATGTACGTCATCAATATATATTATATTATATACTTTAGTAATGTACACAATAAAAAGAAAAAAAAAATGAAAGCGATTCACAAGGGAAGTTATCCACAGCTTTCTCACAAATTATGCATGTTTAGTGCCATCTTAAATCAATGGCGCTAACCACGGTTAAGTGAAAAAGCTGGATAACTCCTTCATAAATTGCTCCCAATTAGTCTACCCATAAACAGGCCCCATAAACAGGATTACCAATGACTTGGTCTGAGGACAAGTTAATAAGCTACACACAACCCATATATGACTACTTTTTTTTTCTGTCGTGTGTACACCATAACAATTAATAAAATATTTATTTAGTCAGCAAAATCGACTCGTCTTTGACAGGGCAACTTGTTCAACAATACAAATACAGATTTAGTTGCATGCACGCATTTATCTTAGCAGTGCAGACAAAGTGATCACTTAGTTGAAGATGTTGAAACTCGGTTGTGATGTTGACAATTAGCAAGGAGTGATGATATGCACATTAGTTATTATTTTAGTACATGTACCCGAGGGGCTTTAAAAACGCTTGGAGTCAAAGATGTTGCAACAAATTGTTCCTGTTTAATTTTGGTCATCAGCTGATATCATGATGGAAAATGAAAAACAGTGTTACCGATTAAATCTATGTTAGGTGCTCTTGGCATAGGCATTCTTTGAGCCACCGACGGTACCTTATACCTATAATTTAAAGAATATCTTCAATTATACATTATTTATGTATACATACATATAAAATTGGTCATTTTCTTCTTCTTATTGTTGTGGAAATCATAACTGCCTAAGAAATACATTGTGAAACGCGTATATTCCGTGTCATTCGAGGATAAAATTTTGTACCATCTTAAATTGTATGAAGTAATGTCAACTTTTTTGTCAAGTTTATAAAAACCAACACACACGCACGCAACAGGCTTAAATATTTTATGAGAGTCATTTATCATAAAAGTTTTTAATTATAACCAAGTTAAAAAAAAGTGTAAATTAAAGGAATAAAAAGTCTGTACAACGTTGTTTTTTTTTCTTTCTTTATTAATTACCTTTGGTTATCTTGATTATAAAAGATTAAGAGAAAAAAAAGTAATTACCGGGATCATTTACCTATTCTTTAATATTATAAATTCTGAGAAAAATTTGTTGAAAGAAAATATAAATTATTAATCAAGATTATACACAGGATTTTTGTCTATATATGTATAATATAATCTCATCATAAAAGCTATATAAATTTATATATGCTGCATATTCTTGAATATATTCATTCATATTTTATTCAATGAGATGAAAGGAAATGTTAATTTTTATGGTAAAAAATATTAAGTTAATTAATTTCATTATTACTAGCGTAATTATTTTAGTGTAAAAAATATAATTAATATGCAAGATAATTAAAAATCTTACAATTTTTTTTAAATCTTCTTACATGAGATAAAATCATATTCTGCTTTTCTCGACTCCCACCCCCGCTCACCTGAATGACCTGATTTGCCCTAATGTTGCTCCTCCCTCCCTCCCCCCCCCCCCACCTTCCGGCGTCCTTTGCACGGCACTGCAAATGTCTCTGTAGTCTGTCAAGTCAAACCCACGTCCGTTTTGCGTTGATTGATTGCTCTAAGCCTTTGATAAATAACTTTGATCGTCTACCATTTAATAGTTTATTTATTGATCGACTCAATAAATTTTTTACTGGATACCTTTTAAAATAAACACTGATTCAAATTTAATGTTTACATAAATTGTACTTATTTTATCATTGATGTTTTATTTTATAAATGATAATATAAAAAAAATAAAAAAAGTAAAAATAAATTAAATGAAATCCCTATTTAAGTATATCATATTATATATAAAAAATGTATCCATTAGTTTTTTACTGCTAAAGATCACAGTAGCATATACGCACACACAAAAAGTACAGTAGTCTGGTGTAAATCGACTCACATTTTTAACAGTAGAAACCACTCTTTTGAAAAGAATAAGGGGAGAAAAGTAGTGGAAAGAACTAAAGAGAGAATAAGGAAAAAAAAAAGGGGGCAATTAAGTGGCCCTACCGCAGAATAAAGTACATGATGCGAGAAGAATGATAATGGAATGACCTCTCTTTAAGTATAGCTCAGAGCCGCAATTAATTAATAACTTTTTTATAAATTAGTGTCATGTACACTATACTGTACATGACACACCGTTCATGCATATATAATGAAAAAAAAATTACTAATAATCTAATTATTTTCATTTTAAAAAAGAAAATTAAATCATTTTATTGCTTGTTTTAAAGAAACTTGAAGAATATACGTAATTAATTCAAGAAAGAACTAAAAACTCATTAAAAAATACAATGCAAATGATGAACATTCAGTAAAATGACTACAATGTTTTCAGAAAGCGCATGCAATTAAATACGTATTTTACATCTTTGTAAATCAGTACATGTACTGAATAGTTTAATTAAATACTCAATTGTCAAGGGTTTGAATGTTTCTCAAGGCTTTTTTTTATACTTCATCAAATAAATAAACGAAAAAAAAAAATACCTCCTTTAGTTTCAGCTCAATTGAAACTTGAGAGGCACAAACAACAGAGTCCGCATAACGACCTATATTATATATATTTTTAAAGAATATAAAAAGAGTATTTTTTTTTTCTCCAGTCAAACAAAGAGAAATAGTTTGCTTGGGTTATTTCATTTTTCTCTAGTCGTAATATAACATAGTCGTTGTGCAATACCGGAATATAATATATAGAAACAGAAAAAAAGAGAGACGAAAAGTATAGAAGGGATGAAGGGAAAAAATCATCAAAAAATAGTTTTACTTTTCTCATGGGTCAGAGAAATGAAAGAGAGAGACTGTATTTCAAACCAGTAAGACAGTGAGAGAAAGTAGCATAAGGGAAGGAAGAGTAAAGAAAGAAGAAGACCTTGCTGCTGGAAAAAGTTTCATATGACCAAAAGAGGAGCAGAGAGTTCAATTTCCGTCAATTCCTCCACTTCTAAAACCCCAAGTGAGTCGGGAAGACAGACAAGAAGGAGGCAGCAACCCTTCTCCACACTGCAGCCTTCTCTCTATCTATCTTCCTCTTTTCTCTCCTTCTCTAACAATTTGTTCCTACTATATATAATAGTTGTGTGTGTGTGTGGATCAAAAGCGACTATAGCTTGGCTCTACGATAATGAAAACCGGTTCATGTCATACTATATAACGCCCTACTGTTTCACAAAACAAAGTCAATTTTATCTTTCTAAAATGTCAAATTTAAATTTAATAAAATATAACAAGAGGAAAATTAATCTTGATAAAATTATCTTTAAATTAGCTTTTCAAATTATACATCAATAGAATACAAGATTATATTATTAAATTATACAATTTCAAAGCATAAACTTTGTGTTAATGTTTTATATTATGTTATGTGAGTAACTAGAAGCCAGATATGTTTTTACCTACAATTCTTCATGTTAAAAGGTGTTACATTGCATACACACCTTTAGAAAGCCTTTAATCATGCATTTAAATACGGCTTCATACGTTCGAGCTATATGTATTACTGCTGAGAATCACGTATGTATTACACTGTACGTGCATTAAAGGGTTTCTATATGTATATACTTACTATAATATGTATGTTTATAGATTATCGTTCTATCCAATTAAAGATTTAATAATTTAATCTCAGTAAAAAAGAAAATAACTTATAAAAAAAATGAGGTTATTAATGTTTTTAAAAGTTAAACCTTAAAAAAAGATAGCAATAATTATTTTTATGCCGTAACAAAATATCTTTAGTCAAAGTTGGTTCAGTTTTGCATCACTAATTCAAGAATGTCTCAATTAGAATAATTAATTGCTTTATTGATATTGAGCCATTAAATATATTACCTGGTACCTGATACATATATCATGATACAATATTTAAAACTTTGTTTACAGATACTTCAAACTTTCAACACGGAATCAAAATTAGCATTAGAATTGATTTTACCTATAAAAGCAACAAAATTAATTTTTCTTTTGTTATATTGTACATTAAAAATTAAATTTTAATATAATAAATGCATTTGCACATAGATAAACCATAAACTTGTATAAAATACATTGAGGGTATATACCTATATATGTACTGTACGTGTATTGACTTAATCCTATAATAATATTTGTTTTATATGAAGACCCAAATATAATACATCTAGACTAGGGTATTATGGGTATATAGGTGTTTCAAAGTTTTGCCAACCTATAATATAATTTTAGGACTGAGGACTTTCTGTAGAAGTTCTCTACATATTCATAACTTAGTAAGACATGCAACTAGATAATATTATTACATTTAAACTTTAATAAAATCTAATTAATCTGTGTTAATTTAATTTTGGAAATAATTATTAAATATGATTTATATTGAGTTTGTAACATTTGCGTAGTTTGCGTATAGGCATGGATATGAATATTAAGTGCTTATTAGAATTATTGTTTTTTTGGATTAGCAAAGCACTGCAAATTTTTCCCCCTTGATTCACGTTGATTGATTAGTAAAAGAAATTTTAAAAATCGTAATTACAAATTATTCTCTATAAAAAAATATATTATTTCTAAAATACATTTTTTTCAAATTTACCATGAATTAAAATTATATAAGACTGCAACGTTCTAATAATGTACTGAAATAGACCTTCTGTTGAATATTACAATGCATATATCAAGAATCATGTTCTTCTCTTATTTCTATTATAAGTCTTAAATTTATTCACGATATCAATTTGACTCTATTTATTATTGTAAATAGTGAATAAAGGTGGAAAATCGCAAAATTGAAGTGAGAAACACAAAAATTTAACGCATATACCGGTATTATCATAAATATACCGGTATTATATGTTGATATAATTTATACGATTCACATATTAACTACGTGTTTCGCTGCTTGTATTGTGAAAGTGCTGAGTTCAATTGCAAAAATAAAGAGACATATCATAAAAAACTCTAAATCCTGTAAAATAAATTACATGTTGTCCAATCATGCAGGCCATTACGAGACTGACTTAGCTCTTAAATTTCAAGTTGAAAACTATGATTTTAAAATACACAATAGTTATTGGAAATACTGAAGAAGTGACAGTACAGATTTGTACTATATATACACTTGATATATATATACAGTATATATTATATATATATTTTTTTATATTCCCTTGAGATTTAAATCGTGCTCTGCAGCTCAGTGCACAAAAGCTTTGTAGTCACGTACACAAGGACATATACAAGAACATGCACTCACATGCACGTATATTTAGAGGGAGGGGGTGGAATATCAATCTGTAGACATGACTTCAATCCTCGTCACTCGGAAATACTCTAGTATAGTACTGAAAGCTTACTCTAATAATCCATCTACATACAGCTTATATATGATTGTTTCATCACAGCAGCAGCAGCAGCAGCAGCAGCAGCAGCAGCAGCAGCAGCAGCAGCAGCAGCAGCAGCAGCAGCAGCAGCAATAATATTCGCTTCTCTCTACGTCTATTCTCTCTGTCAATCTGACTCTCTCTCTCTCTCTCTCTCTCTCTCTCTCTCTCTCTCTCTCTCTCTCTCTCTCTCTCTCTCTCTCTCTCTCTCTCTCTTCGTCTCTCCCACCATCCTCTATGTGACATGCTCAGATATCTGCCCTGCTGCAAGCGATACCAATTTGTGTGACATACAAATTCAATTTTACGTTCCTATACGTTGAGATAGAAGGAAATCCAATAACATAGTATTTCTTTCTTTTTTCTTTTTTCTTTTTTTTTTTTTTTTTTTTTTTTTGCATGAATCAAAGATTTGGAAATATAAATTATAGCATTCAAATCAATGGAAATAATAATAGTTATCAGTGAAATAAAAAAAGGTAATAAAACATTTTTTTTTTCTTTCATGTTATGAACACTCAATAATAAATCGAGATAAATTCACACTGTATAATATACAGAGAAAATATTTACGACGGTGAAGAAGTTAATCATTAAAAACTTCAGGTATGGAATCATATAATTCTTTATGGCTTTTCTCAATCCTTGATTTTTTTTATATATTTTTATATAGCAGTTTAAAGTTACTATACTGCGAGACTATACGATATACCATCGTATTGCACACTTTTCAGTTAAATGCCGACTGTCATAAAAGACTAATTAGACTCTTTTCTAATTTAGATTTTTATTGGATTCTGTATTTATCTGTATAATGCTTGCGGCCATGTATCCTCAACAATGTATTTGCGTATAAAAATATATGGTATACAGTAATGACCATATTGAACTCTAATAATGGTAGATACATTTTAAAAATATTAATCAATTCTCTGGTTTTTATAAAAATATCGTATTTCATACTTCAAACCGTAAAAAAAAAAAATACTGATAAAATATTATTTTCATGTTTTTATTTTTTTTTTTTTTTTTAACTGGTTATATAAATTAAAATTTATTTTTGTTTAACTATAAGCGGTTTTATTAAATACAAAGCAGTCAGTGCAGTGATGCTTAAATCAAAACAGCCACTGACGTTAATTTAGTTCATAAATTACCAACGACTAATATTCTGACAACCCGTGGTGAGGGTTTGAATATATAGAAAATTAAGTCAAACGAATGTAAAAGATGTGAGAAGGAAGAGCTTAAAAAATGTCATTAAGTCTTCCTTTACACAAGCAGGGGTGTTAGTTGCCTGAGAGAGAGTAAACTCAAGTTGAAATTAATAATTATCTGTTAATACACGACGAGTTTTAGAGTTAAAGATTTCCCATTCCAAAGGTTCATTACGTGTTCATCTATGTGACGATATTTAATTAATAACATTTTGCCTCCAGCAAAGCGCTTGAGTATTTTACACGTTTTCATATAAAATTGAGTTAATATTTTCCTGTACATTTTATATTATAGCTAATAAATGATTAAAGCGCTATTAATTCTTAATTAACATCAACAAAATTATATTTACATATTTAATGTTGATAAAGTTATAATTGAAAATTAGTAAAAAGCTAGGTCTCTAAATTGTATTCCAAAATTCTGTTTATTATAAAAGCGCCCTAAAAGTATGCAACTTTTTAAGAATTTTAACTTATTTTCTTTAAAATTATTATTGTTTTTTTTTAATATTTAATGGCTAATCTAAATGTGAGTTTCTTGTTGCATCAAAAATCGTAAACTGGTGACTTCTTATTAATTTTTATTGTTACGAAACCTCATATTAGGAAATTTCAACATACATGCAAGAGAGCAAGACAAATACAAAGTATAATTATAATATTCCAACATTGAACCTAAAGAAAGAAAAGTTCAAACAACTGCAAACACAAGGTATTATTTAACATCTGAAGTAAAAAATATTTAAAAACTTACCGAAGCCTTGAGCGAAAACACCCACTTGGAGTAAAAATATCCTTTTTTTTTTTACAAAGGTCCTTCACAATTGACACACAGAAACACTTAGAATTAAATATATGTTACACTAAGTAAACGAAAAATGTTTATTATTGTTTGTGAAATTCACTGAACAGCTGCGATGTATCAGCCCAGCGCAAGAGCGCGATGACCTACCGCGAGTACAGCGCTCTCTAAACTGATGCTTGAAGTTGGTGTTGTTCGCGCGAAGTGCTCGGCCGCTCCAAAACTGAAGTTTTTTAGCCGAGCTATGCGCATGCGCTCTTATATAAGCACGTGTTTCTCCATTTATTTCATTCCTGTGATTCCACCCTTCTCTGCTGCTGAGCGACATATCGGCTAGCATAAGGGCATTATTCATCCCCGCCCCTTCTATCAACCTCTACAGAAAAGCTGTCAATAATCAATCGATCAAGTTCGGACGATAAACCTATACCCTCTTCAAATGTTCTGTGTAATTTCTAAAAAAAAAAAAAAATTATAATAATAATAAAATAGATTCGTTTAAAAAGAAATCATGCAGTAGAAATGTTTTTACATTATGTCCATTAACAACAATATTTATATAACTTATTTTCAATAAATATTAAATAAAGTTCGCATTATAAAAATTATAGTAAAATTACCCATTATTATTTTTGTTTTTAGCTTTTTAACTGAACCCTAGTATAGGGTACTGGCCACATTTAAGTGACTGAATTGAATTTAACCTCCCGGCTCTTCGTAGACCCTACTTTTGTGGGTCCCTTCCAAACCGGGGCGGCCATGGCCTAAGCAATCCATCCCAGCATTCGCCTGGTTGTGACTGAGGAAGCCATGGAAACCTTAGTCAGAATGGTCAACAATTGATGAAGGATGCCATCAATCACCTCCCGGATGCACGAGTGG
The DNA here is from genome assembly GCA_949825025.1 of Siphlonurus alternatus. Classification (NCBI taxonomy): domain Eukaryota; kingdom Metazoa; phylum Arthropoda; class Insecta; order Ephemeroptera; family Siphlonuridae; genus Siphlonurus; species Siphlonurus alternatus. The sequence continues at coordinate 19,969,881 of OX463781.1, forward strand.
GTGTTCTTTAGCAACCGCTACTTGTGAAAAGCTTGGCCGGGACCGATAGTCAATTTATATTTTTCTGTCAAGTAATTGAAGTAATGCGACTAATTTTTTTTAGCGATAATTTTTTTATTGATTTTCTATGGCTGCAGGATAATAGTAAAATTTTGCAATGTTTGCAAAATGCCTCATTATTTCCCCTCCCTTCTTTTCTCCCACTCGCATGAATCTCTCGACTCAATCTGACTGAATGCTGCTAGGTGGGTGGGAGTTCACCCGCCCTGAGCTTGTCACATGAAGGATTGCTATTGAGAATTTATTCTCAATTGAGTACATAAAGGACCAAGAGATGGCGCTGAGCGCTGAAATTTTGGCGAGGATACAGCAATACCTATAGCATTGGGAGAATCACAAAAACAACAAATTTTATATAAAATACATCTTTTACGAAGTTGAAATATTTTTTTATATTTGTCCGAACGTATTTGAGAACTAATTATGGTGTTGTCACTTCTGTAAAATTATGCTGTGGCTGCTGAGAGAGCATTTACATGATTTTACAATGTTAAACATATACAATGGGCCTCGCTAGACGCACGTAGTTCAGCTGTTTCCCGTCAGTTTTCGCGAGGGGCGCTACTAACTTTATGACGTCAATTCAACGGCTCTCTCTACTCTGCATGAACACTCATTTCGCTCGTCTAACCATGCAATCCGGACTCGCAGCATCTCTCTCGCTCCCAATATCTCCTCCCCTTCTCATGCCTCCCCCTCCACTTTTACTTCTTGCTGTGGGATTTGCCCTCCGGTCAAGCCATTGGCCTTCAATTCGTCTCGCTCCAAAAGACTACAAGCGTTTTCTTAGAAACTAAACCGTTGAATAATTTTATTAAACCAGCTGTCAGTTATATAGATGATTTTGATAGTCTGATATATTTTAATTCATTCATTTTTTTTTTGTACGCAAACAATAAAATTGATTATTGAATGAATTAATTGATGAATTGATGTAATTTAACGAATCTATTCATAAGAAAGATAAAAAATCTACGCTTTGTTTTTCTCATGTCTTACAAATGAGCTTTAGTTAATTAAAAGATAGGAATTTAGTCATGGGTGACAGGATTTCACTGAATCAGAAATCAATTTTCAATGCTTGATTTTGTGAACATGTATAACTACCATGGGATTTCAAAAAAAGTGTGGTTCAATGGCACATTGATGAAACAATTGTCCATCCATCCAAACAGGAACTTCACATTGTGGTTAAATCATGGATATCTGCTTAATGAATTTCACGTTTCATATAATTATTATAATAATGGGCTTAACGAGACAAAAAATGAGGAATATAGAGAGGATAATTTTAAATGTTGTGATAAAATTTTATCTTAATTACATATTAAATAAATAAATAAATAAATAAATAAATAAATAAATAAATAAATAAATAAATAAATAAATAAATAAATAAATAAATAAATAAATAAATAAATAAATAAATAAATAAACAAATAAATAAATAAATAAATAGCTCTTATATACTAACATAAATATTATTTAT